>JAGXOD010001386.1:3570000-3735000 GCA_020368025.1 Brachyhypopomus occidentalis
CTGTGGTTTCCTAACATAATGTTCACATTAGCTATTTGTCATGGATTCTCTTCTAGCAGCTCGCATTGCCAAAACCAAGACATCGTCAGTGCGAATGGAGATCATAGTTCCTCATGTTTGATCTTCCTTTCAGCAGAACTTATAGAAGGCATTTTTTAAGTCATGTAGTAATTGTTATAGGAGCCATCATAAGTCATGATCTCGGAAATAAGGGTGAAGCTTTTGTTATGTTCCAAGTAGCTACGACCGTCTCCTCCAGTGAAACAGCACCGATCGTATTGTCCTCTGCGTAGCTCTGTTAATGTGTTGAATGTAGCTTCAGTAAGCCTGTAATATCACATTTTGAACTGTACTTTGCATTATCACGTAGAGGACACTGTATGGAAATGGTCGTGTTGGATATGAAGAATGGCGAGTCGTTCCTGTTCTCTGGCGTCTTCTGTCTGGTGCTCCTTTTCGTCAGTAGATGATCACCAGGCGTGTGTAGATGAAGGCGGTGGGCCATGCGTGTCGCTTTGGGTCTTAAGTTTTTGATCGTCTAAATAACACAGTATCTCATCATACAGCTGTCTTGCATTTTGACAGTACAATAACCTATAATTCCCCCTGTCACTCAGCATTTCAAGGGCAGTATTTCATGGCATGAAGTGAGCACATTTACATTTTGGAGGATGTGGGGTAGGTTGGGGCTCGAAAGGGGGAAATGGATTTCTTGTCTCGTGGCACTTCAGATTTTGCCCCTCTGCACAACCCCCATTAGGGGCTCTTGCAAATGTGCCTATGGATCTGAGTTTTTTTAATTTCATCAAAGCTTCAGCATTGACGGGCACTCTGGGTGAGGAGCAGACAGCACTGCCCTTGTTTGGCCAAGAAATCATATAGACTTCATATTTCCTATCCCTACTCTACCCAAACAGGTGAATTTTAAAATATGCTAGTACGGTTTTCTAAATACTGCAGCAGATTAATTCAGCTGCATTTGTTTTGCCCACCATGAGCTTTATTGAAATATGTACAAATGTGTATATATTAATAACCAAGCGGGAGAAACAGTGGTTACAATTAACTGCCTTTAATTCTATTAACATATCAAAATAATTTGCTTTTCTGTTGTATAGAAATAGGTTAAACTACTGTATAATTTATTTTAATATTTAAAGTTTAAATTGCTTTGTAAACTTACGCACAGTTTTTTCATGCATTTATTATGACCTTTTGGTTTAATCTTGGCGTGTTATTCTTTTCTCATATTATTCATTTCTCATTCGTTGCTCTACACTGAAATGTACTTTGCTTCAAAGTTGCAGTACATGTGTATCTTAAAACCTCAATGCCGTAACACTGCAATTGACCCGCAGGCTTCCATCGTCTCGTTGAAAGGCTCAGCTGTAATGCGTGTCAACTAGATGAAAATGATGTACACCATCTACTCCTGGACTAGATTTCCATTTGCAAAGAAGACAGGGCCCCATTAGAGTTGTGTTTGGACTGCGCTGTGAGCTGAGAAGAGCTCTATTGTTTGGGAAGCTTTTCTCCCTCTCTCTCCTTCTCTCTCTCTCTCTCTCTCCCTCTCCTTCTCTCTCTCCCCCTCTCTCTTTCTCCCTCTCTCTCCCTCTCTCTCTCTCTCTCTCCCTCTCCCTCTCTCTCTCCCCCTCTCTCTTTCTCCCTCTCTCTCCCTCTCTCTCTCTCTCTCCCTCTCCATCTCTCCCTCCCTCTCCCTCTCTCTCCCTCTCTCTCCCTCTCTCTCTCCCTCTCCCTCTCCCTTTCCCTTCTTCCCTCTCTCTCTCTCTGGTTCTGGTGCCATCTTACTTGATATCAAAGACGCTCTCTCTCTTCATTGACGGCGTCCTCTAACCTGCTTGAGATCCAGATAATCTCTCTGTCGTTTACCACGCATGACAAGGCCCTGGGTCCATCATTAGCGCTTCAGTGTTGTGCATGAATATGCCCATGTCTCCTTGTTTTGAATGACCGTCTGTATGAAGTATTGCACATGCAAATGTAACAGACTGCGCACGCAGTTCCTCAACATGGTATTCAAATAGCATCTTGATTTGTAGTTTTGAATGAATGACACTATTAAATATCAGTAGCTCAAAGGAGTGGATATGAAACCTATTTGATTACTTAATTTGCATGTGTTGACCTTAAACTGAACCTATGACACGCACTTTCAGTGACGGTAGGAACCACCTTGTGCATAGACATGGGATATCTGGGATTTCTGGGATATGTGCGATTCTTTCCTCATATTAGCCACAATCTTTAAATGTTTAAACAATATATTTGAATGATAAAACAAAGTAAAACATTTACATTTACATTTACGGCATTTAGCAGACACCCTTATCCAGAGCGACTTACAAAAAGTGCTTCATTGTTTTACTCAGAACAAAATCTCTAGCTAGTTAGTTTAGGCTAAAATCAGGAAGAAACTTTAAGCAAAGATATTATTAGATACAGTCAGTATGGATGCCTAGATATACTCAAATCTATACTGAAAAAACCCTACTTAAAAGATAAAAGCAATTTGCAGTAATCATATGAGCTGCTGCTATAACATGATGGCCATATGTGGTGTACATATGCATATATATTTATATATGTGTGTGTGTATGCATATACACACACAGGTTGTGGAGCTTCATACTGCTGTGTTTTAACATTCCCTTGGGCACTGTTCTTAAATGTCCCTTTGCACCCTTGTATCTTTACTGTTGCTATAGAGACTGTGCGGGCTTGATCAATACAGCAGAGATTAAATCGTGCACGTTTGCTTAGTGTGAACGTGCATTATTCCAGCAGCACAGCGCCTGCTCCGGTCTGTGGTTTACTGGCTTCCTTGTAAATTTGCTTTGCTCTCAAAAGCACCTACGATCTTGATTCAAGCACAAATCTGGCCCTTAGGCACTTGTGCCCACATTTGCTTAAGGAGACGAAAGTGGGATTCATTAATATTGAAGATCTGTGGCGAGAGATGAGCTTCTGGTAGTCGTGTTGCGCCGTACAAGGCCATAATGTAAGCCTTTCAGGACACACAATGCCATTATAGTTCTGTCCACTTAGTGAGCAGTGTCCTTCACAAGGTATTTACCCTGATCTGCTCCCTGTGCCGTGTTTCCAATGGCTGGGTAAAAAAAGCACAGTGTGCTGAACAAATATGAGCTCCTTGTTTATTTTGCCATTGTTCGTACACAAAGTGAAGGAGAAGAGAGATGGAGGGGGGGGATGGGGGGAGAGGGTGATTGGAAGGGGTAGCAGGGCCTTTTTGTGGGCCATGCGGGACTGCAGGAACTTTAGGGAGGGGGGGGGGTGATCCCCCTCGGCTTCCCTGGTAAAGCCTGTTGGACGTCCGGCTTTGTTTCCGCTCTAGTGTGCGTACAGAAGGCCGATGCGCCTGTCCCCTCTCATGGTCCTCTCCTATCTCAGCAGGGCCAATTTTCGACAGGCTAAGTGCTCAAATTGAGCCATTTTGTTTCACTTTAAACTAAAGCGGGACCTATTATGCGTGATTTTTCATTCATAGCTCTCACTGCTGCTCTCTCCCTCCCTCTCTTTCTCCCACTCCCTCTCTCTCTCTCTCTCTCTTTCTCCCTCTCTCCCTCTCTCTCTCACTTTCCCTCTCACCATACTTGGAGGTGGGAGACCTTGTGAGGCCCCACTGTTCTCACTCCGGGCATGTCGGCTTCAATCTGCCAGCCCTGGTTGTGAGGTGCTGGCTGTGGTGTGGGAGCTTACAGGTCAGGCCTGCTGGTAATTGATGTTGCTTATTCATCTGTTTTCCCCTGTCCCTGCCCTGCTGCAGGGGCCTTTTGTTTGCCTCTTCTGTTTGAAGATCTAGTGTAGGGCCTCCAGCCCCTCAGATACACCACCCCTACGGCACTGGCTCCACGTCGCCATTCAGCAGGAGCCTACGCAAACAACATGTCAAGGCTCTCTCTCTCTCTCTCTCTCTCTCTCGCTCTCTCTCTCTCACTCTCTCTCTCTCTCTCTCTCTCTCACTCTCTTTCTTTCTCTCTCTCTTTCTCTCTCTCATCATTAACATTAAGCTGAAGATATATATATATAGCATGCCGTTTAGGAAACTATAAATATATATAATATATATATTGACTGAATGGAACAAAATCTGACGTATGTCAGTGCGAAGTCCAGTAGGCGTAATCCTAAGTAATGAGGACATTAACTAACACGCTGGTGAATGCACAGGGCAAAATAATCCTGGTAACCATATTCGTGACCATTCTACTGGTGAAGAAGTTTATTCACCGTTTCACCATGGATGAGCTAATGTTGTGAACTTCACAGGCAGTTCCCACAGAGTTAGTGTAGAAGGAGACACGGCTTCACTTCCCACGAGCACACAGTGTTCCCTGCCTACAAGCCACATCAAATAGATCTAGAATCTAATTTATACTAAGGGATTTACTTAAAACAAAAAGAGGTAGGCTACTTTTTTTTAAAAGCACCTCAGTTTATTGTCAAAGTAGTTTATTTAATATATTAAACTGCTTTATTTTGAAACGTTCCACATTTTTTATTCAAGAACAGTTTTAAACAAGTTAAAGAAGCTGAACTTAGAGTGCCTGTAGCAACAAACTAGGCCATTTTGTTTTTCAAACCCTTGCAGCATGGAGTATTATATATCAAAGTAAATTCCTTTTGGGCAAAATAGTATTGTGGGGTAGATACTGACATTATATGTTTATTGAGATCGTTCTTTTCAAAGAACAGCAATGAACGTTGATCTTAAATGGAAATAAATTTGTTCTTAATTAATATAAACAACAAACCCCGTTAGGGAGCTGTAAAGCTGTGTGTCTGGAGAAGCTCGCTGCGCTGGCCTGTAAACGGGGAGACTGTATGGTGCTAAACGCACTTGATTTTCTTCCTCTTCTCACCATTCTGCTTCAGTCACTGCAGTGTTGATTAGCGGAAATCATGTGACTCAGACTGACCAATCACACGGCTCTCAGCACATGACACAGCGTGTGGGTCCTCGTGATGTTCAGGCTCTCAGCCGCGTGAAGGTTTCATGTATGTGCCCTCCTGAATGAGGCCCTTCTGCACCAGAGCCCAAGGATTCAGCTTTGTCATATTGCACAAGGAAACGTTTCCTTAAACCCACGAGCAAACTCCTGACACGCACCTTCACGTGTACTTGACAGTCACATAAACGTCAGGCCCTGGGGTCAAAGAAGATAAGAAGTATCATTTTAAAGCCTGTGACATTTTCTCTCTGATCATTATTCCATAGGCAGGGCTGTAGCTACATTAATGTCACCTGAGGAAATAAACAGCAGAGGAATATTAAGGAAAGGAGAATCTTTAATTACCGACTCCCATTTGATCTTTGTCTCTGACGTGTCAGTCGGCTGGGTGGTGGAACATCTCAGGGGCTCTTTGAAGAGGGCGATTTTGTAAGAGATTTGGATCATTACACAATAAAGAACACTTCATAAGTCATGAAGTGAGTTGGGGAAATGATGGTTAATGATGTTGACAGCAGTTCACCTCTATAGAATTATGCTGAGATCTGACTCGACTTGCTTCTTCTAATGAGTCCTGCTTTTCCAAGGTAATGGAGCAATGAATGAGAGGGAGAGACAGACAGAGAAGGAGAGTGATAGAGAGAGAGAGAGAGAGAGAGAGAGGCAGAGAAATACACCTCCTTTTCCATCAGGATAAGTCGGTTAATGCTGCACAGAGAAGCTATCACACACCTCTGTTAAACTGTCATGTCAGTGTGCTATAGAGGGCATCTTCAAACAAGTGGACAGTAAAGGGGATCCATCTCATCTCCATTTATGGCTATGCTGTGAACTATTCTAAGAATGGCTAACTGAAAGATTACGTTAAAACACCTGCAAGACTGACAAGTAGTGCACAGGACGATCAAATTACGTCTTCTTGTGTTACATGTGGAACTTGTGTACAATTTTTATTCAACAGCTGTTTGTCAGATATCTATTGCTTATTTCTGAGTTGACAAATGTATAATCATCACAATCGGTAGCATGAGGGAAACTGACAAACATGTAGTTAACTAAGTTACAGATTATCCAGCAATCCAGGTAGTTAGTGTAGAGCAAAGCGGCAGTCGTGAAATAATCCCTGGATGGATCTAGATGAATTATGAGCACAATAGTGAACGATGTGCAGCATCCATCAGCATCCGCCAGTGTGGAGGGCTCCTTCATAGGGGGACGCGGCACCAACCATAATGGTGGCAATAATAAGACTTAATAGGGTAACTGGTACAGGATGTGAGCTAGAGTGTGATGATGAGTGTGATTTTAGAATCTCCGTATAACACTGTGAAATGAATTTAGACAAGTAAACTCAGTGACTTCCAGAAAAGTTTGAGGTGAGACAAAAAAAAGCAGTTTTATTTGCTTCTTGTCCAGAGGAGATAAGCATTTGTGGTCCATGGTGTTTTCAGCCAGTTCTATTCTACTTGGCTCCTTCAGGCATTTCTCACTACAGAGAAAATTGATGGCAGCTTTCAAATGATGTAAGGATTGAAAATGTGAATGATGAAGTTTGTGACTCATAACTGCATTATGAAGCAGTTTGGTCCTCCCGCTGATCCGTCGCAGATCCGTGGTTTAGAGCAGCGGCCTACATTTAAACATTTGGAAATGATACAGCACAAGTGAACCATTGCTACATTTTCTAAAGCCACATGTTTGAAACCCAGGCTTAGAATTGCTGTGAAAGGCAGACTGTGTTTCTGAACTGTAGTGTTTGCTGCAGGCTTTCAACCAGCAGTGCTTCAGGAGCTCCACCGACAAAGGCAGCCAGATTTACATCTACGATTTACACATTCTTTGTCAACAAAGGAGAGCTGGTCTTGGGGTGGGAACGCCTGAACTGGAATTTAGTTGTGTTAATTCAGTGTACAAATCCATGTTTCCCAGTTGTGCTGAACAGTGACATAAATTCACTAAAAGAATTCATGTTTATTCAGTTAGTGCCCTTACACTAGCACTCTCTCCTCAGCAGAAGGTTAGGGCTTTGGTAAAATCCAAAATCATTTCTTAATAATAGGATCTATTGAGTAGTCAGCATCATTTTACGTGGATGAACATGTGTGGTGGCTTTAATTGGTTTGAATGTGTCTAATTGTCACATGAAGTTGGTCCAATGCAAAGATTATGTAATTATCGTTTTGAAACACTGTGTAATGATATTGTTTCTTGCATGTCGGAGGGAGATGTCTACGTACCTGACACTTTACCGCCTGCATAAAGATATGTTGGAATGACAGCTAATTATAATGTAATAACAGGCTGATGAAAGATCTGGTTAAATATGCCTCATATATTTAAGTGGTAATGTGCAGTGCACTGCAATTAAATTAAACCAGACTGTTTTTAATTAGAACCATATTTAATTTTTTTCAAAACTTTGACTTTCAGATCTTTCAGATCTTTCCTTTATTTTCCTTTGCATGCCTTGTAGGGTTGTTGTCCTGCTGATTGGTTTTAAGTTGTCAATTCAGATTTTTGGTTCTGCATCCTTGTAATTATGTAGTTGTGCGAGACGCCAGAGTTGTTGTTTGTGCAGTTGCCGTGATAATCACTCTAAAACTGGGCCAATGTGGATCACACACAGATCCGTTAGACGGGGAGAACTCGATGGCAATTTGGACGAAGGAAGAGCAGCTCTCACTGCCTGCTTGAAACCTCTTAATTAGCACTAATTACCCAGCAGAAAATGTCGGGGCTTGAAAGGATTTGTGAGAGATCGAGAGATCAAAGATTGCGGCGCTCGCTTTTTAATCTGCCGAGTAAAAACTAATAAGGACCTTGTAATGGGGCCCCGGAGAGTGTCGTCGCAGGTGGTAGACCATAATCCTCTCTGCCACGCTCAGGCCCCACGTCTACTTCCAATTAGATCATCAGATGATTTCATTTCCCTCTAATATTGAAAAATTGCGATTTCTTTTCTCAGTGGCCACTCCAGAGGTGCAGTCTGGTCTCCAGGCATCTCTGACTTCCGCTCCCTCCGAACGCTTCGCTCCCTGCGTTGGGAGTGTCACGTCAGGACTTTTTGTTGCAAGCAAGGGTTGCTGGGCCAGGAGGCAGAGTGCCATAGCTGTCTCGTGTCCCTGTGGGACGAGATGGGAGTGAAACTCAACATGGGCACAGTCATCCATCAAGTGTCATCGATCATTTGCCAGGAAGTGACAGCCGGCTAGTGATTATTTGCTATTAGATAGATGCTCAAGCATACTGGGGTGCTGCATGACAGTTCAACCCACTCAGCTGCAGACACTGTAGAGAAGCCAGGATGCGTTTGAGCTTCTGGGATATGTTCACTCCTATATGAGAGCACAGTCTTATTTCCTACCACCTAAGAGATCATCCTTCCATGTAAATATTTTTTTGCTCTTTTGTATTGCCTTCTTTTTTTATTAATCTTGCTGCAACTTTAAGATACATTCCCCTCGTATATAAACAATGATGGGATGCCTACAATGGCGTGTGTAAAGAATAGGATTGATTTTCAATGCTGCGGTACAAGAGGGAGAGTGCATTTGTTTTGTGGGGAGAGGTGTAATCAGTCAGCGGTGGCGTCTGAAAGAAACGGGGCCGCTGCAGGGCCTAGCGGACCGTGAGGCATGAAGAGGAACGGTGTCGCAAACCTGCCTGCACTTACACCGCAGTGCTCACTGGACACACTGCGCTTTAGGGGGGGCATATGAAAATTAAGCCAATTATATTTTGCCCTGTTGTTTTTATGTTTCGAAATTTTATTCATTTTTGAAACGTTGTTTCTACAGTGAGTGGAGGTCTACGGCATGTGTAGTTTATCACTCACTGGTGAGTGTTTGCCTGTGGTTGCTCTGCTATGGGTAAAGACCATTTCTGGTCTCAGCAACACTAGTGATTAGACTGGTCATTAGGCAGACAGCTGGTTTTGCAGGGCGCTGGGTGTCCGTGACAGAGCCCATCGGGTCAGTCAGCACCGGCGCTGGAAACAAAGTTTGCTAGGGCCGTGGGGGTCGACTCCAGCTTAAAAAGTCAAGGCTGTCAAAAGCCCGCGTCACATTCCTACCTTACGGCCAACCTCAGCTGATCCCCCGCCATTAATCACAGCGGAGAGCCACTCTGACCCCAGACCCTTCTCCCTTTGAAGCACGCTGTCCTCTGCCGCATGAGGAAATCATTCGCTGCCTGATTCAATGAGCCATCGTCCGAGCCAGTGGACCTAATGACATGTGAGAATATTAACCTCCTACCGCTGAGAGCTGTGGATCTGGAGAGGCAGTCTATAACTCACCTGCCATTTCAGCCCGAGTCCTCCCACCAGAACCGGGCCACACCGCCCCACCTCGGGCCAGCTGTGCTGCACCACCGACTACAGTATGTGCACTGATTGGATATCCAAGGAATGCAGGTCTTTTCGTTTCCAGAGTGACCTCTGAGCGAACGGTTTCACACCTACATGATGCATGTGCGATGCGGTCGGCACATTCTGCATCGTTTCCTCATTTGCGGTAGTGTCGACTCATTTGAGATGCAACTCAACGAATGTACCATTATATCAGTGTAAGCAACGCAGTGGAAGTTTAAGGAGAAACGTCACAGTCGTGTCGCACATCTTCATTTCTTCAGCAGGGCTGCTGGTCTGTGCGGTTGTAACACGTGTGAACTGACGCACGACCCGTTCTCATTTCCCTACGTGTGTGATTGCTGGCACCTGAGGGGCTCTGACATGACGGGCGTGATCCCGCAGATGGGCCTGCGAGATCATCCTGATAATGGCTGCGTAAAACCGCCGCTTCCAAGATTTATAGCACAGCAGCATCCAAAACCATCATGTTTTTGAAGACTGAAACAGAATTGCATGTGGGAAGGTAGTGGGAAGGCATTAAGATGTAATTTGTCTTATCTAAGCTCTTTTTCTTGTCGGGAGGTTGGGAGGGGGGGGTTAGCTGGGTGTTGTGTTTATAGTCTGGAATGAATTGACAAAAGGTTATAAAAAAAAAAAATGTGAATAGTTGCTTTGGAAGAGCCAGAATGTGCTGACATATTTCTGGAAACTGGCATTTCACATTTAGTTTTGGCTTCTGTTAATAAAAGGTTCAAAGAATAAACCAATCTTTGTTTTCTGGCAATGGTAGATTTTTTTTTTTTTTTTTTATTTCTTTCAGGCGGGCGTTTATGCAGGGTGGGGCTGATCAGGTAGGGGTCTGTTCTGTTCCCCAGACAGACACCCGGTCTGTAGGCTGTGACATCAGCATCTCCTCTTGTCCGTTTATATTAAGTTTATTAAAGGCACTCCGCTCCTTCTTTTACGGCTTCGCTCTCCTCTCCCATTCATTATGGTTTCTTATCTTGGCAGGCAATCTGAAGTGCCAAGCAGCCAGTCCATTATGCACATATGAAGCCCATCACTCCAACTGTATTGGCCAATTCATCAAACATTTATCTTTTGCCCTGTGAACAGTGTGTCAATTTGGCTGTCACTCCTGAGCCTGTGCTGCCTCCTCAGAATGAAAACATTACTTCTGCCGCCCTGGAGACAGCTTTGATGTGACATCAACCCTTCAAACTTTAAAACAAGGCCTCAGGGCTTATCCCAGGCCTCGCGTTCATGCAGACGGCAACCCAAAAATATTCCACTCTCTCCTCCTCATTTGGGATGGGGCCTTGTAATGTAAGTCTCCAAGTCAGGGAGAAATCTGTCCGTGCAACCGTGGCGCCTCCTCCGTCCTTTGTCTTCGGGCTCGACCTGGGTCGTGCGTTTAGGCTGAAGCGGGCTGGTGTGGTGTGGAGGTGGCCCAGGTGTTCCTCCCTCTGTTTTTTTTCCACACTGATCAGTGAGCGTGTGTTGTGTAGATATGAGTGTTTGGGGAGCTCCGCTCCCACACTGGGCTCCAGACACACGGGCGGCTCAGTGGAGCAGTGGATGTGAAGAAGACTGATAATCAAAGGATCAGCTCAGCAGCACTGTCAGCGAAGACGCACGGGGGACTCTGAGAGTTGCTGGGAGAAAGAGACAGTGAAAGAGAGGCCCTTTAAAACTAGAACACAAACAAGGGAATTAATGGCCCAAGCAAAGGGAAATATCAAAGCCAGAGAGGGCATGAAAAGGAGGCTTTCATTGAATGAGATCAATGTTAAGATGTGGACTCGGAATACAAAGGGAATTTAAGTGTGTCTGAATGACCGCTGGGCTTTAGGTCGGCCCTCTTTATGGCCGCCTGTGTGGGAGTGGACAGTTTGTGGTTAGCATTGTTTGCTACCTTACCTTGTTAAAGGTTCAGCAGGTGTAGTCCTGTGTAAAAACAATAATACAATACCTTAGCCACTTGAGATGAGCAGCAGTGACAGGCTTCTCATTCTCTCTCTCACCCTCATGCTCTCCTTCTCTCTCTCACTCTTGTCTTTCTTTCTCTGTTTTAGCCTGGGTGGACATGTGACCTGGGATACCCACAAACTAATGGCTGCGGTGACTGACATTTCAGCCAATAATCACGGAGTGTTGAGCCCCCCCCCCCCCCCCCCCGTCAGTAGTAGTTTATCAATCAGCATGTCTGCATTAGTATTTGTCTATCGATCCATCCATCTCTGTCAGGCCATCTCCGTGTCATTGTCTGCACTCTTGTCCTGCCTTTGGCTCCTTTTGAGGGCAGGCTGCGCAGGGATTTGTTTTACAGGCCCTGGCTTTAATAGAAGGGAACTTGAAAGCATTTGAATGTCAGGGACCAGTTGACAAGCACACATTATTATAGTGTTAATGCACCATGCCCTCTTAGCAAAGAAAATATAAAAAATGCTACTCCTTTCCAGGATTTTCTTTTTGTGTGTGTGTGTGTGTGTGTGTATATATATATACTATAATGGATTATATATATATATATATATATATATATATATATATATATATATATATATATATAATCCATTATAGTGTATAGTGACTGTGCTCATCTAATTTTGTGGTGTTAATTCAGGCACAGAGCCACACTGTATAAGCCAGGATGTTGAGATATTACGTATGACAATGGGCTTGATCATAATTATCTTAACAAGACAAGGGTTCACTGGTGTAGCTCATTAGACTTTCTCTCTTCTACTCCTCCAGCTTGCAGGCCTGTCTTCCACACCTTGTCTCCTGCTTCCCATCATTCACAGCTTTCTGCTCGCTGCCTCTCTATCGTTGTACTGGGCCTTTGAAGACGATGGTGAAAACGTGCAAGCTGGTTTGGATTCCCCATGGGGGATAGGTGCAAATCAGAAAGGTTCCTACCGGTACATGCGTGTGTGTGTATGTGTGTATGTTCATGGGCGTGTTTGTGCTTATGTCGTCTCCATGGGGCTCTGAGCTCACTTTCGCCCATTAGCATTCTTCTAAACAAAGGAACTGGTGACTTTACTAAGAAATTAACTGTACAGCTTAAAAGTTTGCTTGCCGCACGCTTTGTAGATTTTATGGATTATGATAGTGGAAACGGCCGCAAATGTTGAGGTGAAATTTGCTCAGTGCTCAGAGGCCTGGGGCTATTAGGCCTCTATCCCCTCGTGTTGTTGTGAATGTGATTTGGTCTCTCCCTTGGCTGTGAATTTAACTGATTAAATCACAGAGTGCACGCAGCAGTGGTGACATGAAAACAACAATTAATAAGCAGCCCCCCTGTGCCATGAGAGCGCCTCTTAACCAAGCAGCTAATAACATTACACATGCCGCCAACTAGCCAAGGAAGACAGGTGGAGACGAGCAGGAGCCCAGCTCTCATTTACAGACCTGTGCAGGCAGAGCCATTACACTACACACACACTCACACACACACACACACACACTTGTGCACAAACACACACACACTCACTCACACACGCATGCATGCACACACACACTCACTCGCACACACACACACTCACACACGCATGCATGCACACACACACACTCACTCGCACGCACACACACTCACACACGCATGCATGCACACACACACACACATTCACTCGCATGCATGCACACACACACATACACACAAGGTGTTAATATAAATAATATAAAAGATATTTATTTTTTTGTGTTTTTTACTTCAGGGTCTTTGTGCCTTTTAAATAACTTACCATTTTCCTCCGTGTCTTTTTCATCGCTGTTCTCTGCTAGTGTTTGTTTCTCTTCACCCTCTCAGCCATTTAGTGATCCTCTGCGGAAAAGCGCTGAATTACCATAACTCAGGAGAAGAAGAGGGGCTGGTAGAACACTGGTCATGGTTGCAGTTACATTTGTTCCGTAGTGACACCTGTCTCATCCAAAAAGATGGCATCTGCTTAAATAAGCCAAGCCTTGCTTCCCTTCCGTTATGCGCAGGTGATTCTGTGTCTGGATGTCCTCCTTCTATTCAGCACTCGAGGAGACTAAACCTAGACCATGCTGTCACTGAAACCCAATATGAGTATTGTATGTCTTTTAGCTGAAAGGAAATGAAGACTAGCGTCTCAGTTGCCATTGAATTGTTCTTTTCTCAAGTCAAGCTGACAGACCTAAATGTCAATTAACTGAAGGTTGACACATTAACATTGTAGTTTGTCAGCCTCTGCCATCTGAGGGATTAGAAACACACACCCCAGCAATGTGCACCTTCCACATGGTGAACTTTAGAAGGCCCTGACACCACACTGAGCACCACCCTTTATCATGTTTATGCCAGACCAGGGTCAGGAGAGGGGAGCACTCAGGAGGACAGTCCTTGGGGACTGTGTGTGTGTGTGTGTGTGTTTTGTGTGTTTATGGTAGTAAGGGATTAGGTGTCGTGCCACTGAATAAAAGAGTGAACAATATCCATTTTTTTTCCCCCTCAAAAACTCTTCTTTTGCATTCTAAAAGGGCTCATCATCTCATCATGGGAGAGATGGAGAAGTTGTACTCATTCCGTTTGTGGTGGGGCATTATAGTTGTGCTGGGAAAATGATGGATGACAAGTTAAATTTGTGTCGGGGGAGTGAAGGTGAACTGTGACAGAGTTATTCATCTTGGGAATGGAGGTCTGGAGTCAGGCAAAGCTAGGTGCCTGTAGGCACAAGACATTGACAAATCCATCCCGCACACTGCATTTCTGAAGCCCCTTTGTTTTGAATCCTGGCTACTGGCGAGTGACCCTCATCGCTCATACTGCCAGCGTGTGGAGGAGGCCCTGCCATGCCAAGGGATCTGAGCTCCACTAATTCTTGTCATTCACTCTCCTGACAGGCCCAAGCCCAAACTATTCCGGCCCGTGAAAGAAGCCGGCTGAAATATTTATTTCCGCACATAATGGCCGCCCAGATTTATGGCCATATCATTTTTCCTCTCTCTCCTTATCATTGCAGGTCACTGACAAGCCTGAAAGCGTTCAGCCAACTGGAAGAGCTGATTGTGGACAACAATCTTCTCGGAAATGACCTCCGGTTGCCCAGGTTACCACAGCTCCATACCCTAACGCTCAACAAGAACCAAATATCCTTTCAGCTCATGCTGCCTTTGAGTCCGAGCACATGCTTTACAGCAGAGGGGACAAGGAGTAGTGGTGAGCAGGAACTCTCCCTGCGAGATCCACACTCCGCTTAGGATCTTGTCTTTACACACTTCAGCTCTTTAAATGCTCTTTAAATGGCGTTATTGTATTAAACTGAGCTCCTCTCCAGCTGAGAGAGAGGCTTGGGTGTGGAGTCCAATTTTACTGAAACTGACTTTGTGCCACGGCGACCTCTAGTGGAAGAGTGAGTAATAATCGCTGTAATGCAGCTGGAATGAGGTTGTGAGATGGCCTTCTTCCTGTGAAGGCAAAGGCAGGAAGACAGTAAAGCGTGCTCATTTGAACTAATTAGAATAATAGAATTTTAATAACACATTAACTAAAAACAACTGTGTTCATAATTCCAGACTTCATTACAATATAAACAAATTTTAAATAAAGTGTCGCAGTAATAATTATAATACTTTTTTGCAGCACTCCTGATTATTTTCAAATACTTGAATGCGTGGAATGAGCTGACAGGAGTGGTTAAAATGTTTGCGGACGTTAAACTATGCACAGGCTTACGGCAAGTGTTACAACACAGAGGCCATTTGATCAGTCAAAAATAATTGCTAGGCTCCCTTCCTGCTGTTTTTGTGTGGCCGGTTTGCTGGGCCGGGGTAATGACCCCACGCCCCGCGCTGCCCCGCACTGCCCCTCTCACTCAACTCCAGCCTTGTCTGCAGCTGAGCGGCGGAGATCTGTCCCGAGATCGGCTCTGAAGTGGGCTGCACATGCTAATGGCCCAATTATTTACACCCTGTAGTCTCCCGCTGCCATTGAAATTCAAGCGCTGCATTAGTGCAGTTGTATTTTGACACATTTGGGGGCCTTTTTTTCCAGCGAAGTGAATGTATTAGTGATGAATGTGCTGTGAAGAGGCTGTTTGTTCCCCGGGCACGGAGGGAAGAGGAAGTTTTCGTGGCCCGTGGATTCGCTAACCGTTCTACCACAAGGCATCCATCATTTTGTCAATGTTTTTAATGTTCTGTACCAAGCCACCTACGGAGTGGAGAGAGAAGTGTGGGACAGGAACAGCAAAACATACCACACGTGCCAAATTCCCCCTCGAATGTAGCTGCTCCTTCAGTGCGTGTTGGGCGGCTGCGCAGGGCGGAGCTAAAAGCGACTGGGCCATGCAAGCTGCCGTAGGCCAAGCGCTAAATGCTAATGCTAAGAGCAGGCTGAGTTCCTTGACCTTCGCCCCTTGGCACCTCACCGACATCGAAGGCCTACTGGAGCATCTGCAGGAAGTGACGCCAGCGCTGGAGTACCTCAGCCTGCTGGGAAACGAGGCCTGTCCAAACCAGCTGGTCAGTCCGGAGAAAGATGAAAACGACTACCAGAGATACAGGTCAGAACACACACATGCATGCACACACACACACACACACACACACACACACACACACACACACGTGTGCACTATTTGGACACTAAAAAACAAAATAAAGAACTATAAATAAATTAAAAAACTATAAATAAAAAAATGCGAGTTTCTTAGTGTACCAATGTCGCATTCTAACCTCCTGAATCTGTATTATTTTAATAATAATGTTTAGTTCAGAGCAAATATATATATAAAATAGATATATGTAGATGTAGATGTATGTAAATAATATATTCTACTGCTTTTAGTTGTGGGAGTAACATTAATGTATGATTAATGACACATGTTTGTATTGCTTGCCAACATTTCCTTAAGGTACAATGACTTATTTGTCTTGAGGAATGTGCTGTTTGGCAACTTTCAGTCATTTTTTCCTCGGCAGAAGGGCTGTTGCGCAACACCCTGAACCAGCCCCCGAGGCTCTCTCAGCCTGCAAACACAGGCCTCTCCCACTCGCCTTTCCTGCCTTCTGCACGCCGAGTGGCAAAATCGATTTCATGTGTGAATTGTGATAACCACAAATGAGTGTTTGCTGTCTTTTCTTACGAGACGTAGCGATGCGTTCATTATCGAGCCCGGGCCTATGGGAGTGTGATATCACGCCATATTCCCACGTGTGTTTCAGCATGAAGCTGCTTGGGTGGAGGGGGGTGTGTGGGGGGGGGGGTGGGTGGGGGTGGGGGGGGGGGGGGGGGGGGTTGGATGCTTTTGTCTATCTTAGTCTAAGTGCATTTTTCTCGACACTGTGTTCAGTATGAATCATTTACCATACAGAGGAAGGTAAAAGGTGCCACTCCCTATGTGTCTCCGACGCCTCCCTTAGTGCAGGGGAGGGCCGCTCTCTCTGTGACTGACAGACACTGTGCATTTGTGATGTAATATTCATAATGTGTCACACAGGAATGCATCAGTCTGCGCATGATGCAGATTCCATGTCTGACAAGGTTAGACGTCTCTGCGGTCACGGCAGGGCTGGCCTTGGGCTACACGCGTCTCCGAGTGTGCTGCAAGGGGGAAACAAAGACAAGAAAACAAAACACACAGAGAGAAAAAAAACAGAACAGCCCTTTTCCATAAGTCAGTGAAATGCTATGCGCTAGTTCAGCTTTTTCAATTAGTCAAATGGAAGGCAAGGGCGTTAGAGCCCAGCTCTGCACTGTGTTTTACAGCAGACACAACACTCATTCATCATTGTTTACTTCAGGGGCTTGAGGTGCGTGGCTGTATTTGTTTTTTATTTTTTTTATTTTTTTGTTCCTCAAACTGGAGAGATGCAGGCGTGGCAGTGCTGACAGGCCACGCCCCCAGGCCACGCCCCCTCCCCCACCTCCCCTCACCACGCAGGGTTTGTTTGTCTCTTAGCATGGGTGACGTTTATCGAGTACGTAAACCTGCGTGTGCTTTAGGGGTGAAAGGGTGAGGGCAGTGTGGCCTCGGGAGCGTCCGGCTGCAGCTGTGAGTACGCAAGTTCGTATGTTTGCACCAGCCGTCTGCGCAAACACAGCAACGCGCTCCAGAATAATGAAGAAACACCTGCATGGCTCCCATATGCAAACCTGCCAATATGTTACTGGGGGGGCGTTCCAGTGCAGAAACATCCATGTTACTTTAGGTTATTTTCTGTTTTGTATTATAAAACTATATAAGTCATATTTATATGCTTAACAATACCTGTAGCAGTGGTTGGCAGTTAATACGGATACCAAGTAAGTCTTTCGGTTTGTGATGCTTATGTTATACCGTAGCGATATTTGTAGCTGGATAGGTTCGGAGATCCACGCTCATCTTAAGACATGTTGCATGGATCTGTTATCTTCCTTCTTCATTGTCATCAGCATCAATTTGTGCATGAGAACTCAGTTGGGGATCTGTCACTGCCCATGTACACATCTGTTCACATCCTCCACTTACTCTCTCTCTATCTCTCTCTCTCTCTCTCTCTCTCCCTCTCTCTCCCTCTCTCTCTCTCTCTCTCTCTCTCTCTCTCTCTCTCTCTCTCTCCCCCTCGCTGAATCTTGACATGCTGCTTCCTCCATTCCAGTCAGCCTGTGAAAGAATCTGTTGTCATCTCCGTATTCGTGCTATTATCTCATGTCATTTTCTCCCTCTGAATGAAAGATAGAGAGTGCGTAAAAGCTTAAAAAGACATCAGTAATGTTACAGAAATGGCCGCCTGGCAGACGAGATCTCCGCTTTATTTTCCAATCTATTTATATGTTGTCCATATTTTTTTATTAACGTGGAAAGTGATTATCACACGTCACCCGTATTAACAGCAAGTAAACAAGGCTTCATGATTCCATTTACAACCATGTCAAATTTGTAATCAGTGTCTGAAATATGAAGCACACGTTGCTTTTTGGTGGTGTTTTTTTTGGGTTTTTTTTGTTGACTGCCTGAAATGGTGTAGCTAGTGTAGTTTTGTCCACGTAGCATTAGCCAAGCGCGTGACGCCTGTTGGCTGACGAGCTCGGCCCCCCTGACCACCTGTGTGCTGTGGCCCCATGTGCAGGTATTTTGTGCTGCACAAGCTGAGGACTCTGAAGTTCCTGGACAGCCGCAGCGTGAGCCCGGAGGAACGTGCGGAGGCCTACGCCCGCGGAGCCTTCATGAAGGTGGTGAAGCCCCAAGCCTCGCAGGTCCGTCTCCACCCCCCCCATCTCCCACAGCACCCAACACGCAGCGCATTCCTGTCACCCCCATCAGAAATGTATTTACAGTCTTGAGAGTGAAGATAAATGGCGGCAAGATCACTGTGGGGTTTGCCTCTCTGTGTAATTCGCAACATTAAGTACATCTGTTTTATACAGCCTGAGCTAATCACTGCTTAGGTGACCTACTAAGTCATTTTCGCTTGCGTCTTCGTCTGCGTGACCCTCTCCGTGTGTCTGGGGGAGTGTAGAATTAGCAATGCTCCACTTCGTTGTTTGTGAGGGCTTAATTGTCAAACTCTTTTACACAGCCGCTCGCGCACGGCTCTTTGAAGAAGTGCCCTTCTCGTCCTGCTTGGCTTGCGTATCGGGCCTCTTTAAGGACCACAGAATGACCTCAATCCGTATGCATGAGGCCGGATCAAAGGGGACGACGCCTGTCCACTCTGCCTTGTGTTGTGCAGTGAGACGGCGCTCGCGATCGGAACGACAGCTCATGCACACGCTGCTCCCAACCGCTTAATTACCCCAGTTATTCCACCCCCTACCTCTTGGTTTGGGGAAGGCACGCTCGTTTCTCCTCTTCAAACATTTCTGCCCTGCTTTCGGTGGGGTGGGGTTCTTTCGTTTACTTCTCCTCTCCCCTCCTCCCTCCTCCGGCAGGGCATATAAATGAGCAGCTTCACTAAGATTTGATTTCATGTAATTGTACAGCCATAAAATATTTACGTTGCGGTTGAGTGAGGCTTCATCGTTGCACCATCTTCAGAGCTGCGTGCGGGATTTGAGAGGTAAATATGGTTGTAGCATGGCAAGAACAAAGCAGCCTTGTGACGGGCGCCGGCGGTGCGCGCAGACACGGCCGTCCCACGGAGCTCAGCCCTCACCAGTGCGGGCGCCCAGAGCAGAGAGGTGAGGACTTAGCGTCTGTTCCGCGAGCTGCCGAAGCCACCAGATCCGTTCGAGATTAAAGGGGAAGGCAGAGAAGTGGCGTGAACCTCAATCCAGACGTTCGGAGTTCGACGGAATGAAAAGCTGTACAACCGCCGCACTGGAATAAAGCGGGTTTCCCTGGAGATACCGGGAGCATCTTAAACTCAGGCGTTCTGATGAAGCGTTGCAGGGACCTGATAGTCAAATAAATAAAGTAATACCCTTGAAATGCAGCAAAACAGTAAATCTGCTTACAGCACTCCGTGCTCTTGTTTGAAGCTGCTTTTGTGACGCACCTAAGGGGGACAGATACGGAGAGACTGCCTGTCTTTCCGTCGTGTCCCAGCACTTAAACAGATTAGCCCTCATTCTATTGCCCTGAAGGCGGCCTCCTCGGCACAATGGCGGCGTTTGTGAGGGCGGGTTGGGCGCGGAGCTGCCCCGTCCCGAGCCTGGGCCCACCACAGCTGTCACGCCTCCTCTTCCTCGACGTTTGTTTTGAGTTAGACGAGACGTGATGTGGCAGCCACAACAAGCTCCGTGGGGCATGTGTCCTCTCCTGCTCTAATTGGCTTCATCATCGCGCCGATTGTCTGCTGACCAATAGTGCAGGTCACCAATTAACAAGTGGCGGAGACGAGGCATCGCCGCGCGGACAGCCGCGAGATGATGGCATTATTAGTTATTTGTGTTTGCTTTTATGTCCCATCCAGTGGGGTGTCTTACATTTAAAGACATGCTGGCTTTAACAATGTTACAGCAACCCGTAATTAGCGCGTTCGTCCCCGCAAGCGTCCCTGATGGGCTTCGGTGGCGTGCCTGGGGTGCGGGAGGATCGGGCGAATGCCGCTCTCTGTCTCTGGGTAAGAGAGTGTGATTTTGACTGTAGGGTTCATAGAAATGAACTCAGGAAAGTAAACACAAGTCTGCAACTTTATACTGAACATATTTTTAAAGTGAAAGCGATACTGTGTTTTATGGCGTATTTTTTGGCAGAGCAAAAATTGCAGTTGTGTGCAAAATGTGAAATGTAGAGGCCAGACCGTTGACTTCTCAAGTCACATTACATTTTAATTTGAATACAATGTACTTGCTGTGATGAAATACAAGTATGTTTAATCTTCTTCTAGTGTTTGTTAAAGCAACGGTGTAAAACAATACTGAGGTGATTACTTTGCGGGTCTTCTTTGTGGAGAGGATCCCATTGAAACGTCATTGAAATGGTTAATCATTATGTTTAGTGGCCCCAGTGAACTTTTGAGAGCTTTGAGTCACATTAGAATTGAGTGTGACCACGATTTAAGCTGCTTTTCAATCATGACATTATGGCATTACACTCTGGTACACCACATGGTTTCCATCAAACTCCAGCACACTCTAATATAATATGAGCACCATAACTTTTGGACACTTTGACCTTTTCCAAGACTCTCAAATTCAAGTTGTATCATGAGAGCTGGAAATGCAGAAGTCAAACCAGCTGAACAAAAACAGCCTTTTGTACGTGTGTGTATACATGTGTTTGAGTGGTGAATATTATATATATGTGTGTGTGTGTGTGTGTGTGTGTGTGTGTGTGTGTGTGTGTGTTTGAGTGGTGAATATTATATATATGTGTGTGTGTGTGTGTGTGTTTGAGTGGTGAATATTATATATATGTGTGTGTGTGTGTGTGTGTTTGAGTGGTGAATATTATATATATATATATATATATATATATATATATATATATATTGTGTGTGTGTGTGTGTGTGTGTGTGTGTGTGTGTGTGTGTGTGTGTTTGAGTGGTGAATATATATACATATATATATTCACCACTCAAACACACACACATATATATATATATATATATATATATATATATATATATATATATATATATATATATATATATATATATATGTATATTTTGTATGTGTTTGTATGTGTATAAGCACTTTGCTTGCACAGCTGATGAAGGACCTCTGTTTAAAACGTCCTGTTTAGATCTATAATATATATATACACGGGCTCCTATTTTGAAGTGACATTGCAATGTATTAAAATATTTAGCATCTGCACAATCTAGCTGAAGGAGACATTTATTATAGCCTGCTGCAAATCCTTTTCACTCCTCTATTGATTTTCCCTTCTACTATGCACTGATGGCCCTAAAACTATATATTAATGTAAGTGGTAGAAAATGAGCTGTCTCTCTGTTGTTGTCTGGTGTCTCTGCGTGTCCAGTGTGTGCTGGAGACGAGGAAGGTCACCACACGCGCTGTGGACATGAGGACTGTGTAATTGGGAACGTGTTGTATTGGATTCCTTGAGTATTGAGAGGGTCCAGCACATAGAGGCCGTAAGTACCTGCAGTACAGCAGAGAGTTCCCTACGCCCCCCTCCTCAGAGGAGCCACAATTAGGAGAGGGAAAGTGAAAAGGCTGGAGCTTTATTTTGGGGAAATTGGCTGTGCAGAAATGCCATAATGTGATGATTCTCTTACAGGACTCCAAGGTCATGGAACGCAGTGGCGTGAAACCACATTAAGTCACTGGGCAACTTTGGGGGGAAGAACTGTGCTTGTGTGTCGTTGCGTTGGAGACCTTAGACGTCCACACCGCTGCTGAAGACACTTTGAACTAGCCACGTCTTTCAAAACACTCTGGGAAGACTTTGAAAACAAGCACTCCATGCAAACCCTGTTCTGTGGTCAGGATTCATCCCCACCAATATTTCACCGATAGCATCTTAAACACGTTTCACACAGGATGAAGTAATTGCTCCAACTCCCTGAGCAAAATAGCGTCTGATAGCTATGTGAGAGTATAATGGTCCTGAAACGTCAACTGGATTGCGCTTGGATCAAGCGTTTGTCTTGATTTTCTTGTAGGTATACGAGGTTCCTCCCACATCCTCCTCAAGGCTAATGAAAAGCAGCCTCCTCCAGGCCTGAGGTCCCATCGCTTCTCGTCACACAAGCGCTGTGCTCACTAATCCACACTGGCAGAGCCAGGAAAGTTATGAAGTGGATCTGCTCTGTGCATTTTTCATATTAATCTGCCTGGTACCAGAGTAGTTCACGTGGAGACAGCCAGATAGCAAGATGAGCCAATAACAGACCACCTGAAAGCTGCTTGTGGATCGTGTCTAATTACTGCATTTTTCACTCTCCAAGTGGAAAATCTCTTCCTCTCTTTCTTTGTAATCTCTCTTGTGTGGCTGCTGAAGGGTGTTTGCCGTATTCATCTCCTTGCTTGAGAATTATGACTTCCCTCAAGCGTTCGAGCTCAATAAACAGGGAGCTACAGAGCTCAGTGCCACGGTGCCTACAGTGGGTTTGCTGAGTCATTTTAGAGGATAAATCTTTCCTTAGAGACAACTATAAAAATATCATTCTCAATGGGAAGAGCCGTTCAACCGGATAGATTGCTTGGGAACAGACGTTTATTACGATTTCCCGTGGACAGATTTACCTATACGCATTTGCTATGCAACTTGGGAAGTAGCATGTGACAGATGTCTCTCGTTGGTTTTGAGATTACGCACGAGCAGAAAATGGGATGTAAGTGCCCCATGAACTGTCACCAACATCCCTCAAACTGTTTTTAATTTAAATAGTCGGGTAGGGTGTTTACTTTTTATTTATTTATTTTTTTATGATTTTTTTTTTACTGCACTTAGTAGTGTGTGTGTGTGAGAGTGTGTGAATAGTCAGCATAACCACAGTTGGATCGTACTTAGTGTTTTCAGTGGTGTTCTAGTGGCTCCAAAGATGTGGGGGATTTTAGTGTGAAGACCTCAGCGGTTTCCACCCGCCTCTAATTCTGACTGATATGAAACAGAAAAGCTCAAGCCGGCAGGGCTGCATGCACCATAATCACATGACCCCCTCTGCCCCCTCTGCCCCACTGCAATCCCACTTACCCGCCCCGCCCCACTACCACATACCCCCACATACCTGCCCCTTACCGCACCACATACCCGCCCCTCTGCCACATAACTACCACATACCCCTACCACATACCTACCCCTCTACATACCCGCCCCATACCCCCACTCCCACTTACCCTCTACCACATACCCGCCCCTCTGCCACATACCTACCCCTCTACCACATACCTGCCCCTCTACCACATACCCGCCCCTCTACCACATACCCGCCCCTCTGCCACATACCCGCCCCTCTACCACATACCCGCCCCTCTACCACATACCCGCCCCTCTACCACATACCCCCACTCCCACTTACCCGCACCACTGAAATGTACCCGCCCCACTGCCACATACCTACCCCTCTACCACATACCTGCCCCTCTACCACATACCCGCCCCTCTACCACATACCCGCCCCTCTGCCACATACCCGCCCCTCTACCACATACCTACCCCTCTACCACATACCTACCCCTCTACCACATACCCGCCCCACTGCCACGTACCCGCCCCACTGCCACGTACCCGCCCCACTGCCACATACCCGCCCCTCTCCCACATACCCAACCCACTGCCACATACCCGCCCCACTGCCACATACCCGCCCCTCTCCCACATACCCGCCCCACTGCCACATACCCGCCCCTCTCCCACATACCCGCCCCACTGCCACATACCCGCCCCTCTCCCACATACCCGCCCCACTGCCACATACCCGCCCCTCTCCCACATACCCACCCCTCTCCCACATACCCACCCCATCTCCAGCCCTGGGAAGCAGCTCACTGTGCTGCTACTTCCTTAGCTGGGAAGCCAGGGTGATGAGAGCTCCGTCTCCTACACATGTCAGATGGGAGCAGGGCGGAGCCTAGGCTCTCTGTGTCTGCCATTGGGGGCGGGGCCAGGGGCGGGGCTGTGCGTAAAGGAGCAGTGTATGTGGAGGCTGCTCTAGCAGCTGGAGCTGCAGAGGTCACCACAAGGGCAGGGCCTACGCAGAAACACTCACAATTAGAGCCAGTGACTCACATTGTCCACATAAATCAGATGACATTGCACATCATAAACAGACCGTAAAACTTTAAAGCACAGTTAATTGTTAGTAATAGCACCAGGATTGATTTACGGGCCAGTACAAAGCAGAAAGATACGGGCGGGTGACCTCAGGGTCACGTCACTCTTACTACACAAGTGGTACATTACGTATTTCAGGGCTGAAAACAAGCAGATGTTTTTTTGTGGAGTTGTGTTTGAACAGCCGCGTTGCTTCCCGTTTGCATTGCCTTGTGGGAAGTCGGGGAGAATGGCTGAGAATGGCTTTCCCATAGTCCAGTTTGTCTCTTGCATTTATTCAACGAAAAACAGTTGTGCTAACATGTCAACTCTGCATTCTCTCATTTAAATAACAGATGTGGATTCATTACATAACACCAGTGACAAAGAACTCAGGGCCAAGCACATCAAGTCATTATGTAAATGAGAACAAAAATGATCAGAATAGCTAGTCTGGGTTAGACACGTAGATGCCAGAAATGGCTTCTAATGGACTACACGCTGTATCCCATACACTCACTCTCCAAGTGGAAATGGATGAACGGCTTTAACTCAGGCACAGAGTCAAAGATGCAAACGCTTGAGACGGCCGCCTCTAGACGCCTTATCCTGTCTTATCTGTAGCCCTGGCAGTGGGTGGGGTTAGTCACGCATGTGCTAAGGGACCTGCTGGTTCACTTCAGCTACAGTGCTAACTTGGTGATGTTTTTGCAATTACGGAGGCACAGACGAGCATGTCCCGCAGTGCCAGTTCTACTAGTTTAATTACAGTTGAACTTTTCTGTTATCCTCGGATGATTGTAAGATGCTGCCAGCCTAATTAAACACAGATGGCTTATTCTGAAAGGCTTTGGTCTGCGTGAGCCGCGTTACCCGAGACCGTGCCAGAGACCTTGGAGCCAGATCATTAGGCATATTTAAAGTAATCCCGCATCTGATGGTATCGCATAACGCTGATTGTGACATCATGATTTATATACACATGCAAATGGCCCATGTTGCCTGTGTTGCTATTGTAACGCTTAATTTGGGTTTCATTAAGGTGATTGGCTGATGATAGAGATTTATCTCCCAGTCAAATCCGCTCAAGGATATGGATAGTTCTGACCTCACAGAGATGTTGCATGTGCGTTAACAAGAGAACGCAGACTTACATGCCACGTTCTTGTGAATATTTTTCTACAGTTATCTTGCTGTGTAAGTACATAGAAACAGCTGCGCCTTTCTGAATTAATGAGTCTGAAATGTAATTTTAGAAAAGTATCAAGGTCATATGTAGAAGTGAACCATTATTTCATTCGCACTGAACTGCTAAGTAAACTCCATAATCACACACTCTCTGGGTGTAGACTCCCAGATCAGCACTAAGCATATGCAGTGTTGGGCTGATGAAAAAGTGCCCCCAACAGAGATTGAGTGCAGTTGTTGGGGAGGGGGGGGGTGGTGTTGGGATCCGTTCCCACCCTGTGGAGGAGCACAGTCGCAGACCGCCGGCCGTGCTGGAGCCAGTGGGGCAGCAGGGACTCTATTACCCCAGCCATACCCAAACAAGCCTCTGCTTCCAGTTCACACCCAGCTCCTCCTGTAGTCGCTACTAAAAACAAGCATCTCCAGTCTCGCGCTCTACACACCCACCGCTGCTCTTTCTACACGAGGTGTGTTTGGTTTGTGTTTCCAGTGAACGCGATACATTTAATGTCCGCGTCTTTATTCTTCTGTTTTGCAAAGCCAATGAAGAGGGAATGTAAATAAGAAGCAAGCCGACGCATTTCGCACACTCTCTGTAAAATAAACGAAACACAAAGGCCGGAGCAGCAGTTTAAACATGGGGACAGGGCTAATTAAAGGAGTGGGCTGAACTTATGGGAACACTTTGCTCGGAGAAGTAGTTGTTGACTTGCAGAATTCAAGGAGAACGCCAAAAGGAAAGTTGTGCTATTCAAGTTTGTGCTTACACAAGACCTCTTTGGTTTCTAAAGCTTGTCAGACACATCAGAGCCAGTAAGAAAAAGTGTATTGTTTCTAGTTCTTGGATTCCTTTCCTTCTGACATCTGCCACTCTGTGAAGATGATAAATTCTTGCCTCATTAGCCAGCGGTGTGGGATTACAGCCTGACACCACATTAATCACTCGCCTCTGCGGCAGGACCCACTTGCAACAGGCATTGTTAACAAAACTTTTCTAATATGTCACTCTCCTCACTGACAGCCCATAATCAATCATCCTGATTGACAGCTGTGATAGATTACACTATTTATGCTGTGTGTAATGAAAGATAGCGTTTCCACCTACTGTCATCCCTGAGACGATGATAGCCCACCTCCGAAAGAGAACAAACACAGCCTAGGAAAGAGGAAAAAGAGCCGAGATGAATGACGGCGCAGGCAGACGTCTGCACGACACTGTGAACTTTACGTAGGCAGCCTTCTGCTCCTTGGGAGGTGTCTCCTTCGTAAGGGACACATTGTTTGGTTATATGGGCTTTGAGAGAGTCGTCACGGGAACAGCTCCTGTTTGTGATCCGGGCCGCTGTCGTAGGCAGCTCAGGTTCAGGCGGCAGAACTAGACGTTGTCTGCTTGCTGCTTTGGTTTCTCGGGCCTCGTCGCTGATCCGTTTTTGATCTGTTTTCGTTGGCTCTATGTGACGGAGACGAGAACCGCGACTCCACACACTGGATGAGAATGCGCCACGGATTAGGATTATAATGACGTTATTACGACGCGGTATATGTTGTTTATATTTAACCACACATACGTGTCACCTCCACTTATTTTATATTTGTTCACGCTTTTTTAAAACCTAGCAGTTTGTGGTTGAACGCTCTGAAGTTGGTCATTTTTAAACCGAATTATTTATCTATTTCTTTTCGAGTTTTGTTTTCCACATAATCTCTGCTGAAGGAGCGTCTGGACGGGGTGTCCTCTAGAAAAGAAGAATGGATTTAAAAAAGAGGAACAGTCCATCATCCAGCCGACAGCCCAGTGGATCTGGTGCTTTTCTTGTGAGACAGGGAGCTGTCAGGAAATTAGTTAACTGGAGCATATTGTGGAAAGGCAGGTAATTTAGCCTCATTGATGGCATCACATAATAGGCCACAGGACTCTGCTCCCTGACCTGCCAGGGCTTTGTGTATAATGCAGAATTTAGTGGCATGCTCAATGCATCCTGTCAGCATCAGGATTGGATTCTCAGCCCACTGTATCTCAGCTTGCAACATATTGGTCAATTATTTCTGAGGCTGTCAACCCTGGGAGACACTGTTATTTAGTGTGTGTTAACTTTGCATCATTAAGACACCATGCGACAGGGAGAGGTCCTTGTGAATGTTATTTATTTTGATTCAAGTGAAAATAACCTTCGAATTGTTTGACCCCCCCCCCACACACACATACACACACACATACCACTCAATGTTAAGATTGCAGAGGAAAAACCCCCAGCTGACAGACCAGGATTCAAATTTAGAAATTCGTTTAATCTAACCGCTAACTATAATGCTTCAAATGTGAGCGGCAATTTGCTTAGACAGCTTTTTTGTTGAGCGAGTGGCAGAATGTACCCTAACATTTCCCACCAGCAGGCTGGACCTGTCATCTCAGCATTGTTCTGTCCATATATAGTAAGGCATTATGGGGTGTCACAAGGAGTGTGGCTTCACCTAAAAATGCAAAACACTCTGTCACTTTCGGTGCCTCGTCTCCAGCGTGCCTGCCCGGCCTCTCTTCCCTTTACCCAATCGCGTTAGTCCATTAATGTTTCGCCATTTATGGGACACGGAACCGAACAGACTGTTTAAGAGTGTGTCAGTGCTGACGTTTACGTTGCTGACAGTCCATTGGCTGTTAAGAGACGCAGCGGTAAACACACATACATACCGCTGGTGTGTGTGCGGAGAGTGCAGGTTTGTGGAGGCCCTGGGTCACTGGCGCGGGGACACGTGGACAACGGACGTCCCTGGCGACGCTGTGAGCTTAAGCACCTGGATAGAGGGGATGATTAATGAGAAACTCGAGTGAGCATAGGCGTGGCGCGGGACGTGATCAGCGCCTGACGGGGGGATCGCAAAAGCACGTCTGGGTGTCTGTTGATGTTCTCACACTTCCACCTCCCCCTCTGGCAGGGGCCGTGCGGATGTATAATGTATGTGTGAGGGGGCTGGTGGAGGGTCAGGGTGGGGGAAACCTGCCCTAACAGGTGGAGCCATCTCCTCTGCCGAGGGGCCGTCCCTACAGCCGGGCCCGGACCTGTGGCGGCAGCGTCTCGGATCGGCTCGATTTCTCCACCTGAGCACAACCAGGCAGGGCCTGCAGGAGATGAGCTGGGCTGGGCCGTTGCATTAAAGCTTTATGTCCTCGCAGGCTGTATCCTTGACATCTCATTAACAAGCTGACATCACGGTCTGTAGCACTCATCAAGAGAGGACAGCGTGTGATATTTCCCATAGCAGAGCAAAATGCAGTCTGGTGAAATGCGACGCGGCCGAAGGTTGCGAATTCAAAGCCCTTGAATGGCTCTGCTGTGGGGTGTAACCTTACAGCGCTGGGTGTGATTTCTCTGGCGTCTGTGCCTTTAAACATTAGCTCAGGTGTCGGTGTGTTTGGGGCTGTTCTGGCTAGTCCACCCCTCATTATTCACCCCGCATTCCTAATTCAGCAGCGCTGCACTCGGGCGCTGAAAGAGCCACAGAGGCCCATTCTCTCCATTCAGCGAATGAAAGGAGAGAGAGGGAGAGAGAGAGTGAGAGAGAGAGAGAGAGAGAGAGAGAGAGAAGAGAGAGAGAGGAGAGAGAGAGAGAGAGAGAGAGAGAGAGAGAGAGAGAGAGAGAGAGAGAGAGAGAGAGAGGGAGAGAGAGAGAGAGAGAGAGAGAGAGAGAGAGAGAGAGAGAGAGAGAGAGAGAGAGAGAGAGAGAGAGGGAGGGAGAGAGAGAGAGAGAGAGAGAGAGAGAGAGAGAGAGAGAGAGAGAGAGAGAGAGAGAGAGAGAGAGAGAGAGAGAGAGAGAGAGAGAGAGAGAGAGAGAGAGAGAGAGAGAGAGAGAGAGAGAGAGAGAGAGAGGGAGAGAGAGAGAGAGAGGAGAGAGAGAGAGAGAGAGAGAGAGAGAGAGAGAGAGAGAGAGAGAGAGAGAGAGAGAGAGAGAGAGAGAGAGAAAGAGAGAGAGAGAGGCTGGGGACTGTCAGAACACAGGCCTCCCACAAGCCCCGGGTGCCTCCGGGGTCACCCGCAGGTCACACAGGTCAAGTGACACTCACACTGCATTCATTCCTCACTTGAGGGAGAGAGAGAGAGAGAGAGAGAGAGAGAGAGAGAGAGAGAGGGGCAGAGTGTCTGTGTTGTGTTTGCTGATCAACAACAGTAATGGCCAGTTCTCCATGTTCTCTCTGACAGCTCTGTGTAAAAGGCCTCTGGGCTTTACAGAACACACCACCAAACACGAGTTGGGTGGGTGTAATTTTAGATCCGCCTGATGTGCACATAGTTTGTGTCATTGCTTGGACTTCCTCATACTCCAGAGGTAATAAACTGCCTCTGTTGGACATCTATAACCATAGAGGAAGGTTTACCTTGTTATCTGATGGAATGGGTTTCATCTTGTGTTTTAATTAACTGAGCAGCCCGTAGGTGCTGACGATGGCCGTGCCCTCTGACATTAGTGACTGGCTATTAATATCCAGCATGCGACCTTCGGGAAGCTGGCACTGCTGAGAAAGCTGACAGATTCATAGCTTCTCTGCCCTGAATAAGGTTGTCACATATTTAAGAGTTTGAAATGGGTCCAACATGCCATAAACCTCCGACATTTTAATTCGGGCTGGACTGTGAGGCAGAATTTTAACCATATAAATGTTGGCGCATGAACAATACAAGCATGTCTAATGGCTGGGATTAAAGCATTGCTCCTCCAGCCATGTTAATATTCAACCATCCAAACCATCCTGACTGATGTGAAGTCATGAAGTAAACTCACGACAGGCCAGACGCTCACACCTGTCTCCTGTTTCCTTTTCCGATAGCCTCCGTTCTGCTTCTGTCCACCGCGCTCTTCTCTGAAGCCCACGTCGGCTTTCGTCTCGTGCAGGATGTGCTCTGTCCGCCGTACGAGGCGTTCTGTTTGATCAGCGGCCTCGTGCACTAGGCTGGCAGCAGCACCAGAACCACGGGCCACCTGGACACACTGATGACAGAGCGCGGGACGAGAGATCCATCCGTCCTCTCCCCTCTCCCAACAGGGCCGTCCTCACAGATCAGCTCCCAGACTGGTGTATAGTGATGGTATATACTTACAACTGCATTCAGGACCTGTGACGGGGGGATAAAATATTTCATCGGATCACCTGATATTGGCACGGGGACATCGGAGGCGACGGGCGGCACAATAGACATCGCATCCCCCCCCGTGTTTGCCTGCCACCTGGCATCGTCAGTCAGCGTGCTTGTTTAAGGTAACGTGATAAGTGGCGCGCCCGATTACAGCTACCCGCTTTCATCACACCTCGGCCCAGAGCGGAGGGGACCTGACCCCCTTCTCCCCGTGCAGCAAGCCGCCGCCAGATCCATCGTATCCTGTCATAACTCATCGGATTTCCAGACAACTGAGAGCTTTTGTCATCTGCATTCCAGACGTCTCTCCCTTCTCCCTCTTTCTCTGGGCGCTGAAGGATAATGTGGCCTCTTCCTAGATTTCTCTGGCTGATTCTCGGGGCCCCCTTGCTTAAAGCAGCGGCGACGAGCTTGAGAGATAGCCGTGCTAGAGGCCATTCCATCGCCCAGCGCGCCTTACAAAGGCTCTGCTCGCGGAAGCAGCCCTCTACAACTCTCATCAGTCGGGGGGGGGGGGGGGGGTGTTATTTTCTCGGCCATGCGGAGTGGCGTGAGTGTCCCAGCTGACTGACACCTGTCTCGCACGTGGGGCTGAAGTGCGGTGTGTATTTGTCAGAGAGTTGAGAGGGCTGTTTGTTTCCCGGCCGCTGTCGGGCTGCCGTGCGTCGTCGGGCTCGGTGGCCCACGCCTGTTCTTTGTGCTCATCGCGCCAGACATGACAGGACTCCTTCTCTTTGGTGTTGAGAGCGAGGGCTCTCTGCGGCCCTGCAGGGAGCGCCAGTCAAAATGGCGGCTGCCTGTTTTCATCTGCCTCCTCTTGAGCAGCACGTCAGAGGGAGGATCAATATTGTGTCTTCTAGCCAGTCGCTTCTGCAGTGACTGAAAGCATAAATTCAGACGTGTACCTCATACCCTGTGGATAATTGTTTACATTTTTGTTTGTAGTTAAACCCACATAAGATAACAAACGTATTGACTGACGAAGTAATATCTCTGCTTTATTAGTGTTCCCACTTTCCTGCAATTTATATAGCCACACAGGCAACGCACTGCAGTCAGTCATTAACTGAGAACCCTTTACGTAAACAGCGTGTGTTTGTTTATTTTCTCATGTTCATCCTCGCTAATCTGTTTCCTTAATTATCAGTCATATGACCTGCACTACGGAGGAGTGTTATATGTGGAAATGCAGCCTGTCGGGTTCCAGAACTGCCATCAGTATCTCTACCTAAAGGCATCTGCTCATCTTTCCTGCATGGGCAGATATACTGGTGGTTTCATATTCTAACTTGAGATTAATGTGCTTTTTTACAGCCCGCTGGGAGCTGCAATCATACGTGTCACTATAACATAATATCTGGGCTCTAAAGACATGACTATTCATTTTAATGGCCCTTTCGTCTCACAATTGAGCATTATAATGCATGCTGCTCATCTCGTAGCTCACCCGTTACTCACAATGATGTCGAATCATCAGAACGCCTGCTCCCCTGTCAGTATGTGCCTGGCAGGCTTGCTGTTAATCACCTCTCAGGATTCCCACGCACCGAGCATCTTTGAGCTCACTCGTGTTGCAGCAGATCGTGGCGTGTGCTCGCCTGTACCGTGAGTTTGGCGGGCCGCTCGCCTCCGTTTCAAGAACATGTGAACTGGTCCGTTGTGAGATACTTTAATGGTTGTGCTCGTCACTCCGAACTACGCTGCCTCTGGTGCTGGTGATGTAGAGTGCAGACAGGTCCTCTTAATCCAAGTGTGTTGTCGTTGATTTAAGGTTTATAATACTGCGTGGCCAGCGATGATGAGGAGAGGTTTCACCGCGGTTGAGCCGCTTGACAGGGCCGAACAATCCATCGCTTTCGTCTACAGACGCGTCTTTCAAAAAGACTCACTCATGGCATAAACATCTGTGATTGGTTCAATTCTGACTTATGTTCTCTAGCCTGAGGTCCCTGATAATTGCTTTCTACTCCATTGATTTGTCGTCATCTTATTTTGATGGGGCTTAAAAATTGGCCAAACCTTTGTAGTGAAAATAATTAAAGCTTTACTAGAGTGATCATTTCAGTTTATAATGACTACACTGAAGCAATAGATTGCCCTTCTGCCAGTTAATCACTAAAATAAATGTTTTAGCGAGAAACACCTCTGACATTAGACAATGCCTTGAAATGGCCCTGCGCTTCAGTTTGGCAGATATTTATCCAATTCCTCTTACACATCTTGTCACCTTTTATAAAGACGTCAAAAGCTCCCTCCTCCAGCTATTATACGTCCCTGACTGTACGCTCACCTTTTAATGCTGTGTCTCTGTTAGAGTCCTGTTTATCTTTAAATAAATACATCTTTAGCTCAGTAGAGGACTGGAAGCTGCAAGCACTAACCCTCTCTGAGGCTACACGCACCGTGATATTTTCCTTATAGTTTTTGCTAGAGGCAGGAGAGCCATTTATCTCCTTTGATAATCCACTAATGGTTCTGTTTGTCCAAACGCAGAGACTTTTTCGTGTGTTTTTGGGAAGCTGGTCGGAACACGTGCCCTGATGGCTGTGAGCTCATGACTTGAGGTAGTTCCTCATTCATCTAGACGTTCCCTCACTGCTCTCGGTTACTCTCGCACGGCTCTGATCACCATTACCAGACGAAAGGCGCCGCTTAATGGACACGCCATCCACGGAGCCCCACACACACACACACACACACACCACCCCGGGGCCAGGCCGGGGCAGACTTGTCGGAGGCACCAGATCGGCCAGGGGGCCGGAAGACCCTCGTCAGCAGGCCGGTACCGAGCAGGCTGCCACTTCAGAACCTTCCTGTACTGTCATGGACCGGGACCGTGACCTCTCCTGCACCTCCACAAAGGTATAGCAGTAACAGCTACTCCATGTCCCCTCTTAGAGAGAGAGAGAGAGAGAGAGAGAGAGAGAGAGTGTGAGAGAAGGAGAGATAGCAGGATGAAATAGGTCAGCTCATTCTCCTGAGCGGGGCTTGGTAAACATCTGTGTTTTACCCGTCTTTCCCCCAGAGAGCTGTCTCATTACCTTTATCTCGGCTCTCAGCGTTCAGCGTGAAATTCCATCCTGCCCTTTCTACTGCTCTACATGAGTGCCATTTTGTCAAACAAGCTCAGCATTCTTCAGAGCACTAGACGGCAGGGCTTTTGTTGAGCGAACCACGCTGTGAGCCAGGCTGGAATATCCCGCACGGTTCCTGGAGACGAGTGGTCAGAGCGCTGAAGGTGTGAACGTCTGCGCTTGTTCTTGTCTTTTTTTCCGGCGGTTTTGTTTACACGCTCATTAGCAGACTCTGGCTTTCAGCAGGCCCTCGCCCAGAGATATCATGCCGTTTCATCGTGGACGTCCCTGACCAAAGGCCCAGCCATCACAAGAGCAGGCTTTTCAATTTCCACTCCGACAGACATGAGAGATTTAAAAAAGAAAAAAAAAAAAGAAAGACAGATTGAGGGTGGGTGGGGGGGGGGGGGGTGGAGCGGGTGGAGTGTGTCTGCTGCACCATCCCCGGCTGTTGGTGGGTGGTCTGCCACTGGCCTTTGAGGAGTTCAGGCTCCTAGTTTCAACTGCCATTGTAGAGTTCCGCCTGAGCGTATCAGCAGAAGCCACGCCCCTAAGGTGCAGCGGCGAATCAGAGTGCACGCTTTCCCCAAGGCCACAGAGGCCGTCGGTCGTGTTGTTGTTCTTTTAAAGAGGCTGTTAAATACGGATCAGCTGTTGAAGGCACTCTTGCCCCTTCCTGCCACCCCTTTCTCTCTCTCTCTCTCTCTCTCTCTCTCCCTCTTTCTCTCTCTTCCTCTCCCTCTCTCCCTCTCTCTCTCTCCCTCTCTCCCTCTGTCTCCCCCTGTCTAAGAATGAGCTGTGCCTCCGGGGCCCACATCACTTACCTGCTGACACACAGGACATGAGTGATGAGGAGCCTCGGGCGCTGGAGTCGACTTTGTCAGCTGCTCATAATTTATACATCTTATCTCTGTCAGAAGAAAAAGCAGGAGTGCGGCATATGGAAATGAAAACACGGGTCTTGTTTAGGCTTCCAGTAGAATTCAGCACAGAGAGGGAGAAGCCGATCGCTATCTGCTGCCTCGCTCATCAGGACTTAGAACGGCTTCCGCCTTCCCAGGGTTCCCCTGGCTGGGGCTTCGGCGTCCAAGACCCACAAGCCCCATACAGTCAGCTAGGGGTTGGGATACCAGGTGGAGTTATTACGTGGAATCGCCACCATCAATACTTGCAGCCCGGGACACGGCTGGTTGTGTTCGGGTTGATGGTGTCGGCTCATGACGGAGTTTTAACGAGGACGGCGTAGTAAATGAAAGGTGTAACGTAATTATTCATGGAATCTCACGCTGACATTGTTTTCATGTTGTCTTATTAGTGTAGCAGATTTAGGCATCTGCTTGATTATCAGGCGTGGGGGGATATAAGAGCATGTGTAGAAGGTTAATATTAAACAAGAATGCCTAACTAAGACTAATGTCTATTGTGATGAATTATCCACCAGGTTTTTCTTTCCGTTTTGATCATCCATCACTTGTGCCAGATCAGTCATCCACATTCTGCCACTCTCTTCAGTGGCGCAGGAGACGAGGCCGTGCCATTCCAGCTAAGCATGTTTCCAGAAGAAAAGGGATCCGGATATAGACACACGCACGCAGACACAGCTAACGAGACCACAGATGCACAGTAAAATGTGACATATTCTGATATAAGTCATCAGAAAACCTAGATGAAAATTGCGCAGATGTAATGGCTTAATTGGGAAAAAATTGGACTTAAATGAATTAGGAAAATTCTCTACTTATCTTTTAAATAAACTACCAAAGTAATTAACAGTAATTGAAAATGGAAATTACTAAAGTGTGTCCAGTGCTAATTACTGATAAAGTAAATATAAATTAGTAAATTTATGTAAATTTATAAATGACTGCTTGACTACATGGGGGGGAAAAGAAATAACCTGAACTTGTCATTTGTATAGTTGATACTTCGGCTGCGGTGTTCTGTTGGTCTTTTGTGTTGTTTCGCTTTTTGGGACAACGGCATTCTGGGTATCACAGTGCAGCTGATTTCATAACCCTTTCCTGCTATCGATCTTTAGTCAAACATAAAAGAACTTTCCGAAAAAAAAAAATCATGCATTTTTCATTGCCGTATCAGTGTGTTCGGCTGAGGCCTTTGCATATTAGCTGTGGTTTGCTTACAGCTATACTTACCAATGCTGTCTGTCTCACTCTATTGATTCAGCGCTTTTGTATCTTGCATACGGGAGACACTAGTCCCCCGACATAAGTTTGCTTTTCCTTTGATCAAACTGTTGGCTCTGAGCAAGAGTGTAGAATCAACTAAATTAGGCTAATTATGCAGTGGGGAGATACGCTACTTCATTGTCTCTCCTGTTGAATAGTGAAACCAAAGCAAACCCCTCCTCCCTCCCCGGATGTGGATGCTACTGTTTTTTTTTAGCATCAGAACTTTGTTTGTATTACTAAATTTGCCAGATATAAGAAAAAGTATTTTTTGTGTGGTGACAGTATAAAGTTTGGATGTCAATTTTGACAACTTTACAAAAAATTTAACCTGTTGTTTTCTAAATCTTTTCCTTGGAGCTGTTTATATTGAGTGACCTAGTTAAGAAAGTTTCATCAGACGTGTTGCCTTTACTTCCAAGACACATTGCTCTTACTGCTAAACTGTTTCATCTAACTAGATGTTATGCTAACGATACCCCGTCGATGTTGTGAAGTGGCTGTTTTTATTTTAGATTGGCTGAACCAATCACATGACTGGCTGAATCAGGCACATGACTGGCTGAACCAGGCACATGACTGGCTGAACCAATCACATGACTGGCTGAACCAGGCACAGGACTGACTGAACCAGGCACATGACTGACTGAACCAGGCACATGACTGACTGAACCAGGCACATGACTGGCTGAACCAGGCACAGGACTGGCTGAACCAATCACATGACTGGCTGAACCAATCACATGACTGGCTGAACCAATCACATGACTGGCTGAACCAGGCACAGGACTGACTGAACCAGGCACATGACTGGCTGAACCAATCACATGACTGGCTGAACCAATCACATGACTGGCTGAACCAATCACATGACATGCTGAACCAATCACATGACTGACTGAACCAGGCACATGACTGGCTGAACCAATCACATGACTGGCTGAACCAATCACATGACTGGCTGAACCAATCACATGACTGGCTGAATCAGTACAGTTTGTCTTGTACAGTCTGAGCCATGACCAGGTGATCACAGCTGCCGCTCTGAAACGGCTTCACTCGTGCCTGAAAGGAGCTACGTTGGCCGGTCATCTAAATGTCATGGCGACAGGCAGCGTTACTTGTGCCCATGGCTGCAGAAAGTTTTCTGTGTGTCATTTAGTTGAGCTGTGATGTTAAATTGTTAGGTTGAAATAATATCCTCCCATCACCTCCAGGTGACCTTTCATCTTTACTGACCTTTGAGGACTTTTGTAATTCATCAAAGAAGATAACAGGTGATGGTCATGTGATGGTCATGTGACCAAGCCCAGCTGCCTGGACTACGTAGTTTTCTCTTCCTTCTCGGGATGATGTCTAAAGGAAAGGTGGAGAAAGGTGGAGAAAAGAAAGCTTGGCAACCCATCCTTTTTCAACACTTCTTATGAATGTATTTCACTCATTGAACCGTACGTGAAAATACGAATCTGTTGCAAAACGGCGTGTACGTGCCTGTGGAGCATATTTGTCTGGACTTGCTGGCCTTTCCATATAGGCCTGTTCCCGTGTCCAAAGGTTTTAAGAATCGCCCCCGCAAGAAATAATTCCAGAAGTGATGTTGTGGTGACGACGGCAGCTGTTGTCAGGTGTTAAATAACACTTTGGACCAAGGACAGGCAAATGACAGAGTCCTCTCTGGGAGAATCTAAAAACAGGAAAAATATAGTGCAGAGAGGCAGGAAAGACTCCTCAAAGAGGTGACCATCAGTACAGTGCTGCAATGTTTGGCAGCGCACTGCTGCTATGGTATAATTGGAGAGAAAACATATATGGGTGCAAATAACCCCCTGTCAGGGGCATTAAAAGGAGTATGGCTGATGGCTGAAAGAGGGTGAGAGAGACAGAGAGAGCAGGGGGAAAGTGGAGGATAAGTAAAAGGCAGATGAAACGGAAACAGAGTGTTTGCGTCTGAGGGAGGGTGAGAGAGAGAGAGAGAGAGAGAGAGAGAGAACACATGAAAATATTCCAGATAATTGTTAGCTGCTTGGCCACGTTGCGTGTTGTTTGTGAAACCACGAAAAGTTTCCCGAAAAATTGATGTTTTGTTGTTGGGGTGGCACTTTGATTGATTTGTGACATGTTTTGAATGCATGCAAGGTTCGAATGGAGAAAAGGTAACATTAAAGATGACATCAACAGCAAAAGTGGTCATCTGAAGAGAGATGTGTGTGCTTAATGCACAGAGGTGGCAGGGGCGATCAAAGCATTCTCTATCATTAGCAGCAGATAGGCCCTGTCTGCAGCCCGAGGGCTGGGGGAGCAGACTGGCTGCTGGGTGCTCCACTGGAACGCATGAGGCGCCAGCGACACAGGACCAGCGGCCACAGGTCCTACCTGCAGAAGACGGATTAAAACACGGAGCCACATTTAACCTCACCGAGCCTGTAAATATCGTTTTCCTACAGTGTCCTAAGATTGTAAACATTGCTGGGTTGCTTTATTAGGGGAAGATGGACACTTAGCTCACTGCAGGCTCTTGCTATGATGTGAGAGGTGCTCGTGGAGAACCAGTGGAGAGCCATTTACTGCTATGACTCTCTTTGTTTAGCTGCAGAACGACTCCTGAAGCGTCTCTGGGAGCACACACACACCTCTGGGAGCACACACACACCTCTGGGAGCGCACACACACCTCTGGGAGCGCACACACACCTCTGGCCTCGCTGGCTCGGGGGCCTTTCCCGGGTTCCTCACACCTCTGGGAGCCACAGCAGCAACTCCGTCTCTTCGCCAGCCTGACCCTCGCCCCAGCTGAGCGTGTCCACATGGTAATGAGGGGGCTGGAGGCCTGGCGAGGGGTTAAATAAAGTCTTCATACGCTGTCGCCTAGCGTTTATTTATTTATTTACCTGTGATGTTTTGCCACTTTCCTCAATTATATCCCCGGACAGAGCTCGTCTTGTTTCTGGAGGCAGCTGTGTGGGCGGCCATTGTCTGGGCTCAGATTGCTGCTTTAGCTCAGTGGCCACCCTCATTAATCATCCCTTCAGACTATTTATAACGGCGGCGCTGCCGCGCCATTGGCTTTGTCGCGGTGGCACCCTGTTTGGTGGCGGGAGGAAGCCTAATTATTAACTGTTAAAATGACAGTCTGCGCTGTTCCATCATCCGGCAGACTGACAGGCAGACTGAGAGGGAGGCCGCGAGACAGCGGTGCACCACCTGACCCCCCCCCCCTCTCCCCTCCCTCCCTCGCCGAACCCCAGCGAATCGCATCCTGTTTTCGTTCCTGTTGTGTTCGTCCGCGACGTGGCTCTCTCACGCGCTCACAACTGCCGCTGTGCTCCCGGCTAGATGATAGATGCCATTACGTTTCATTTGAGTTCGCCGGCGACAGAAACTGTTTGCCTGGTTTATTGTTTGACAGGTGAAAGTAAGATTGAGTTAGTTTGGATATGTAAATGGTTCCTTTCTCAAAATAGACACATGCATGGCTGCAATTAGCGCTTGATTTGTCTGACAGTTGTAATTTTTCTCTATTGTATAAACGGCCTCTCATTTAAGCAAGGATGGTATCATTTCTTCTCCAGCTGCCACAGGTGTCACAATAAATTCATAACATCGTTTAGAGAACAGAGTGCCTGTCAATCAAACTTTACCTTGACTTATCAAACTCAGACATATCTGTGCCCCCGGTTAATCTGATTTATCAGTGCGATATGAATTATTGCAGTGTCCTGTTAGTGTGGAGACGGGAGCCGGCCAGCTGAGCGGACACTACTGGGGAGGACGGGCAGAATATCTCCTGTGCAGAATGACAGTCTTTGTTCTTTGTCTTCTGACACCATGGCAGACAGCTATCAGGAAGAAAGAGAACTCACTGTGAGCTGGTACAAAAAAATTGAGAGTCAGACTCCCCAAACCCCCCCCACCCACCAGAACCTCCTCCTCCTCCTCCTCCTCCTCCCTAAGCTTGAGATCCCCGAATAATGAAAGGGATCAAGTTGCTGTCACTGTCAGAGTACAAACATAAACTTTTCTGGCACCTAATAAATAGGCAGCGTGGCATTGTTTTCAGAGCCAGACAGGTGTGTCTGGTGCACTGCTGATGGCTTCTATTATTCTGCTGGGGAAGCGTGTTTGCTTTCTTGTCATATATTGTCACACATCTTTCTCGTGAGAGGAGGCTTGAAAGATGGCCAACAGTAATTATACACACGCCTCCCATCGCTGCCTCGTGTTCTCTTCGTCTTCTGCTAGCAGCCAAACTGTTAGCTTGCACCCTAACGGCGTGTGCTGCTGCGTGTGCTGCTGCGTGTGCTGCGTGTGCTGCGTGTGCTACAGCGTGTGCTGCTGCGTGTGCTGCTGCGTGTGCTACAGCGTGTGCTGCTGCGTGTGCTGCTGCAGCGTGTGCTACAGCGTGTGCTACCGCGTGTGCGTGTGCTACAGCGTGTGCTACTGCGTGTGCTACAGCGTGTGCTGCTGCGTGTGTGTGCTGCGGCGTGTGCTGCGGCGTGTGCTACGGCGTGTGCTACAGCGTGTGCTACGTGTGCGTGTGCTGCTGCGTGTGCTACAGTGTGTGCTGGCGTGTGTGTGCTGCTGCGTGTGTGTGCGTGTGCTACGCCATGTGCTACAGCGTGTGTGCGTGTGCTGCTGCGTGTGCTACAGCGTGTGCTACAGCGTGTGCTGCTGCGTGTGCTGTGCGGCGTGTGCTGTGCTACGGCGTGTGCTGCTGCGTGTGCTACAGCGTGTGCTACGGCGTGTGCTACGGTGTGCTGCTGGCGTGTGCTACGGCGTGTGTTGCTGCGTGTGCTGCGTGTGTGCTGCGTGTGCTACGGCGTGTGCTTCAGCGTGTGCTGTGTGCTGCGTGTGCTGCTGCGTGTGCTGCGTGTGCTGCGTGTGCTGCTGCCGGCGTGTGCTGCTGCGTGTGCTGCTGCGTGTGCTACAGCGTGTGCTACAGCGTGTGCTACGGCGTGTGCTGCGGCGTGTGCTGCTGCGTGTGCTGCTGCAGCGTGTGCTACTGCGTGTGCTGCGTGTGCGTGTGCTGTGTGCTGCTGCGTGTGCTACAGCGTGTGCTGCTGCGTGTGCTACAGCGTGTGCTGCTGCGGCGTGTGCTGGCGTGTACAGTGTGTGCTGTGTGTGCGTGTGCTACAGCGTGTGCTATGGCGTGTGTTGCTGCATGTGCTGCTGCGTGTGCTACGGCGTGTGTTCCGGCGTGTTCTGTTGCGTGTGCTACAGCGTGTTCTGCTGCGTGTGCTACAGCGTGTGCTTCAGCGTGTGCTGTTCTGTTGCGTGTGCTGCTGCGTGTGCTGCTGCGTGTGCTGCTGCGTGTGCTACAGCGTGTGCTGCTGCGTGTGCTACAGCGTGTGCTGCTGCGTGTGCTACAGTGTGTGCTGTGTGCTTCAGCGTGTGCTACAGCGTGTGCTGTGTGCTACAGCGTGTGCTGTGTGCTACAGCGTGTGCTACAGCGTGTGCTACAGCGTGTGCTGTGTGCTACAGCGTGTAAGCGTGTGCTGCTGCGTGTTAAGCGTGTGCTACAGCGTTAACCAGTGTCGCTTCAGCGTGTGCAGTGAGCGTGCTGCTGCGTGTGCTTCTTCTACATCTCATTCGTTAAGCTGTGCGTTAAACATGCTCGTTAACCATGTGCAGTGTGGTGTGTGTGTGTGTGTGTGTGTGTGTGTGTGTGTGTGCGTGCATGCGTGAGCAGGGCTGCCTGCTACTCATCACCGCCACGCGGTTAAAAGCTCCGATCCCGGCACGGGCGATGACATTATTTGCACCTGAATGGCAGGTACATCAACATCTCCTTGTAAGCGCCTGAAAGGGGGACAGTGGAGCCCTTTGTTCTCCCCACAGGCGACTTTGGGCTTTGACAGCCCGTTGATGGATATTATCATCCTTAATGTCAGTAAACAGTGCCATGGCGGATGGGGAATCTGCTTTCTCTCAGTCCCCCAAACCTCGTTTATCTCTCGGCACATTTGGAAAAGCGAGCCGGAAGTGTAGGACGAGTCCGGGACGAGTGAATCTCTCCATCCTGTTCAGTGTCGTGGAAGCTTTGACTCTGTCCAACAGCATGCTGGGCCCTTATTGGAATGTGTTTGGACAGCGCCTGATAGCAGCCGATCTCATTCATGCGCCGCTCTTATTCTTGCAGTGTAAACAGTTTGCGTAAGCGATCCAGGCCAGAATGGGCTTCACAGGTTCAGTGTGTCTGATACAGCAACAGTGCTCGTTTTATCTTGAACGCGCTGTGAGACATTTTGTTCCGTTAAACCTTTAAGCCTCCATCACGAAGAAGCAGCCACCCGCGGGGAGGTGCCGCTCTGCAGCTCCGACCGGAGGCGTCTCGCTCGCCTGGAGCAGAGCTGCTCTCCAGGTGTGGAGAGGCCTCACGAACAGAAGCCCAGGACCATCCGCCCGCCGCCGCGAGGCAGAGACAGGTAGACAGGTGAGGCAGAGACAGGCAGACAGGATAGGCAGAGACAGGCAGACAGGCGAGACAGAGGCAGGCAGACAGGATAGGCAGAGACAGGCGAGGCAGAGACAGGCGAGGCAGAGACAGGTAGACAGGCGAAGCAGAGACAGGAAGACAGGCAAGGCAGAGACAGGCAGACAGGTGAGGCAGAGACAGGCAGACAGGCGAGACAGAGACAGGCAGACAGGATAGGCAGAGACAGGCGAGGCAGAGACAGGCAGACAGGCGAGGCAGAGACAGGCAGACAGGCGAAGCAGAGACAGGAAGACAGGCGAGGCAGAGACAGGCAGACAGGCGAGGCAGAGACAGGCAGACAGGCGAGACAGAGACAGGCAGACAGGATAGGCAGAGACAGGCGAGGCAGAGACAGGCAGACAGGCGAGAGGCAGAGACAGGCAGACAGGCGAAGCAGAGACAGGAAGACAGGCGAGGCAGAGACAGGCAGACAGGCGAGGCAGAGACAGGCAGACAGGCGAAGCAGAGACAGGAAGACAGGCGAGGCAGAGACAGGCAGACAGGCGAGGCAGAGACAAGCAGACAGGCTGTCTGTGTCCTGCAGTCTTTCCCTCCACACAGCAGGTTCTTCAGCTCGGGAGCGGGGGGGCAGGGTGCAGGGGGCAGGGGGCAGGCCTGTAATTGAAAAGCATGCGGAGCCGCAGACAGGTGACCGCAGACAGGTGCTTCTGACAGCCAGGGTGGGGTTGGTGGGGCTGGTGGGAGGTGGAGAATCAGAATACTAACTAAATCAATAGATGAGAACATCAGCGGAGAGCTGTGGAGGCCCCAGCCATCCAGATGGAGGCTGGAAGTCATCGGAAGTCTGGTCAGGCCACGTTTCTCCGGCAACCGCACCGCCACCCCACACGGATCATCAATGACCTCACAGCGTCTGTGCGCTGAACTCATCTCGCCTCTCACCCCTTCTGACCTCCACTGCCACTCCGACCCGTCTGTCCCTCACTCTCTCACTCTATCTGCCTCCTGCTCTCTCCCTCCCTTCATCCCTCAATCTCCCTCTGTTCATCCCTCGCTCTCTCCCTCCACTCATCCCTCACTCTCTCCTTCTGTTCATCCCTCACTCTCCCTCCTTTCATCCCTCACTCTCTCCCTCCGCTCATCCCTCACTCTCTCCCTCCGCTCATCCCTCACTCTCTCCCTCCGCTCATCCCTCACTCTCTCCTTCTGTTCATCCCTCACTCTCTCCCTCCGCTCATCCCTCACTCTCCCTCTGCCCGTCTCTTGCACTCTGTCCATCTCTCAATCTCGCACTATCCTCCCTTGCCAGTGAACCCCACCCACCAACACCCCCCACCCACCCCTCCATCCTCCCCGTCAGCGGGGCAACTCGCGTCCAGGGGGCAACGTGGCCGCCCAGTCAGTGTGGAGTCTGTTCCCCCTGATCCAGCGGACAGCTCCCTCTCACTCTTCTGCCCTGACAGAGACGTGGCACGCAGGTCTTATCAAAGGAAGGAATCTTTCACATGCAATTATGGCAGAAAATAAAGGTGATGAAGTGCACTGTGGAGAGGGAGGCAGCGGATCAAAGGGCCGTGGTGATTAGCAGGAGAGCTCTGCTCATCCCTGGGAATTCCACAGGTCTGCTCAGGACACCAGCAGACAAGATAATGGCCGTGGCGAGTGACAGAGAGCGATTATGAGCACATCTCATCTGACCTGTCCAGAGTGGCTGTCTCAGGAGTCTGGTGTTGGTTCTGCGCTTCTTCATCATTAAAGGCCCTGTTTTGTCATTGTGTTAAAGGTGCAGTATTTGTTTAACCTGCAGACAGCTGTTTACTTAAGGCAAATAACACATTAGGTCAATTATGAGCTCTGCCTGACATTAGAAAGCATGGCTAATTTTAACCTGGATCTGGCCGTCTTCGTACAGCAATCACTAAATCCGCATCATTAATAAGTCACGAGGCTTTGCTGCACAGAATCAGGTAATGGAGATGATAATGGAGGGAAGTGCTGTAGCTCCGGTGGTATTGTAGGTTTGTAGCGGCGCTCGAGCCGGGGCGCCCCCTGCCTGCGGCCCGTGTCACCGCGCCCTGACAGCTGCCTCTCCCCGCCAGGCTCCCGTCTGCGCTCCTCGCCCACTGACGGGTGTCTCGTGCTTCTTTGTAGCCCGGGCGACGTGAGGCTGGCATCTGCTGACCACGGCTGTCACCGAGCCTGTGCGGCTCCGGGGTTCAGCTCCTCTCAGGGTCGCCGGGAGAACACAAGACAGGTTTCCTCTGTCAAACCATCATCTTTACTCTTCTGTGTCCTCCTTTCCCATTGGATTGTTGTCTTTTTCTTGCAGCATTGTGTGTCCCCGCTGTTCCTGGGACAGACTGGACAGATTTGACCACGTCCTCGTTGACATGAACGAGGGCAGGAGGACGTCCACGAGCGGAATTCTCATTCCGGCTGTCGGAGGGGCACGACAGCGGTCTGTCCTCCATGATCACTCTCATCTCAACCCCTGACAGCTTTAATAAAAACAATTTACACTCCTCCCTTCCGCATGCCAAAGGTGAAAGAATTTTGAGTGACGTTCCAAAGAGTGTTCTGACAGTTGTGCAGAAAGGGTGACGCGGGACCACACTAATTTGACGCCTGTGATACAAAAGTGGTGCTGAATTGATCCAAATCACATCCTTGCCAGTCACCTCGAGAAAAACTGAGCGTTTTTTTCATTGCAACAACAAGTTAGTCATCAGAGCAACTCGCTGTTCAATTATCAACTTGCACAAGCTTACGTTTTGGACCAGCACATTCTTTCTGATCAGAGACGGAATTTTCCAGGCGGTAGGCGTTTAAGGAGCTGAGTGTCAGTTTTAAGGAGCAGAAGCCCAGTGATTAGGGCTCAGAGCCAGAGTTCCCCTTTCTGCAGGGGAAGTGGGTGTGTGATGGTGCTGCATAATCCACGTTGCCCTTTCGTTTTTGCGAAGGAGATCAGCAAAGAAAGATTTGCAGGCCAGACCTCCCTGGGCGCCACAGACCCTGAGCCGCATGTCTGCTGGGGGGGGGGGGTCAGAGCCGGGTCACTGGGCCCAGTCTCCACTCAGGGTCAGATCCTCTGGTCAGCTGGATTCTTCATCCTCCGTTGTTTGAACATTTGTGGTTGAGTGAAATACAGGACAGTGCAAGAGTGTTCAGGGTGGCTACGTGTTCGCATATGGTATTCTTTGTTTCCCGGTAAAGGCTTAAAGCATAGAGAGGGATTTCCTGCTAGCTACCGTATCTTCATACACAACTCATGGCACTTTCTTTATGTCAATCCTTAATCTTTGTGTAATTCAGGCCTGTGTTTTTGAGCAACATTGCAGACGTCTGTATTGGAATGAAGTGATTTTTGACTCACTTTTTTCTCGTGCTGTCATAACATCTGCCGGTTAGCCCATTAAACTTTGATTGGTCCATCAGAGGAGGTGTTTCCAAGCAGAGCTCGTGACCCCTGTGAGGGACATGTGCCATGCCCCAAGCTACCCGTAGGGCGAACACAAGCTCACCCGTCTCGGGGCCAGTCTCTCCCCACAACACAGCACTCTCTCCCACACTGCATCATTATGCTCTCTTAAACACCAGGTTTCCACCACCCTCCCTCAGTCCCCACCTTCCTGTTCTATTTTTACAGAGGGTGTTGGTGTTTGGGTGTGTGCGCATGTGTGATGTGGAGGAGAGGGAGGGAGAGAGAGAGGGAGAGAGAGAGAGAGGGAGGGAGAAAGAGAGAGAGGGAGGGAGATGGCCATGGAGAGAGGGAGGGAGAGGGCCTAGGGAGGGCCAGGGAGGGAAATGGAGTGAGGGAGAGGGAGAGGGAGGGGGCCTAGGGAGGGCCAGGGAGAGAGAGGGAGGGAGGGAGGGAGGGAGGGAGGGAGAGGGCCAGGGAGCAGCGGCTCTGTGCTCGGGGGCGGGTGGGGGTGTTTGGGGCTGGTCCCTGGTCCTGCTGGCCTGTGTTTGAAGTGAGCCCCAGGCCCTGGGAGCAGCCTGATCTGTGCTCAGGGAATCACAGCATCCCTCAGCAGGCTCCAGGCCACAGCCAGCAACAGCAGCTGCCCAGCACAAAGGAGCAGGGAATAAAGGCGAGCAGGAGTCTTCCATGTTCCTCATGGCTAGCCTTAAAGGACATGCTGACATCATCAAAGACAATAGACACCCCACGGAGTGCAGCTCTGGTGGAAGCCGCTACTCCCCGGGTCTGAACATCAGATTTTGTGGCACCTTCTCTCGCTGTTGTAGGCATCAGCCAAATGAGAAGTTTATTTCTGTAGTAAACCGCGCCTTAGTACCTTCTGTTAGAACGTTATACATGTTCCTCGTGTTTATTTCCATTTATTTTAATGCAGAACGCACACGTCAAACTCAATCATCACACTGAACTGAGCGTAACCTTCCCAGATTGCAGATTTAGGAGAGAAATGACAAACAGGTGTCATCCATCATGACTTAGTCTAGTTGTTTTTGTGATCCGTCTGTGAGCTCTTAATCTTTGTGGTGTTTGTGAGCTGTTGCTTATGAGAGAGAGAGAGAGAGAGAGAGAGAGAGAGTGTGAGTGAGTTAGTTTGGTGTTATTGTGTCAGTGTGAGGTCTGGACTGGGGAAATGTTTGGGTCCAGATAAGCTTGTGCTTGACAAGAGCCTCCAGATGCTTCTATATTATAAACTGTCATGTTGCAAGGGGACAGATAAACTCAGCGATGAGGTTCAGGACACCTCAGCTACACACAGCCCCGTGCTGCACATGAAGGGACCTTTGCTTTGTGTTTTCTAAAGGTGTGTGTTGTTTTCCTGAGCTATCTGAGCCTTGCATGCTGGGTCAGGATTTCCTGCTCGGACTGGCTTGGTCTCTGGAACATAAACATGCACAACAGTTGCCCAAAGTCATCTGTCACCATCCAGTGAGGTTGGGGTCACTCTGCCCTGTTCCCTCAGTGCCTCCATCCAGTGAGGTTGGGGTCACTCTGCCCTGTTCCCTCAGTGCCACCATCCAGTGAGGTTGGGGTGACTCTGCCCTGTTCCCTCAGTGCCTCCATCCAGTGAGGTTGGGGTCACTCTGCCCTGTTCCCTCAGTGCCTCCATCCAGTGAGGTTGGGGTCACTCTGCCCTGTTCCCTCAGTGCCTCCATCCAGTGAGGTTGGGGTGACTCTGCCCTCTTCCCTCAGTGCCTCCATCCAGTGAGGTTGGGGTCACTCTGCCCTGTTCCCTCAGTGCCTCCATCCAGTGAGGTTGGGGTGACTCTGGCCTGTTCCCTCAGTGCCACCATCCAGTGAGGTTGGGGTGACTCTGCCCTGTTCCCTCAGTGCCTCCATCCAGTGAGGTTGGGATGACTCTGCCCTGTTCCCTCAGTGCCACCATCCAGTGAGGTTGGGGTCACTCTGCCCTGTTCCCTCAGTGCCTCCATCCAGTGAGGTTGGGGTGACTCTGCCCTCTTCCCTCAGTGCCTCCATCCAGTGAGGTTGGGGTCACTCTGCCCTGTTCCCTCAGTGCCTCCATCCAGTGAGGTTGGGGTGACTCTGGCCTGTTCCCTCAGTGCCTCCATTCTTGCCTGGGCGATGTGCACGAGTGTGAAGTTCACCCCCCCCCCCCCCCATCAAGATATTGCTCACTTTAGCCCCGCTCACCCGCCAAGGTGAAGGCACAGTAAAAGCTGGTTTGTAAAACGCTGTACTTCATTATCTAAATGCAGTGCCTGCACGGACTCTACACTGATAAAAATACAAGGTAATCCAACCCAACTGTCATGCCTGCAACCAATTCATTAGCTTTCAGAGCAGAACTGCAGCGGCCGACTCCACTCCTGTCTGAATTGGGTTTTCAATCTGGGCACTTGAGCCGTAACACGCTCTAACACACTCCCATCAGGGGAGAGCCTCCGAGCTCCACACTTCACCTCCTCTCATTTGCACCTCGTCTCACCTTTAATTGTGCCGAGCGTGGGAGGGGAGCCCAGGGCCGCACCCACGCCCGACGCTCCTGTCCGGCTCCACCGGCTTGTGCCAGAGGTGGTTTTTTTTTTGTTTTGTTTTTTTTAACAGCGTGTTCACACATTAATTTCTTATGCACTTCTTACTTCTGACTGACGCCTAACGACATTGTTTATTTCCCGGTGTAAAAGGAAGGGATGAAGGGATGAGGAATGGCGTGTATCCATCAGTCGGGGCGTGGTGTGTTACTTTAAGATGGAGTGTGGTGGTTTTGGATGTTCCATGGGCCGGTGAGAACACAGCTCACTGGCTGCCTGGTGATGCGTATCCTTAAATGTCACGGGCCTGCAGTCTTACTGTCAGCGTTAGGGTAACATCATTATGCACACGTCCTGCCTCCTCCTGAAAAGAACAGAATCATTCCTGTTGAAAATTGAAGCAAATTGTTTAGGAACATTCCCCCCCCCGCGGCAGCGACATCCGCAGACCAATCATTTCGCTACGCTTCAGGTGTGCCGTATAAATGAATGGCCTTTTTGAGCACTTGGCAAAAGTGGGGCCTCATGAATAATTCATTCAGCTGAGAAATCAGCTGCCGCCCGGTGGCCACGCCCGCTCTGGAGTGATGCCAGGTGTCGGGTGGTGGGGGTGGGGGGGTTATCCTCCACCCCTGTGACCACCTCCACCCGCATCCACCTGTCTGCTCCAGCCTAACATAACAATGAGGCCAGGTGTGTTTGTGTGTGTGTTTGTGGAGAAACAATGTCGGGCCAGGGACCTCGAGCCGTGGTGCTGAAGTGACGTCTGCCCGGGCCATGGACCCTCTCGGACCGCTGCGATCCGACCCGTCGGGGGGGCAGCGTGATTGCAGCTTGGGGCAGATGTTTGTCAACAGAGAGGTGAGGCTTCAGTGCTCCCCCAGCTGAGGTCGGTGCTCCCCGCTCACGGAAGCCGCAGGACTTTAGACGGTCACCACCAGATTAATAAACACTCCGTTGAGAAATGTATGATGTTTGCCTGTATGTCAGTACACGGGTCTAACAGGCCGTCGCCAGTGCCGCCTCTCCCCCTGACCTCGGCTCGGCTCGGCTACGCTGAGCTCGGTCCTACTGGGCCTGTCAGCTGTTATACTGCAGGTCTCGCCACGTTCAGACCCTGTTCCTACCCACCCTCAGCACCATGAGCCTTTATGACTCAGTGCTCACACAAAGGGGGATGTATTATACACACTCTCCACTTCTCAGCCTTCCAGTGCAACAGCGTTCTGCTGGAGAGTCTCACCTTCATCATCTCAGCCCCGAGTCCACTTGGAGCCCTGGATTCAGCTGCGCTGTGAGACAGCTCAGAGCACCTGCTCTCTGTGTTCAAACAGGAAAGAAGGTCAATGATGAAATAAGAACTAAATAAACATTCCCAGATGTTCCAAAAAGTGAAAGTGGTTGAATGAGTGAATGAGGGAACAATCGAATGAATGAATGAATGAATGAATGCATGGAAGATTTAATAAGTAAACAAATGAATCTGTGCATGAGTATTAATGCAGATACTGTTAACTGTTTGATTGTAGAAATATTATGCAAATATTGACATTGTGCCTTGACGGAGGTAAACTATTATCTGTTCAGTGTAATAGATGGACTAGTTGTATAGCAGGTATAAATATCAAACAGAGACATTCTTTTTAGAATATGTTTTAATTAACCGTTTCATATGGCTACCCATATTTGCTGTGTTGTTGGGATTCTCCATGAAGTCCATTTGAAGGCGTGTCAGACTGTGTTGTTACTTGTCTGATTGGAAGAGTCTAGCCAACAGGGAGTGGAGCGCTCATCTAATTGATCCTCCTCACAGCTCCTCCCAGTCATCGTTTGCAGGACTTAATGAATATGTTAATAAAATAGAATAGTTTAATTATGTTTTACTTCGCAGGTTGTTAATGGTGCCAGAGTAGCTCAATTGAATAATGCAGTTTCTGTTATTAATTATCGGTAAGTGAACTTGTTTAAATGATATTTTACAGCCTCTTGATAAAATTACAGCTAGAGGCAGTATGATGATAGACAGACAAAGGCCATGGACAAATGATCATAAACTATTAGCTTGTTTCCAGAGGGTTTTATGTTAATCTCTTAGTGCTTAAGTACCCTCCCAATTAACATATCAGGAGGAGCTGCCTTCCAGCAAGGCTTGCAAATTGAAGTGCTCAGATAAAAAAAAGAAAAAAAAAAAGCCATTCAGATGAAAACCAAAGGAATGGCAAAGCTATCGCGCTGAAGTGTACAGGAATTTCTACGTGCACAAATGTGTGTGTGTGTGTGTGTGTGTGTGTATGATCAAGGAGGTACAACGATTTCATTATCTCTCATGGGCTGTGACACGAGATGTCTCATTCAGGGTCCTTTGCCTTTGTCTGGCTCTATAGCGGCCCACTAACTGGCAGATGAATGCTTCTCATCGTCGGCACCATCTGATGAAGGAACACGCTCACATATCAGCCCCACTGGCTTGATATGCAAATGCGGCGCGCCAAGAGGGCCACAGGGAGATGTGTCTCTTTGTTAGGCCTTCACAGCCCTATGTTGCTTTTATGCTAAACACAATTGTATCAGCAGTGAGTGAACAGGCACCATCTTGTAAATCAGCCTGCATCTCTGATAGGTTAAACTAACAATGCGGTGCGCTAGTGAGCTGCTGAAAGCACTCGCATTATTAATAGACTAATAGACAGCTTTGCATTTCTCTTCATTTCTGTGTTTTGTCTAGAGAGATTTCGGTTTTTCAATTTTATTCTTCATGTATGCTTGAGTGCGCATATATATATATATATATATATATATATATATATATATATATATATATATATATATATATAGTGTGTGTGTATATCCAGGTGATTGTATATTAAAATAAATAACCACAGGACTTGCTTCTGTTGCAGCTTGAAGGTTAGTGCACATCTTGGGATTCGCAGACAATATGGATAAAAAGTATAAAGGCTCTGTTGAAGAACACATCTGACATTGTCTGATCTTTCATGTCGTGCATTAAGGTCTCTCGGTTTAGCCATTTCCAGCATTGTAGTTTTGAAGCACTCCCTGGGGTTCAAAACCGACACACCCTCCTTGAATTACCTCGAGTAGCTAAGGCCTCAGATACAGCCAAGAGTTCCCAAACCTCCAGACATCACAGTGGTGAGAGATTCACAGCCTCTTCTCTTGTGTCCTGTGTCCACAAAGCCATCGTGTTATTGTCCAGATACGGGAATAAAACACTAGTCTGTGCTCTTTTCCCCATGTAAACACAGCAGAAAAGGTCTCGCCAAACTTTTAGGCTTGATGAACACTTCAAACCAGATTCCACTGTGTCAGGCCCGATAACTTATTGCACATGATTACAAAGCTACCGATATAATAAATTACACTGATGGACAGAATTATCCTCAGTGCTTCCTGCACTACCCAGTGACGCACACTAGCTTGGTGTCTCTTGACAGCAGCCCTGTGATTTAGCGCCATCGAGGAGGCCAAGAGAGAAACGGAGAACGTTAAGGCGAAGGCGAAGGCATGAGACTGACCTTCAGCCTACTTTAGGAAAGCGTCTCCTCTTCACCACTAACGTGCCACCATTAAAAAAACCCAAGAGCAGCATCTCAGATGATAAAAACAGTTTGGCATTTTTTCCCCCCTAAGAAGAAAGTTTATAATTTCAGTCATGGAAGGGATTTGCTTGGCACGGCAGTCGGTGAAAGGGGGGTGGCTTACACTGGCCAGAGCCGGTGTCCTGCGCTTCGAAACAGATGAGTCTGCTCTTGACATGTCACAGGCAGAGACAAACAGCGTAAAGCCCGGAGATCTCCGCACTGGCAAGGGCCTGGTTCATCTATCTCACTGAGAGACAGATTAAAGGCAAAGTCCAGTACAGAGTTCTGCTGCCTTAATCAGGGGAAAGACTGCTAGCGCTCTAAATAATAAATGATCCCTGGTTATTGAGAGGCCTGGATATTCTTAAAGAACATAGTCTTGTAAGGCTTGGGGCCTGTCGTGTAGGCCAGCAGGGAGAGCTACCTATCACTGTGATTGTTTGGTTCTGTTTTGTTTCTAGTTTCTTGCCGCTTGAGTTGTGGATGGCTTTGCTGTTCGTCAGAAGCGGCTGCTGGTGGTTCTGATGTACTGTAGCTGGAGAAACCCTGTCCCGGCCCTAAGCAGACACGCAGTTCTCTCTTTGAGGAAGGCTGTCTGGTGTGCCAGTTTTGAAAAGTTTAGAATTGAAGATTACAATTTTTTTGATTGGGGGATCTTTTGTAGATAATGAGATTCTCCTAAAATGTGCACTTGAGAGTATATTGATTTAATTACAGCTTGTTTTTAGTGAGCGGAGAGAGATGGGGGAGGAGGAGAGAGATGAAGGAGGAGGAGGAGATGGGGCAGGAGGAGGAGAGATGAAGAAGGAGGCGGAGATGGGGAGGAGGAGGAGAGAGATGGGGCAGGAGGAGAGAGATGGGGCAGGAGGAGAGAGGTGGGGCAGGATGAGGAGAGAGATGGGGCAGGAGGAGGAGAGAGGGGGCAGGAGGAGAGAGATGGGGCAGGAGGAGGAGAGAGGGGGGAGGAGGAGAGAGAGAGGGGGAGGAGGAGAGAGAGGGGGAGGAGGAGAGAGGTGGGGCAGGAGGAGGAGAGAGGGGGCAGGAGGAGGAGGCAGATTCCATCCGACTTGTGCTAAAGGTGAGATCCAGCCCCCAGTTTGCAATGATGCAGGTGTTTGCGCATCAATCTGTCATACTAGACTGAAAATCTTTCCACGATTTTAAGTCTCACTTGCATCATTGTTATTACTTACACTGACTACATATTTCTGTTATTACAACATGTTATTTACCTTTCAACTGCCCTGGGGCATTAATTGCTTCATGGTTAGGAAGCAAGGTTAAAGAAGCGTTTGGTAATGTAACATTTCAGAAGAGGAGAATTCCTATTTATTTGTGCTTGGGAAAAGGAAATTGGGTTTAAATGTCTTTGTGTCATTAGTTCAGCACAGGGTCACTGCTGGGCTTCTCTAAGTATCATTGTGCTGCTTGATTTATCTCTGAAGAAGCCCAAATACCTCTAAATCTCCCAGCACATCTTTGTTGTAGGATTCGCTCACTGATAAATAACCCAATGCAAAATAAATGCCCTGTGAATAGATATGAATTATTCATTTTGATAGGCCCTTAAATGTGTATATTGTGTTAAGAAAAGTCAAGGTGTTGCTTTCTTATCTCCAGTTTCGCTGATGATAGAGAATGTGAGATTGGCTGCTTCCTCTGAGTAGCAATAAACTTTACTTCTACCCCAGCCATCAACTGCAGACTCCACACATAAATAGGCTTTATGTAAATCTGTCAGCACCAAGTCTGGCCTGAGGCTCCTGTGTAGATATTGGCCTGTCTGGAAGTTTATGACAAAGTTTAAAATCATTCATTAAACTGACCTGCCGGTAAATCCACTTACTGGAAAATTGCTCCTGCTCTTCTATTTGGTTTGTAGATGCGATCACGAGTCCATTTTTAACTTAATTAATTGGCCGTTTCTGTTGACAAGAAATTTATGCCGTAATAATTTGCTGGAAATAGATGCAGAGCATTGGAAATGAGATATCCATCATAGCCTTGTGTTCCAGCAGCTGCAGCACGGCTAATATGAAAGTATTTCAGCCACCGACGACCCTGCTGCTTGTGCAGTCAAGATTATATATACCCACGATCCATTGCCTTCCTGAGAGGTGCTCATGGAGGTCTATGATAACAAAGAGTTTGTGATTTATGGCTTGCTGTGAAAGCAGAACTTGATGAGATTAAACAATTTCATAGCACAAGTGTTTCTCAGGCCCCTGATTTGTAGTAGCGCGGCGATGGTAAATCAGGTTTATATATCTGAAAGCCTGCTCAGCAAAGGAGTGCAATTACAGTTTAAGACAGCTACTTTTTATTTAATTTTTATCTGGGGTTTGTCTCCTTTATTCCCCCGGCTGTCGGGGAGGTGCTCACCTTCATAAGTCCTTCTCGCCGGGAGGGGAGGATGGCGGGAGCAGGGGAGGCCCTCCTCGTACCCCTCTCCCTCACACCGCTACTGCCCCAGCAGCACCGCCCGGCCCCATCACAACGCTACACCCACAGGAGCCCCCCCCCCCCATTGTCCTCCTGCCTCTTCGTCCCCCCCTATTGTTCGCCCTGTTGTCTGCTGTGAGTAAGAAGAGTATGGCGAGTGTGTTGTTACTCACGCTCGTAAAAGCTGACAGCCCACAATCCTACAGCACTGTGAGTTGGTGAGTCATTTATAAGTAGTTGGAAACAGTCCGAACTGCTTGTTTTACAATCAGGAAGAACATTTTACATTTTTTGTGGATGTTGTGTGGAACTAGTGATGAGTACGTTTAATAACACCCTAAGTACTAAAATGAAGCCTCGGCCCTCAGCTGGAACGCCTCAGTCTTGCCTTTGTCTTGTCTGAAATCGCTGTTTTTAAATCGAAGCAGTTTGATTGATCAAGTTTCTCTCGTGTGTATGATCTGCAATATTCTAATTTTTATTCGTTTGTTGTTAGATAAAACAACAGAGAGCAGAGATCAAGCAAGTCACTAATGAGCATATTTTTCCAAATCCGTGTGTGTGTGTGTGTGTGTGTGTGTGCGTGTGCGTGTGTGCAAGCCTGTCTGTACGTGCCTGCTTATGGGCGCATCACCCCACATCTCTCCTGCAAACATCAAGAGATCTCATTATTTAGACACGTCTCGTTTTTGTTTCTTCTCCTGTACACCCCGAGTCAAAATGAGTTCTCATCCCGCGTGTGATCTCTGCTGACTCCGGCATGCAGAAAGGAAAGAAATGGCACTCTTCCCGTGGCTGCTACGTCAGACGTGTACTTCACAGAGCTCCGCTCACCGCTAAGCATTGCTAAGTAACCTTCACATTTCACTCGTGTGAAGAGCTAATTTCCTTTAAGTTCACATGTCACTTTCTGTGCCTGTGCTTTGTGGCTCGTCTTCTGATGTCTCCGAGCGTCTAATTGCGTAGGAAACATCGCAGACAACCCGGTGTGACAGTCCCGCTCACGGAATCTTCAATTATTTAACATCCTGCATACTTGAAAACATTTCTGACATTAGATACAGCTCCTAACCGGAACAGAGAGAGCATGGTGTGTCACACTGTTTGGGGGTGTGTATGAAACAGGGACAGGAAAGAGGTGCGGGTAAAGCTGGAAATGGAAGAGGTTAAAGAATGAATTCCTATATTTTTGAAAATTTGGAAAATTCAGTATTCAGCATTATAATAATAACCCTTCTGAACCCTTGGATAGTTTTAGGTAGATCTATTTTTTGAGTGCCAGTCATGTGCAAACAGTCTCTTGGTTTAGTTTAATGACATATGTTAGTCTTTGCGTGGGGCATATCTGATGTAGACAAGCTTAATGTACCTTTACGTTCTGCTGACACTTTAGCCCTTGGGGAGGGTTGCTATCATGCTTAATATCAGCCATCTACAGTTCCACAGAGTGAAAGCGGTGAATATGTAACAGCGGTTGTTAGAGCTAAAACTTAACCCAAGGGATGAATCAAAACTGGCCACCAGCAAACCTCTCTGGCTTTAGTAAAGGGTTAAAGACTCGGTTCTGTTCATAACAGTCCTGAGAGTGACATAAATGAATAACAGTGTTAATCTGCACTCAGCATAGGATGAACTGGAAAGAGCCCCAAGCAGGTACGATTTGCTGCGTTTCTAACTGCAGTGCGAGTGCTGTTTAAATGACCAGGACTGAACTCACGGAAGCACTCCGCGATAAAAGGTCAGCCGGCTCTTTAAAATTCAACCCTTAAAAAGCAAGTTAAGTGCGGGCCTTGTCGATATGGGCGATTAACTTCCTGTTTCGCCCAACCTTTGCTTGTCTAACACGGAGGCGTACACAGCAGCACGGATCTGGGAGCCACTCCCGGCCCGTTTGGCTTCGTGCTCCAGGCAAAAACTGTTTCGCTTGTGATCACTGATCATATGATCCATTTGCTGAGCACCAGCTCATTGAAGTAGAACTGGTAAATCATTAAATACACGCCTGGCTCCCACAACAGCACTCTCCTAAAGATGTGGAGGGGTAGGTGCCATTACATTCAGCCGCTAGCACATAGCCCCACCCCCCACCCCACCCCACACGCCCATTACCTAAGAAAAGAGAATTAATACTGCTTTATACGCATAACGGTAATTTAAAACACATTACTGCTGCCGGACTCAGATACAGTTATTAAGGTCAAAAACATTATGCTGGCTCTGTGAAGTGTGTTCCTTCAGTGGTGGGAGATGTTTGTTCTGGGCCCTTTATCTCCTTTAGTTTCACTCCTCTACCATCTTCTCCTCAGAGTACATCATCTAGACTGCTCCTCTGCCATCTTCAAACTTTGTTTGCCCACTAAACTCTGTTGATTTTAATGATAAAACACATGCTCAGTGAAACGTCTCAGTAACATGGCGCACATCTGAATATGGTTTTGTGAAGTTTTGTTATGTTACTGTTTGTTCAAAATGGGAAACTTTCCAATAATTTAGGTCTTTCGTTCACAGTGACAGTAGTATATTTGTGTTTATAGCCAAAATTTTCATTTCTAGGGTACACATTTTATTGAAAATAGCTGTCAAACTAACACTTGGTGTTGACTCAAATGCTCATATAAGTTTGCTTTTCTCTGATCTTCAGATCATCAGAGAACACTGCAAGCGTTACAAGAAAGACAAGGAAAGTTTCATACCCACAGAAAAATTTTTTTGATAAGGGCCCAAAGAGAAAACATATCAAAAGACATTTTTCTACATGTCTTTTGCAAGCACAAAAAGCCGAAATGGTGTCAGGAGAAAACAAAACAGAAAGCTTGTTTCTTCTAACAATTGCTTTAAGCTACAAAATCTCCTTGAATCCCCAGACTCCCCTTACTGTCGAGTTTCCACTCTCCCTCTCGATCTCCTTCGCTCCCTCTTTCTCTCTCTTTCTCTCTCTCCCTCCCTCTCCCTCTTAAAGAGAAACCAGGCCCTTCTGTAGGGCCTGATAGGTTGTAGTCTGATGCTTAGCAACAACATTCCTGTGCCTTAAGTAGCAGTAAGCCCCTGGCTGAACTCTTTGAAGTGCCTGTCAGGCCACATTTATTTCGTTTTAGCACTTTGTCTACTTGTCCAGATGTATAAGGAGATAAAAAGTACTGGTGTTTACAATGATCTCTCTCTCTCTCTTTCTTTCTCTTTCTCTCTCATGCATGCGCACACAGACACTTTTCTTCTTTCTTTGGATTTCTGCGTTGCTGATTAGGTTGTGGCCCTGATCAGCCTTGCAGGATGTGCTACGATCACTGAGGAGGTCGTGCTACGATCACTGAGGAGGTCGTGCTACGATCACTGAGGAGGTCGTGCTAGGATCACTGAGGAGGTCGTGCTAGGATCACTGAGGAGGTCGTGCTACGATCACTGAGGAGGTCGTGCTAGGATCACTGAGGAGGTCGTGCTAGGATCACTGAGGAGGTCGTGCTAGGATCACTGAGGAGCTCATGCTAGGCTACAGAGGACACGTGCTAGGCTACAGAGGACATGTGCTAGGCTACAGAGGACACGTGCTAGGCTACAGAGGACACGTGCTAGGCTACAGAGGACACGTGCTAGGCTACAGAGGACATGTGCTAGGCTACAGAGGACACGTGCTAGGCTACAGAGGACATGTGCTAGGCTACAGAGGACATGTGCTAGGCTACAGAGGACACGTGCTAGGCTACAGAGGACACGTGCTAGGCTACAGAGGACACGTGCTAGGCTACAGAGGACATGTGCTAGGCTACAGAGGACATGTGCTAGGCTACAGAGGACACGTGCTAGGCTACAGAGGACATGTGCTAGGCTACAGAGGACACGTGCTAGGCTACAGAGGACACGTGCTAGGCTACAGAGGACACGTGCTAGGCTCTCCACACACACACACGTCCAACTCAAGGGGGAGCCTCTCCGGCTTTGGGTCCTGCTGTTTATATTTATATGTATGAAAAAGCTCCAGAAAATGGAGCACTGCATCTCTGTTCCCCTTTTCACCTTCTCTGCCTGAAGTAAAGGATTGTCTGGAGATGATAATCATGAATGACTCTGGATTTAGCAGCATTTACTGTATTTGTGTTGGGAGAAGCACGGTAGGCAGGAGAGAGTGCACGTGTGATGTATAATCCAGCAGAGGAGTCATATTTCACTGTGACATTTCCAGCGAGGAGTCCTGCCTCTGATAGCAAGGCCCCCGGTGGGGTGAGCGCTTCTGGGTTTCTCTGTTAATGCCATTATTAGAGATTTCTTCTTTCTCCAGCTTGTAAATTTCTGCTGCATTATCATAAACTGCAGTGATTACTCAGTGTATAAAGACAATAATGATATGAGCAGGCAGCATATGCCCAGGACCTGGAGAATGAACGTTCAGTCTGTCGAGTGGCCATGGAGACGCACTTATATACTTAACACTGCAGCGCCCCCATCTGACCAGTGCAAGTACAACCACCAACATCTGTGCTATTGTGTTCTTTCTCATGTGCGCGCGCGTGTGTGTGTGTGTGTGTGTGTGTGGGACATAAGCAACAGGAAAATCAGATGTATTAGCTGCACAGAGTCACATCAGATCTCGAATGTTACATTATGTACTTTAAAATAAAACAGAAGAAAGAATTCTCCGGGTGATGAAATACTCTGTTGCTGGGTTTTCAGTAACCGTGGGGATCACGTCAGGAAGGTGGAGGAGTGTCTGGTCCGCTGGTGGAGCAGGGCTGAGAGGCACAGGTCTAAATCAGTAAAGGCGTCCTGCCGTCACCCATGTTCCTCCCGGAGTGGCGGAGACATCGTCTCTGCGTTCCACGCAGTCAGAGCTACACAGCTCACGGCTTGATGGACCTTCTCTTGAACATGGCGATGAGTGAATAAGAAGGCTCTGGCCATAGAGTTGGACGTGCAGTCATGTTCATCCACACCTGTCATGGGCAGCATCTGCTGGGTCTCCCAGGAGACCTCGCTGGCTCTTCTGAAGAGCGTGAGGGCTCTCGCCGACAGGAGCACATCAGAATCAGAGTCTTGCCTATATATCCTCCTTAATCGTACCCTCCTGTAACACATGTGTCTTTGGGATCAGCCCATATAATTCACACCGTGTTTTCTGACCTTATTTCCTCAATTAACACTATTATCAGTCATTAAGAAATGATAGAACAAAACACAAGGCTTGTAATTAGTTATATAAGAGTGATACATTTATTTTAAAAGTAAATAAAGACAAATGGCTCTATGAAAGAATAATCTTGTAAGTGCCTGTGTGCCTGTGTGCCTGTGTGCCTGTGTGCCTGTGTGTGTGCGTGTGTGCGTGTGTGCGTGTGCGTGTGCGTGTGTGTGTGTGTGTGCACGCGCGCGCTCTGAGCTTCTGAAATGAATGAATTCCTCAGGCCTGGAGCGACCCCTTGGCTTGTGATTATGTTTGTGTAAAATCTTAAGGGTGCTGATCAAAGCAGGATCCTTGTCCGCCTGCCCTTTAAGAAGCAACAGAAAAGAGGGCTGATAACAGCTGGCATTCAAATGGAGTTTTTCTTTAACTTTGTTTCACAGGGATCCCCATTATGAGACAGGCCCCCTTTTTCATCGCGAGGACGGCTCATTGAATAAAGAGAAAGAGAGGAGGCCAGGGGAGGGGAGGGGAGGGGAGGAAGTGGGAAGGAGGTCTCTGATTAATCTTCTTGGAGGGTGGGGGTGTTTGATCAGTGGACTTGGCTGGGGAGGGGGGAGGTAGTTTGGGCCGTGGGGTGGGGCACCATCTCTGATGTTGACAGCAGGCGACTTTTGCGCACGGAGTGTGATTGACATGCCTGGCCACTGGGCTGGGGGTGGGTGTGTTGTGTCCAGTGAAGCAGAGCCGGCCCCTGCCTGTGGGTGGTGGTGTTAATAATGTGGCAACTGGGAAGATTAATTGTAGACAAGCAGCAGGATTACGAGGGGCTTTGTGGCAGGGAGAGGGCCGTTCGGTGGGGAAGGCCTCTGATCTGTCAGGCCCAGAGGAAATTAGTCAGGGCAGACTGAAGCTGACTCTCAAATCGCTGCTTTAGGATATTAAAGCCAAATGGCTGGAGGAGATTGAAATTGGTAACAAGGAAACTGCTGACATGCTGAAACGCTAACGCGAGCACCTCACTCCATCAGCCATCTGCCAGTGTGGTGATCATTCATGATAGGACGCATGAAGTGATAATGTCTAAATTAAGAAATGATGGTTAGGAGACGCGTTTGCTCTCTTGCTTTGCCGAAGGATCGTTGTCCAGGCCTGTTTCCCTGTGTGCTCAATCGCCATAGTCTTACGGGACGTTCTGAGTGTCAGGAGGCTGTTTGCCTCAGAGAAGCTGTTCATGTAGCAGCGTCTACCTTTCGCATTTTCAAGGCTGTTTTGTAGGAACATGGTGACTGATAGGTGAGATGGTGTTGTGAGATGGTGTTGTGGTAGTGGGTGTGAGATGGTGTTGTGAGATGGTGTTGTGGTAGTGGGTGTGAGATGGTGTTGTGAGATGGTGTTGTGGTAGTGGGTGTGAGATGGTGTGTGAGATGGTGTTGTGAGATGGTGTTGTGAGATGGTGTTGTGGTAGTGGGTGTGAGATGGTGTTGTGGTAGTGCGTGTGAGATGGTGTTGTGAGATGGTGTTGTGGTAGTGGGTGTGAGATGGTGTTGTGGTAGTGCGTGTGAGATGGTGTTGTGAGATGGTTGGGGCCGTCCCCTGGTCCTGCCCTTAAACCAAGCAGGGGGCCGCTAATCAAAGCCAGTGTCCTCTCTCCCCTCTGCTCATGCAAGCTAATGAAAGCTGGCCTGTGCCATGATAAAAGGGTGTGCCGCTGGCCACATTACCTTCCCACCACACTGATCAAATTTATGACACTTGGACAATCAGTCATGGCAATGAAATCTTTCTCCCTCACCCACCACCACCCTCACTTCACCTCTGTTTCTGCCGGACTCTTTGTCTTGAGCTCTCTCTCTCTCTCTCTCTCTCTCTCTCAATCAGTCTCAGTCTCCCTTTCATGCCATCAATCTGGATGAATGCTCCTGATTGGTGGTGACAAATGAGTACTTTTCATTTAAGACTCAATTAGGATCAGTGCATTCATTGCTTAGAAATCAATAATGTACATTTTTCCTGTCTGTCCAACATTATAAATCCTCTCTGAGTGCATTACAAAGTGGCACAGGTGCTTGGCAGGGCACTTCATCAACACACTGAGTTCATGTGTGGTGTGTTTGTCCGATTTGCTCTATTGTAGGACCCGAGCGACCACAGACCTAAAGGCACCTCCACACCGTATAGCCCTCTACCAAAGGGATCCAGGGATGGCAGAAAGCACACAGGTAAGTTAACCACCACCAAGCACAAACGTAAAAATGATCTGTGCACTTTAATAAATTCATGAACTTTTTCGTCAGTAGCTTTGGTGCATGCGCTTTATGACACAGCTTACTCCAGCCGCTTTGATCCTCACTAAACATCTCAGCGTGAATGTGGATCACCGCGCATGCATCTGCAGAGGAGAGCTCTTCTGACGCAACTTCTGCTCTTGATTTGGGGTGCATAGGTTTCTTACCCTGTGCACAAATGCATCAAATTCTGATCTAAGAGAAGTCGGTATTAAGCCTGCTTCTTGCCCATGTCTGCTGGAAAAACAAAAAAGCACTTAACATATTTCTGTGTCAGTATATATCAGTGTGTTACTCAGTTACCAGTGAACACACTTGAAATACACACACACACACACACACACACACACACACACACACACCAAGAATCTGTTTGGTGCTCACTTACCATCTTACAAATAAAACAGTGGCGAATATTATATTTAAACAGAGACCACGTCTCTTTTTGAGTATCCTCTGCTGAATTCCTGCAATTGAGACAAAAACGTCAATGACGTGCTCATCAAGAGTGAGTTAAATGACAATTCAGATAATAACTTACGCTGTAATCTAGAACCACTCTAGACACACTGCATGTCAATTTAATAACACGGCCACTAAAATAACCTGCTATGGCAGCAAATGAGTGAGGAAACTTGAGGATAAAGAACTGATCTTCACTCTTTGTCTTAGAACTTTAGAACCTTGTGGAATGAAATTTCAGAAGCACTTTGCTTGCACAGCTTATAACGGACCCCTGTCTGAATCACCCTGAATGACCTCTCTCTCTGGAAATTTTGTGTACAACAGTTTATAATATCTTTGCACATCTTCCAAGTATTCATTTTACTCATGAACCTTTTACATAATTTTGTGACTCCAAATATTAAGTACATGCACATACAAGAACTGTATGTACACAACTTGCCCATGTACGTCTGTTAATGGAGAGGTGTATTTGTGTGCTACTGATGACTGGCTGTGCTGGAGAGGGTTCTGGAGGGGGTTCTGGAGCGGGTTGAGGAGCGGGTTGAGGAGCGGGTTGAGGAGCGGGTTCTGGAGCGTGATGTTCATCTCCATCACACTGAACAAACGTGCATCTCGTTTTCAAAAATGTCCTGAAATGTCCTCCGCACCAGCATGTCAGACCATTCTGAGACGGCGGTGAGAAATCCCCGAGCCAACGGTTAGCGCGGCGGCGGAGGGCCACTCGCCCTGGGACAGCGGCTCAGCGGGGGAGCCCCGCGCCTGACGGGCCGGACTCGGGGAGAACAGAGCTGTTTGTGCCCGAGACATTCATCACTGCTGTGGCGCAGGAGGGGATCGGGGCGTGTGCGGGCTTTTCCGCACGGCGGCCACAGTCAGAGCCGGAGCTGCTTTAGTGCCAGGTCAGCGCTGAGCCCCCCCCCCACCCCCCACCAAGGACAGATCTATTTCACAAAGGCTGACCCACTACGTCTCCGGTGATGTAGAGGAAACCTCGCCGCTTTGTCAAAATCATGTTACTTGAGAATAGTCCATTAAAAGGTGAGCGCAGCTGACATATGAAATATTTTTTCTCCCTCTTAGATTTCGGCGCTCTGACATCCCCCATTCGTTATTTTTACGATACTGTACTGCGGCGTTAGATAACACGAGCCCCCATCTTTGTCCTTCACCGCCTTTTATTCCCGTGCTGTTATCACACCGTTTTTATTTATCTTGACTTATTACCTATTCTATTTGCTTAATGCATCGGGTCCAGCACAGTAACTCTTTATTTGAACTCACCTTTGGCTGTGTCATGAAAAACCTTTAATAGAATAGCCATGACACTAAAAGATGCAGTTCACCTCCAGGACTGTGTCGGGAGAAAGCGAGCTATTTGTATGCATTGGCAATAATTCACTGGCTACTTGTGAATCATCACATGATGTAATTACGTGGTTATTTATCGGCTCCGCCCGTATAAGAGTGGGTGGAGAAGGTGCGTGTGCTTTGCTCAGCGCCTGTCAGGCGCGCTCACTGTTAGATGCCGCGTCGCACTGGCCGGCAGAATTAGCGCCATGTCTGACAGCAGGCTGTCTCGCGCACACAGCCTTTCTGCCGTTCCTCAATATCGCTACAATTAATGTCACCTGCACCAAGGCCCCAGAGCCAAGGTGCCATGGGTAATCACAGCAGGCAGGAGCTCTCTGGAGGGGAGAGAGGGACTGACTTTGTGCTGGCCTGGCTGACACTCCGTGAAGGGGACCGGAGGGAGTCTTGGCTCTGGGATATGAGACCCTTGTCTTTTTTGCGCGTGGATAGAGGCGGAGGGAGGACGCGTGGCAAGCGGACAGGAGAGACTCGCAGGAGGACCGCAGGACTGCGGGACGACGCCGGCGAGGGAGGCACAGACGGAGAGGCCACGTGGCAGGACATACATGACACAGAGAGGGATGGCAGGGGCTGGAGTCTGGGAGTGTGGCCACAGGAAGCGATGCTGCTGTCAGCTCCAACCAGCTTTAAAACAGCCGAAGTTTCTCCCCAGAGCCAGCCGTCTCCTTAAACACCCTGCGTCTAAGCCAAATGCCTCAGCCTGAGCTGCCATGAAACATCTATTTAGCAATAGGTGCAAATTAATACTTAATACGCTCTAGACGTATGGCTCTAAAGTGTGGAGACCTTTACGTTTTAATGTTGCAGATTATATATAGTTACAACAAGAGTTAAAATAGATTATAGAAATAGAAAATATACATCCCCTCACACATTTTTGGACACTTTTAAGGCAGTAAGTATTACTTCAGAGCCCTCGGCATTAAAAATATCCAATCTGACTGTAATTTTTTTTTTCCTCTTTAGTGATTTAACCAGAGACCGTTTACCAGGAAGAGTGAAACTACCTCCACGTATATATCAGCCACAATGCATTTAAATTCTGCTGTTTTGCGCCTTGCTGCAGCTGTGTTATATGTATGTATTTTAAATGGCACACAAACGTTCCTCAGTGCCCTCCAGGAAGCAGGCTTTCAGAGGGGCCCGCCGGCCTGAAGACCCCCAGGGGCCCCCGCACGCCATCGCTTGCTTTGCTTTCATTATTCTGCAGCTGATTTTATATTTTTTGTCGGCGCTGCAACGCGGGGCCTGTATCAGAAGAGCAAACTGCTTTACAGTCGCAGTGTAACAAATAAACAAACATCTGGGACCGTTCAAAGCACTCCATTAGAGCGTTGCATTTTGGGGGGTTTTTGTGCCAAAAATGTGAAAATGATGACAAATGTGCTGTCGTGGTGCTGCGAGAGGCCAGATGACAGAGCGGTGGGTGCTAAGCACTGGCTTTTAAAGCTCAGCAGGGCAGACGCAGATTTACACCTGCTGCTAGTCCCCCCGATCCTCCATTAACTTGCATCTGGTGAGCATGCATCACTCATTTACCCAGGCCTGGATGTGCTCTGATGTTATTGAGCTGAAATGTTTGACAGACCATTGCAGACGGAGATTTTAATGCCAGAGCCTTTGTGTAATTGAGATGAATCTGCTTGGTGTGGATGATATGATGTCCTCATAGCGAAGCTTAATGGAGATACGATGACTCCTGACTTTGCCTTAGGGAGGATTGCAGCTTCACTGTTACCTTTGGTCTTGTTTTCGCTGGATGCGTCCGCTTGTGCTGAGCACATCTCCGTGGGTCCTAAAACCGAAACTCCTCGTCTCCTCCCTCACACTCTTCTCCCCTCATCGCCTTTGCTTTGTTAAGTCTCGTTTGGTATCATAACCATAAAGTTCGTCGGAATGAAGATTTCATGTTGGTGTCGCTTTTAAAAATCGTACTATAGTTCATTTCTGATATTGCCGATAAAAAGCTGTTTGTTGTTTGATTTTGAGAATTCCAAATTCATGATTGTCTGACCTTTGACATCCCTTGATCAGTATTATGTTGTTACATTAGGACAAGCTTTTACAAGGGTGAGAAAACTGGAATTTGTATTGGTCATTCACAAGGCTGATTAATATACTTAATGCAATACATGTTAACTGCTAATACATACAGAGAGAGAGAGATTACAAATTGTAGTAAAGTACACAAAGTTTCTAATTTAATTGCTGCCATAGCATGAACTGGCTATGCAGTTATTATGTGTAAGATACATTATACATAATATAATGTATGTAATATTGAAAAAGAATGTAGGAATAATATTTCAGAACTGATTTAGATAAACTTTATCCACCAATGTAATTCCACCATTAAATAGATATTCTAACTAACACAAAATAATCAGTCATTCATCGTCTTGCACTACAGCAGGAGTTGTCTACTGTATTACTTGCAAGTGATGTAGTCAGCTTTACACTGGAGAAACCAATAGAAGACTTGCTGATCGGTTTGTTGAACACCTTCAGACCATCAGGATTAAGGATGTGTCATTTCCAGTGTCAAGGCATTTTAATACTAATGGACATTGTATTAACAACATATCTATTTGCATAGCCAGTTGTTGCTATGGCAGCAATGAAATTGGAAAACTCAAAGAAAAAGAACTGATCTACACACTTGGAACTTCAGAACCACATGAATGAATGTGATGATCTAAACATCTACTTTTTCATGTATAAACTGGTTCCTCCTCCTATTAATCAGAATGCACAGCTGATGAAGGACCTCAGTCCGAAACATCCTCTTTCTCTGGAACCTTTGTGTGCTTCACTACAATTCTAAATATCTCTATCTAAGAGATACAGTTAAGTTAATAGCGCCATGCACAGTTGATTAGCCAGTCACTAAAATGCTGCAGAAGTGAGTGGGACACTGTAAACTTGAAAAAGAATGTAGGAATAACATTTCAGAACTGATTTAGATTCAATTTAGCCACCAGTGTAATTTCATTCCACTTTATATTGCACTTTATAAAACCTTAGTTGCTTTCCTGAAATAAATGTGGCTTTCGGGTTTATTTCCTCATGTGTTCTACACTGCTGCTAGTACATGTGGTTTCAGTTCAGCATTCTGGATTCAGGCTCTGGACAGATATTTGCCCTGTGACAGAATTCAGATCCAGAGGCGTTTTCCAGTCCGCGGACTGATGAGGTGATTGGGATCCTTTGCTAATGATTGGGTGTTTCTTGCTGCCATTAAAGCAGCCGTGTAAAACACACCTATAATTATGCATGTAGAAAAATAACGAGCTCCTATAAAAAAAATAAATAGCCATCGCGCTAGTTTATATCGACTTGTAGATTTACACCTTATGGCTTCTCAGATGCAACGCCAAAGAAATAATGGATGGAAAGTTATGCGTACAGAAGAAAAGGGTACAGGGGTTTTGTGACGGGATGTAGTTCGCATGCGTCTGCTTTAGATCTTCAGTGTTCTGCATCTCTGATTAAGTACTTGTAGAAGATTTCAGGCCGTCTGTGGGAGACGCTTTAAGCTGAGTAATCGACAGGCGTTCAGGCCCTTGTGGGAGCTGACTGGCCTGTTCTGGCTTCCCCTTTGTGAAGACAGCATTTGTTGCTTTGGTCTTAGGGAGATGATATGATATGATTTCTGTCAGGGGGGATCCAGCGTCCCTCACCGGACCACTCTGGCACAAGAGCATGAATATCCATTAGTCTGGAGATGGAGATTAATGGGAGGGATAGAGGAAGAGTCAGACCACTCCGGCCATTCCTCACCGCCTATCAGAAAGAGAAAGAAGGAACGAGAAAAGGGAAGAGAGGGAGGGGGAGATGGGATCGGATTCTTCAGAGAGGCAGCCAGAGCCCTGTTTATCACTGGAACCCACCTCTCTCTCTCTCTCTCTCTCTCTCTCTCTCCTTCCCTCGCTCTCACTCTGTCTCGTTCCCTCACTATCTTCCTCCCTCCTCAGAACACAGATTAAAACAGCAGGACAGACCTAACTCCCCTGACAGCTTCAACCGGTGAACTCTGCTTTGCCATCTCTAAACTGCTTTGAGATGCCTTCCCTATTCCTCAGTGTCATTACTCCTATAGAAATGCCACTGCATTTGCTGAATAATTCTGTTTGTGTTGGATTCGAGGATGTCATCGACACCATTGTGCTTCTCCCCCCCCCTCCTCATGCTCTCTGCCGTTTGATGTAGTAGAATGAGTCTCTGAAGACCAAGCTGTGAGAAACTCCTCTATGTTCAAAATGGAGGAACTTTTCAAGAGAAGGCGGCACTGTCAGGAAGGCATAGTGTTTATTTTTATTCCGGTTAAGGTATTTGCTTTTTCTCTGTGCAGGCGTTTGAATATGAAAGCAGGTGATATTTACTTCTTGAAAGGGCAGTTTAATGGGGCATGTTAAAGTCACATTAGAGATGCTTCATTTCCACATGGAGCATGTAGTGCAAAAAACCCCCCACAACACTGAATTCCATGTTTGATCTTTAAGGTACAGAAGAGTGATTTATAAATTGCATTTCCTAAATAAATGAATTAACAGATTAAATTTTGCATTATACAAGTCTATATCATATCTATATTTTCTCCACTATTTATCTATTAAATCAATTTAAAATATTTGCTCTTTTTGTCAAATCGATACAGATCTATGAGGCTCTTCGAGCAACTGAGGAATTGTAATAGAATAAACATGTCTGCCCTTCTGAAGCAGCTATTTGCACACACGCACGCAACATACGCATGCCACATGATACAGGACTGAGACAGTGTCGGCATGATGGACAAGGACACAAGGTCCTGCCAGTCTGTTTGACCCAGGTCCAATAACAGACGTGCTGTACCTAGCGAGGACTTAGGTCTGCTTCCCAGTACTGCTGGCCCATCGTAGCAGGCTGACAGAAAATAGATCTTACAAATGGAAACCTCATGGTCATTTTCTAATCATCACTGAACGTGATTACTAATGCAGTCAAAGCATTATTCATATACGTGAGCGATTTGTGACATGTGCCTGGGACACGTGAGATGCAGCGTAGTATTTCCTGTGTGCCTTTTAGTCTTGCCAGAAGTTTAGAACAGGTTAGAGTGGCTCTCGTGGTTTCGAAACTCTGGACTTTATCATTGTAATTTATGAGGAAACAGCCAAGCCAGATGGTTTGGATATTTGTCGAGCAGGATCGATGCAGGGTCCTCACTTCACCCCCCTCCCCTTTCTGCTTGGGTTGATATGGATGGCTCTGCTCATGTCAAGGGGTTCTTCAGTTCACTCCAAAGCCGAGGCGCTGAAGTCCTGGCAGATGTAGAGCAACTCGTCATCCTGAAGGTGAAACTGATCTGTGCACAATGAACCTTGATTGCATTCTAATGATCATGTGACAGGGGCCAAAGGAAATGTTTATTAAGATAAACGCTCCTCACAGGAAGACAGAAACACGGCAAAAAGTCATAATTCAGAGCCGCGGAAGATACTCGCTAGAAGTGTTTATGATTAATACATATGTAAGGTTTTCCTTACAACATTTGTTTGTATGAATGTGATTCAATCCACAATTAAATTACAAATGATAGCAATTCATTTTGTGACATCTTCCATCATTCTATTTTACTTGTGTATCATGTGTTTATTGAAACGATTAATAATGTAGACCAGATGAAAACATTCTGAACATTTTTTCTATGAAGTTCCTCCACAGTATGCTCCTTTAAATGTATCCCGTATCTGTTACTCAGATGGGCCATGTGCACTTGTGAGTATATTTGAGTTATTAGCATGGCATTTTAGATGAACCTCCACTAGTTTGTAGTTTTTCATTGCTAGCATAGTGAACACAACCATGTTTTAAAAGGACCATAAGACAAAGGCTCATTCTGTAAGCCATCCCATACCAGCAGTGACACGTCCCCCTGGTGCGCTCCGCGACCCTCCACCACGCTCCGCTCCCATCCCCACCCGTTCTCCACCCGTTCTCCATCCGTTCCCACGTAGTCTGGGGGTTGAAGTCATTGTGGTGGAAGGGACAAAGCTCATCTGTCAATTACAGCAGGCTTCATTGGGCTGTTGTCCAAACTGTTTTCTTGCTCAATGGTGAATTCACTAATTTATTGTCACTGCCTCGGTCCCACTATACAATCACAGAACACTGATGTTTGAACACACGCTACTGCACGAGGGAGAGTGTAGCTCAAATTAACGACCTAGGACATCATTTCTTCCTATCGGGCACAGGGAAATTAATGTTTAGCATTCACAGCCACGTACTATAAAAGAAGGTGTGACATCTCTATAGATGGTACAGCGCTCACAGTGACTGATATCTACCATTTAAAATAGAGCCACTGGACTTTCAGAATCTGAGGATGTTTTTAATATATCTATCTTAAGATATCTTAAGTGGTTTAGATATCTTAAGGAGTTTAGTTAAAACCTTTTTGTGTAGTTTGCTTATTGATCCATTTAATACAGAATAAGCTTTGATTCTATTATTATTTATTAAATGAAAAAAGATACACACATAATTATTAAAATGTAATAATAATAATTATATATTTTAATAGCAAGTTACAAGCTTATAAAAAGGTTCCATTTTAAGCTGCTTCTCTGAGCCGCCAAAACCATTTTAATGAAGTTGTTCTAAATGTAAAGAGCAGGTTCCCCAGTAATTTTAATGTAACTGGACACATTGTGTTACCATCATAATTTGACTGGGTGATCATTCCTGACATGTTGTGTCGGTGTAAGGCTGTGGACTTGACACAGTGATAGGGGTCAGACAGCAAAACTAATTCCAGATTGCAGTCATTTGAAGGAGCTTTCTGCCCGTTTCCTGAGGAAATCTTGCCTCTTCAGTTTTGCTTGTGGTTTAGCTACTTCAGGTCACCTAACCAGCCAAAGACATCAGCATCAAATTTGGCTGCCGTTATATTCCAGCTGAAGGAATATCCAACCCAAAGGGTGCCCTCCGTTGGAAGTCTGTTATTAAGTGAATAAATGTGGCAAAAAGAGTCAAACTTTATATTGTACATCAATTCGAAACAGAATATCCATGTGCTCTTACTTTCATTCCTCATCTTTGTGATTTAGTTTCCAGATGTACCGAAGTTATTTACTGTGACGTTTTCTTATGTGAATGCAGCATTGATGCATGAACCACATCATCTTCTGTATGGACGCATTCATATGTGGTCGTTTCGCAAATGCAGACAGCTAAAAGAGATTATGGTATAGAGACCAGTGTGCAAATGTGCAGTAATGGAACATTTAAGAAGGCCTGAATGATTGTAAATAGGCTTTCCCAGTGAGAACAGCTCAAACGCCTCTGCGCCCCACACCATTAGGTCTGTGCTAACCGCCATCCCAGGGGAGCTCCAGGAAATCCTACCAGCTCCAGCAAACGCAGCTTCAGGATCGGTGCATGCAATTGGTTCAGGACAGGGAGTGGCCAATAAAGGAGGAAAATGGCATGAAATGAAATGAATTGAAAATGAGCACCCATGTCCTACAGTGGGGTGGGCGTGCTACCCTGACCCAGCTGCAGTGGGGTGGGCGTGCTACCCTGACCCAGCTGCAGTGGGGTGGGCATGCTACTCTGACCCAGCTGCAGTGGGGTGGGCGTGCTACCCTGACCCAGCTGCAGTGGGGTTGGCGTGCTACCCTGACCCAGCTGCAGTGGGGTGGGCGTGCTCCCCTGACCCTGCTGCAGTGGGGTGGGCGTACTCCCCTGACCCAGCTGCAGTGGGGTGGGCGTGCTACCCTGACCCTGCTGCAGTGGGGTGGGCGTGCTCCCCTGACCCAGCTGCAGTGGGGTGGGCGTGCTCCCCTGACCCAGCTGCAGTGGGATGGGCGTGCTCCCCTGACCCAGCTGCAGTGGGGTGGGCGTGCTACCCTGACCCTGCTGCAGTGGGGTGGGGGCTACCCTGGCTGCAGTGGGGTGGGCGTGCTCCCCTGACCCTGCTGCAGTGGGGTGGGCGTGCTCCCCTGACCCAGCTGCAGTGGGGTGGGCGTGCTCCCCTGACCCAGCTGCAGTGGGGTGGGCGTGCTCCCCTGACCCAGCTGCAGTGGGGTGGGCGTGCTACCCTGACCCAGCTGCAGTGGGGTGGGCGTGCTACCCTGACCCAGCTGCAGTGGGGTGGGCGTGCTACCCTGACCCTGCTGCAGTGGGGTGGGCGTGCTCCCCTGACCCAGCTGCAGTGGGGTGGGCGTGCTCCCCTGACCCAGCTGCAGTGGGGTGGGCGTGCTACCCTGACCCTGCTGCAGTGGGGTGGGCGTGCTCCCCTGACCCTGCTGCAGTGGGGTGGGCGTGCTCCCCTGACCCTGCTGCAGTGGGGTGGGCGTGCTCCCCTGACCCAGCTGCAGTGGGGTGGGCGTGCTCCCCTGACCCAGCTACAGTGGGGTGGGCGTGCTCCCCTGACCCAGCTACAGTGGGGTGGGCACGGGGCTGCAGGCTCTACTCCTCCCAGCCTCACGGTCCGTGTCCCCAGCATTCATTCGTCATAGAGAAGCAACCACATGCAGGAATCAGTAATGTCTGTAGGTACCAGGCTGCAGTACCTTGTGTAACTTCATACCCTGTCCTGTATAATATTACTGTATGTAGTTCAGGTGTTATTACTAGATATAGTTGGGACATGTACCTTGTGACCCAGCTGGTTCATATATTACTTTCTATAGTGTATTGTATTGTATTTTAGGTCTGAGGTTAAAATGGTCTGGCACAAAGTCGTTTGGTCCGTGGTACAGCGTAGCACCTGGCACTCATCACAACTGCCGTCCACTCAACTTTAAGCTCTTCTTTACGGCTAAACACCTTATTTGTTTGCATCCTGTAAGACTTATTTTTTTAGCCCAGTATCTAAGCAAGCAGTTATATGTATGAATGAGAAATGTTTACTTTGAAACCATGACCTGGGTGTTTGTGATACAGATGGATAGATCAGAGATATATGTTAGAATGCTTGACGTATATTCAATAATATTTGACTTCATTTTTTCTCTTGTCCTTAAAAGGATCTTGGTATAGGATTCCCGCCACTGTCCTTCCTGCCTTCGCTGGCTTGCTCATGCATCCAAACACATAATGCGCTTTGAGTCCGGTAACATGTACAATTATAATTAGCTTTGTCAGGTCCTAGCCCCTACAACCCCATGCAGATAATATGATAATATGTCTTCATAACTGGCTGACCTTACATGCTCAATATTTCTCCCCTTATGAAGATTACATGTCAATAAAGTAATTGAGTCCTGGGCGGTGAGGCAAGTGAAGATTTAGGTTATTGGACTTTTCGAGGGCAGTGATGTATGACCGTTATTATTCCACCTGTCATGGGATGTGCAGGGTGCTGACGATGGTCTGAGCTTGTCTGGAGCGAGGGAGAGGGAGGGGGAGAGAGAGAGAGAGAGAGAGAGAGAGCGAGAGCATGAAAGAGGAGAGAGTGTGTGTGTGTGTGTGTGTGTGTATGTACGAGAGAGAGGTCAGTCAGTAGGAGAGCAGGCCTGTGGTCTAGGAGTATTACGCCGTTAATCAGGCCCTTCATCTCCAGCCTCCTCCCCCTGCTGCAGATGGGATGGGGATGTGTTATATTAATTAGTGAGAGGAGACGTACAGTGGAGGTGTCCGTTAGGTGTGGTAGGTGTGGGTAAGGAGGCCGGGTGCAGCAGTGCTTCCCCTTCTTGGGCCTCCATCCATCAGCTGCCAGGGATCATCCATCCTCCTCCTCTGGGATATTAGTTTCTTTTCTTCTGGGGTGGAGAGCTGCTGTCCATGGGCCCCTGTAGCCTCCGTAATTACAGCTCAAAGCGTAACGTGCAGGTGCCCTCCGTAATTATGGCTCAAAGCCTTTTAGTTGGATTTGGGCTCTGTTGCCATTTTAATAACATTGATGTAGTCTAATTCCAAACGCTTGTTTTATAAACTATACACCTTAACTTTTCCCCCGTGAACAAAGTTCCCCCCCAGCATAAATAATTTACAGAAAGGTCTTGAAAGTGGAGCCACTGTGTGCTGATGGTGAAGCTGCTTCAGGCTCCTCTTTGCTCTCGTTAAGATGGTCAGTGTGTAGGCAGCTCTCCGGTCTTCTGGACGGCGCGTGTGATTTTGACAATGAGTGTGTGCAGAGACAAGTGAGCTCTGTCAGCTCAGCTGTGTCCTTGTGGTTAATGAGCATGCCAGGGCCGTCTGAGTGGCCCTCTGTGTTCCAGCGTGTTTTACCATGTCCGTCTGCATTAGGGCTGGAGGTGGAGACGCTCCAGACACACAAGGCTTTGGTCTGAGTGATGGCCCTGCTTTGTCATCATGACACCAGCGTGGCAGCCTGTGGGCTGGGGGTGGACACACTCCGTCCCCCCAGGGCACAGCACCACCCCACAGCACCACCCTACGGCCCCACAGCACCACCCCACAGCACCACCCTACAGCACCACCCCACAGCACCACCCTACAACCCCACAGCACCACCCTATGGCTCCACAGCACCACCCCACAGCACCACCCTACAACCCCACAGCACCACCCTACAGCACCACCCCATAGCACCACCCTACAGCACCACCCTACAACACCACCCTACAGCACCATCCTACAGCACCACCGCACCTCCACCCCCAGGTACCAGCCCAGCGAGCTCGCCGCTCTGACATGAATATAATCATGGGCTCCGGAAAATAGCACAGGGCACTTAGCAGAGATGGGAGGAGGAGCAATAAGTGAGAGGGAGAAGTGTGTGTGTGTGTGTGTGTGTGTGTGTGTGTTTCTGTGAGTGTGCGTGTTTGTGTGTGTGTGTGGTTCTGTGAGTGTGCGTGTTTGTGTGTGTGTGGTTCTGTGAGTGTGCGTGTTTGTGTGTTTGCGTGTGTGTGTGCGTGTTGTGTGTGTGTGTGTGTGCGTGTGTGTGTGTGTGTGGTTCTATGTGTATGTGTGTGCGTGCGTGCGTGTGAGTGTGTGTCCTCTTCAGGGGCAGCTAGAGAGCAGGTGCATGTCCCACAGTGAGGCAGGTGCAGTTTGTCTCTTTGGTGACAGAGATGGAGGCTGTCAGATTGGTATTGATACGTGTCACTCTGGGGAGTGTCAGCTGCTTTATTTAAGGCAGCGAGGAGCCTCGTGCACTCATGAGGTAAGTGGTGTTTGGCTGTAGGCAAGATGGAGCTGTTTGTTGACCTAGTGGAGCAGCTGATGGTTCTGCCCATGTGCTGAATGTTGTTATTCCTTGTAAGATTTCTTAATTCTTTATAAACATGACTGTGGTGAGGGGTTTGATAGCAAGTTCATTTTTCATATACAGAACTTTAAAACTAAGATCTGGTTCATTAAAACTGTAACAAAATGAAATACTTGTTTTCTTTACTTTCTTTTCTAAGAAAAAAACGTGTTATTTTGAATCCAGTCTCTTCCTCTCAGAGTCAAATGACTGTGGCGACGTGTTGACATGCCTGTCCACTATTCACTTACATGGCTTGGTGGCCATATTTGATTTGACAGAAATCCCAAATGACATTCACTGAGGTAGCGCTTTGCTCAATGAAGCATGAAGTCCATCGCATAAGTCACCATTAAGCTCAGTAACAGGCCAGACGCTCGCACGAGATGGTCGTCTTCTAACTGCTGCAGCTTCTGAGCGCTTCAGCATCTCTGCTCACGCTCCAACAGATGAAGCATTTGCCCTCTAGTTCGGCCTTTTAGCCTAACAAGGTGACAATATTCATGCAATATGGATTCATGGATTCGTATTATTGTAGGTTATATCACTAGCCACTCTCAGTCAAACGCTTTAATCGGACTGATAGGATTACTGTCTCATACTTCTCATAGATGATTTGATTGCTCAGGACTCATTTGTGTGTTTACATATATGCAAAGTAAAGGACAACTCTGTCATTCTCGCCTCTGATTTAAGGTTGTAGGGCATCACAGTGTTGCTCATCTAATAGCAGAACAAGCTTTCTCAATACCTTCTGTTTTCTCAAGACATCTCGTGTCTATGGGGTGTGTTCAGTTTGTTTCTAAAACACACAGACAGCGCGCGTCATTGATAGGTGCTGTCGCATGTAATGTCATAATGCCTGAACATTTTAGACCATCATTGATTCCACCCTGCCTCCAGTGTCAGAGTGATGAGAAACGAGCTAATCATTCTCTCTCTAATGTCATACAGGGGGATGCTGAATGCTGCCATATAAATTATATATCAAATGAGTAACTTCCCAATCACCCTGTTAATGAGACCATTACTGAAATCAAACGACACATTTCACATTTTGTTTGGGGGTTTTGGCCACTTATCTGTGCTTTCCTTTTTAATACGAAGTTGGCTGCTAATGATGACCACAATTACTCTGCTACACATGATGTCCAGAGTCGAATCTTTTCCTCTTATCAAATCACACATAATGTAATGCCTACTGAATCACAGTCACATCATTTACTGACAGCGGCGCCATTAATTAGTGTGATTTTTCTGTCACAGTGGGTGTCTTGCCGCTAAAGTTTCTTATATGCGGTAAAAGTGACGAGCACCAAACTGATATGTATTCGGTACTCTGTCATGGTGGTGTTTACCGTGCAGCCTCCACACGCGGTACTTGTGCTGACACAGAGTGTGGGAGCCCCGTGTAGAGCTGTTAGTGGCAGTGTAAGTCTTCCTCTGATAGACCAGGAGTTGTTCCAAGGAGATTAAGGCTTTGTAAACTGCTGGAGCGCTCTCCCTCAAACGGCTGTTCCCTTATCTCCAGAGCCCAGAGCCACTGTATGAGTCGCACACACTTGCTCCATGTAGAATAAATGTCACTGAAATTAATTTCACCGCTCTTGAATTAGGCTGTGACTATAATCTCTTTCTTCGGTCAAAATTTATGTCCTCCAGAATTCAATTTCCTCTTCGGCCTCATAAGTTGGAATACAAAGACTGATGGGCCTTTATCGGGAGAACGGTTTGAGGACTTCATTAATGAATCCTGCCACTTTCAATTCATAATATTTGATTCTGGTGTAATCCTGCGAGGGCCACGCTCGGACGCAACGACGCGGCTTCGTGCTGTGAGACGACAGCTTCGGAAAATTATATTGCAGTCGGTTTTTTGCACCACAAATATCCATTTCCAGAACTCTGAGAACTGTGGCTGCTTTTCAAGCGAGTCCGCAGTCAGCACGACTGAACGGGGGTGGGCCAGCCCCTTCCAAACGCTTCGCTTTGGCTTTATGAAGAAAAATCCTGTGGCAAATCGGAGTGGTATTGATCAGGGGGTTTTGAAGCATGAAGTCGAATCTCTCTCATGACAAGCTCTCCAGCTACGGCGCGACCAAATCTCTCAGGGCTCGGCAATCGCTAGGCAACATACACCCGCCTCTCACTTACAATGAGCTTGCCCAAATGCCTCTGGGTTAGACTCTCCTAACAAATAAATTTTCAACGGTGTGTAGTAGAGTCTGATTTTGTCCAGAATAGCTCAAAGACATGAAACTAAAAAAAAAATATTCCATTAATATTCCGAAGTTTATACTACCATGAGTGAATATGTATGTGTGAACAAAGTTCTACTACTGCTGGAAAAGAAAGTAAAAATTTTAGGAATGTATAATGAAAATTCAGCATATTACTACTATATAACAAGTATGATAATAATATAACACGTATAACTAAACTGGGGACATCCATGTGAAAAAAGTGGTCAGTTATTTAACACAGTAATGTTAGTTACTACACACAAACCAGTACACATAGCTTTTGTCACTGGGAATGAGAATTTGACCCGCAACTTGATGCTAGTGTCATTATGAGAGAACGCGGATTCCAGCCCAGCACAGGGTGAGAACTGTCCTGCGCTAACGTGACCATGCAACTTGTCTCCCACTTGTATGAGAGGTCCCATTTCTGAAGGTAGATGAAGTGGGCGTGTCGGGTTCGCTGGTCTGTAGGAGGCCCTCCCAAAGCTCCCGGCGTGGCCGGTCATCTGCGCGCTGGTAACTAAGGGGCGTAGCTCCTCCTTTTCTCTGTTTTCAGCAGGAGCTGCTGTGATTGGAGAAAGGTCACGTGGCCACGCCTCCTCTCTGCAGCATCCCAGGGTCATGGTGCCATTTTGAATCAACCGGAGTTCTAACTGTTTGACCTTTGCCTTCACAACTCTCAGATAAATGCTACTTTCCAGTGGAAGCACAATTAACAGGACATTTGTTATCCTTTGACCCTGAATCTAAAGTAACATCCAAGCTTCTCAGGATCTTTCTAGAAGGATTTGCCATTTGCACTAATGGTTCGGTAATGTGGCATTTTCAGAGCTACAAGCTCCCATATGTGATGTAGGATTTTGTGTGCCATCAGTAGACTTGGTTTCATAACATCAGGTAAATTATAGTTTAGCAAAGGTAAATTAGGGCAAGTCATATCTACTGGTGGGTGCTAAATTTCATGGTTTTAAATGTACTAACCAAATCATTCTTAATCTTCACCTCTACTCTTACACTCAGGGAAATAATCCAACAGAAGTTAATAATTTATGATGACCAAATATGTAATGTGTCAGTCAAATACAGACGTTGTTATAGCGTTCCTTTAGTAGTCCAGTTTCACTGCGTTACGATGCATCTTCTACAGGCGACTATAAAGGGAACTATGTCTAGGGGATTCGTATATTAATATAGGCGTTTATGTTTATATACAAGCATAAAAAATCCCAGGCAAAATATGAAGTAGTTTTTGCATTTTCTCAGCTCTCTGTGTTCTCATCTCTAGTCCTCTATGTTCTCAGCTCTAGTCCTCTGTGTTCAGCTCTAGTCCTGTGTGTTCAGCTCTAGTCCTCTGTGTTCAGCTCTAGTCCTCTGTGTTCTCAGCTCTAGTCCTCTGTGTTCTCAGCTCTAGTCCTCTGTGTTCTCCGCTCTAGTCCTCTGTGTTCAGCTCTAGTCCTCTGTGTTCTCAGCTCTAGTCCTCTATGTTCTCAGCTCTAGTCCTCTGTGTTCTCAGCTCTAGTCCTCTGTGTTCTCAGCTCTAGTCCTCTGTGTCTCCGCTCTAGTTCTCTGTGTTCTCAGCTCTTCCTCATGTTCTCAGTCCTCTGTGTTCTCAGCTCTAGTCCTCTGTGTTCTCAGCTCTAGTCCTCTGTGTTCTCAGCTCTAGTCCTCTGTGTTCTCAGCTCTAGTCCTCTGTGTTCTCAGCTCTAGTCCTCTGTGTTCTCAGCTCTAGTCCTCTGTGTTCTCAGCTCTAGTCCTCTATGTTCTCAGCTCTAGTCCTCTGTGTTCTCAGCTCTAGTCCTCTGTGTTCAGCTCTAGTCCTCTGTGTTCAGCTCTAGTCCTCTATGTTCTCAGCTCTAGTCCTCTATGTTCTCAGCTCTAGTCCTCTGTGTTCTCAGCTCTAGTCCTCTGTGTTCTCAGCTCTAGTCCTCTGTGTTCTCAGCTCTAGTCCTCTGTGTTCTCAGCTCTAGTCCTCTGTGTTCTCAGCTCTAGTCCTCTGTGTTCTCAGCTCTAGTCCTCTGTGTTCTCAGCTCTATTCCTCTCTGTTCTCAGCTCTAGTCCTCTCTGTTTCTCTCTGTTCTCAGCTCTAGTCCTCTCTGTTCTCAGCTCTAGTCCTCTATGTTCTCAGCTCTAGTTCTCTGTGTTCAGCTCTAGTCCTCTGTTCTCAGCTCTAGTCCTCTGTGTTCTCAGCTCTAGTCCTCTGTGTTCTCAGCTCTAGTCCTCTGTGTTCTCAGCTCTAGTCTGTGCTCTAGTCCTCTGTGTTCTCAGCTCTAGTCCTCTCTGTTCTCAGCTCTAGTCCTCTGTGTTCTCAGCTCTAGTCCTCTGTGTTCTCAGCTCTAGTCCTCTGTGTTCTCAGCTCTAGTCCTCTCTGTTCTCAGCTCTAGTCCTCTGCTTCTCCCTTCCTAAAGCTGCCTGTATTATTTGTATGCCGTGCAGTTTTTAGCTCCCACTCCCCAGACTGTGCCGGCTTGAAAAATGGCTGCATTTTCTTGATAGCCCATGTGGACGTAGGGTATAAATGGCTAATGAATTACAGATGAACATTGACGCAAATTAATCTTCCTGATGTCCCTGGGTTATATGGCAACCATTTAAAAGTTTAATCAATACGCTAAAGTTGAAAACATGCAGGTGGTGCAGTTGTTTGGCCGTAATAAACCTCCCTGTGGAACGGGGAGACCAGCACCCAGTGCATGCATCATAATGACAGCTCTTTATGTTTAATGGACTAAATATTTTTTATTGGAAGAGAACAAACATCGCCTTAACTCCATAACATATGTGCTCAGCTTCCCGCCGAGATCTCTGACAGATGATTGACGTTCTTCCAGCCAAAGATACACCAGAACAACCCAAAGAAGACAGATGAGGCTTCCCCCCCTTTTTTTCTCTCTCTCTCTGCAAGAAACGTTCCAAATTCCACATGGCAACACAACATTTCTGCTTACTTTCAAGCACACTCCGCCCCCCTGACCTAGACATGGTTCAATCCCAGACTGATGTCATGCGCTCAGTTTTTATCAACCGTCTCAGAACTACTACGTGGATGTAAGTAGGACGAGATGGTCTCACCTGTCTTCTCGTTGGTGGCCCGTCTGGGCCGTAGGGCGGAGGGATAGGCTGGTATGGTGGCCTGCTCGTACGTTTGTAGTGCAGCCCAACAAGTCGTCGCCATCTTGGGCCCCTTTTGACTGAACAAGTGACATTATCCATGGTGCAAATGTAAGAAGCTCCAACTTTCCCCTCAGTACAACCTTCTCCCTATCCTGGAGGAGTCAAGGGAAAACAGCTGCTCTATGAATATGTATATTTTTATTGAATATTGAATATTTATCTCTGCTGGTTGCTTATATTTATTGGCCAGGCCTGTGACTTCTGAAGGACTTCTTAGTGGATGCACTGCTATGCAAACGCATTTGCCTTGAGGGGGTTGTTAAAAACAACGCTTTGGTAATGCGGGTCATAACTTTGCATACATAGTAAACAGCTTGGAGGTAGCCCTTGGATTTTATTGGGCATTGCCAACTATTAGTTTTAAATACCTGTGATATCTAATAATACATAATTATAAGATCGTAGCAAAATGGGTGACACAGATTTCTTTGATACCATGTCCAAGACAGTCCTGTGACAGTTCATCAAGGTATAGTATTACTGAACTTAGAGTGGTGCAAATCTATCCACAATACACACGACAATACACATTAACACAACAATACACATTAACATTTGGTAATATTTTTTTTCATTTATTGTTTTATTTTTTTCTCCCCAATTAATTGTTCCTTGTAGTATTAATTGTGTGCTTTTAGTGTAGTTGTAACAGTAATAGCTATGTTGGAACATTGTAGCTTTTGTTTATGCACATATATCATGCATGCAGTATGTGCGTTGTTAAGATGGACGTGTGTAAGTAAGATATCAGTAGCCAGTGATTACTCCTCTTTACAGAGTCGTCATGTATTCACCCCAGTTTTCGCTAAAGAAGGACCAGTAAGATTCTATCATGGGCTACTGGCGATACTGGTAGTGCGGTATGGAGACTGGAGTGGACATGGGGCGGCTCGTGTAAGATCACATGACCCTGAGCAGCTGCAGAGAGCCATGACCTGCGCTGGCTCTGGATCCCCTTCAGGCATTATTCCTGCCTTCCCACATAATCAGCAACGTTTAATTGCATTGTTAATTGATTTTTTTTTTTTCCTCCACAACATTATTACTCTGATTGATTGTGGGGCTGATGAAAGCGTATGATGTGTCGGTAGCTGAGGAAAAGCTCGGAGAGGGAGAGGGAGGGAGGGAGGGAGGGGAGAGGGAGAGAGAGAGAGGAGGGATGATTGGGGGATGGCCTTGCAGAGAATAGATAACCTTGCTGTTAAGAGCTACATCCTTCACATATGACTTTCCTTGACATGTTGATGGCCCTTGAAAAGAGGGGAGCTGATTGTATGCAGAATTCAGCCATTAAACACACTTCAGCTTTTTATTCGTTTGTGGGTTTTTTTCTTTTATCTGAAGCTCAGTTCGCTAACAGAGGTTTAAGTGTGTCCCTTCAAGAGGCACACACAGGCAGTAAAAAAAGGCTTGTACCCTAAACAATTGCCCTAGAAACCTGGGTATACTTATGGTGTATATGGGTTTTGATGGTGGCTAAATTAGGTAGAGAAATCACATGCAGTATATTGTTTACATAAATACGAGCTGTTGAAGTGAAATAATGCGTCCTTGTCCGTGTCGTACTAGGCAGTCCCTCTGGCTTAATGTCCACGGCTGATTTAAGAGCTGTGTCTTCATCACTTCACCATTGGTTTTTAGGGGACGCGGCAGCGTTTGAGGACAGGCTGCCGTCTGGCCCTTAGTGAGGGACGGCTAGGCACTCTGGGAATACTGCATGAGGATGAGGATGAGGATGAAGACGAGCAGGTCCTCCCCTCCGCTCCTGTCAGTGGTATTGTCCTCTAAAAACATCCAGCTATATAATGATAGCAACACTACGCTTGACAAACATACAGCAGGGAAACTTCATATTCCTATAACTTTTAATCTGATACAGGCTTGTGTGTGTGTGTGTGTGTGTTATAATCTGACACTAGCCTGTGTGTGTGTGTGTGTGTATTTTAATCTGACACAGGCTCGAGTGTGTGTGTGTGTGCGCATGCGTACGTGCGTGTGTGAGACAGGCTTCGAACAAAGAGAGCGCGTACGTGATGGCAGCTCATCAGGACGTTCCCACAAGCTTGGGGTGGCCTGTCTAATGTCTTATGTAAGACACAACTTGTGCTACATTCTGTCTTCTCCACCCTGTCTTTCCTTCCTCCGGTTGCCATGTAAGCAGTGCGGGTCCAGCCGGGGAAACAGGCTGCGTGTGTGTGTGTGTGTGTGTGCAGGGAGGACTGCACTCTGTCACACTTCACCCTGACTGCCAGTTTACACTGAACACACTCCGTCTCTGGCCAAGACACCAGCCCTCCTACTGCATCCCAACCCCCCTTCCCCCTCTCTCTCTCTCTCTCTCTCCCTCTCTCTCTCTCTCTCTCTCTCTCCCCACACATGGCTCCATGTTGAGCAGGCCTGCACTCTCTCCTCGCCGACGGCAACCCGGGCCGCCCCGCGCGGCACCTCATCACTCATGCGGTGTCGTTCTTGGCGCTCTGTTTAAACTGAAGCCGGGTCCCGTAGACTGAGCTTCACCAGTGATGCCGGCGCTCTTGCTGCCGTACTGGGATGTTTCACTCCACGTGTTTCCCCCCGGGCCAGCAGGGGGCGCTCTGCCAGGACACATGCAGTGAAGCACCTCCTCCTCCTCCAGGGCAGTGGTAGCATCTGCAGCTCCGCACCCCACCCTGGAGGAGCTGTCCGCTTGGGCCCTTCGAGGGGTGGGGGGGGGGGGGGGTAGTGCATGGGTGTGTGTCCCAACGCCCGCACGCTCAACCGACACACACACTCCTGATGTGATCTGAGCAGACGGCACCTCACACTTCACCGTTTGGATCACCTCAAGTAGCTTGGACGGGGGGGATGAGGGGGGGTCGTTCCTATACAAAAGTCCAAATTTAGATTGACTGAGCTCGTCGGTCCTTGCGCACTCCGCCACGCGACTCGTACGGGTCCAACCCGCTGCAACTCGCACGCGCGCACCACGCCGCCATGTCACGCAAGTCGCCACTCAAGCATCGGAGAGAGAGAGAGGGGGAGAGAGAGAGAGAGAGAGAGAGAGAGAGAGTGAGAGTGTCAGGTTTGGTTAGGATCCAGGCTGGCGTTAGAATATGCTTGGCACTAATATGGCACCAGTATCTCTGTCCTCATCTCTGTTCTGTGTCAGCGCGGCCGATCCAGGGCCCTGTCTCTCTCGCCTCTGACACTGTCTGTCTGCATTATGTCAGTGGGCCGCTCACAGCACTGCCACCTTCACCCATCGCTCACACACTTCATCCCCAACGTGCCCTTTTTTTGTCATTAATGCACTTGATGTCTATTTAAAAACTGCGGGGAGCACAGTATCTGTTTTCCTGTCAGGAGATCATTGACAGCATTAATGCCACTTGTCCTTCCCTCATTTGCTAAAGCGCTGACATCTACCTGCACTCTACATCCATCCAGCCCCCCCACACTCTGTCTCTCTCTCTCTATCTTCCTGTCTGTCTTACACCCCCCCCCCCCTGTCTGTCTTACACCCCCCATCTCCCTCTGTCTGTCTCTCTCTCTTTTCTTTCCCTCTGGCGTTTCAGTGATGTCCTGTCTTGAAGCTGGGCTTCTCCACCCGTCACTTGCAGACCACGGCTGCCGCCGCCACCGTATTTTCCGAGTCGCAGGCACACGGACGACATTTCTCAGCAAATCTCCTAACTGCCACCTTTTGGTTTTTCAGCCCTGAGATATGTCTGCCGTCCTGTAAGGGCAAGTCGAACAGGACGATTATATGGACTTGGATGTCAATGCCCACATATTGGTACTGTGTGTCTTTATGGAAAGTACAGGGTTGAAATGCTGTTATTAATATAACATTGTTAAAAGTAGCACAACTTCTGACAGCTTTAAAATAGATCATACGTGAGGATAGTTTGTATAGTTTTAATTGCCAGTGCTTCAAACTAAAACTAAAATACAGAAACGTTTGATTCAGGACACTGCGTTATGGTGAACCAGATTCACATCGGTGGGTGAGATTACACTCGGCATCTTGCCCTGCCCTCAGCTCCTAAAGAAGTATTTTTGTTCATGTTTCTTCCCTCCCAGAGTCTCTCACAGCATGCACATACACACACACACACACACACACACACACACACACACACATTTACACACAAATATATTAGAGATGCATGATTTACTCCTTATTAGGAGTGATTAAATTACATATTCACATTGCACTCTACAGAAATGTCAGTGATGCTCTGTGTTAATAAGATTACTTATGGACACAGAGAAGTAATGCTGTTTGCAAATGCAAAAAAAAAAATTGTTAAATTGCCAGATGTGCTGTTAAACTAAACACATTATTTGTTGCCTTTCACAAAAATAAATAAAATAAAATGCAGAGAGCCTATTCGATTGATAAGCCGGTGATTATGCAGCAGCGTTGCAGATGCAGGAAGACACACACGGCCGTGTGGAGGCTGGGGGGGGTATTGTGTGCTATCGGCCTTCTGTCTGTGGAAGCCGCTGTGTTCATTGATTACTGGGATAATGAAAATGGCCTCTGAGCATTCCCCTCTTGACACTTTTTCTGTCTGTTTCTCCTCTCTCTCTGTCTCCTTCCGAACACACACACACACACACAGAAAAGGGGAAGCAGGTTCTGTGCTTGTTATTGTCTAGACAGCACCCTCAGGCCAAATGTTGTCTTTCTGGTGGTCTTAGACTTGAGACGGACGTGCTGTCTCCCCTGACACACAGTTCATGCCAAAATTTGAGTGAGAAAATGACAGATTCAGGAGTCTGAATTCTCCATCTTTGACAGGAATATATACATATAATAAAAAAAAAGCACTGAAAACATTGAAAAACATTTTTATGAAAAAAAAGTGTGTTCATAGTTATAGTGTATTAATATAATTTATTTAGTGCATTAATATCATTTATTTAGCTCTTTATTTATTTTGATGATTGTATTTTTACTTCCTATTGTGTGCTGTACCACACCACATGCTGTGGTAGGTCCTTTAAATATCATATAAATGTCATCTAAAGTAAATCGTCCTCATCTCCTGCAGTTCTAGCTCATACCTGTTAATATCAGGTGAGTAACACACCATTCCAACATCTTGTTTGTGTGTTTGCAGGGGTGTTTGCCAAGTGCAGCTATATCTACTACGGCAAGAATTCAGAGGGCAATCGCTTCATCCGTAACGACCAGCTTTGACGGACAGGCAGGCAGAGTGGGAGAGGCCAGCGCAGGAGGGGCTGTGTGAACATGTCCTCCTGCACGTCCACATACGTCCACATGCGTCCACGTGCGTGTGAAGCAGCCGATCGTCTCTGCCACCTCCCGTCACTCGCAGTGCCACTCGTACCCTCACCCGCCTTCAGGCAGATCCTTCACCGCCTCACACGCCACACGCAGCCTGCCACACGCCTGCCACACGCCTGCTGCTCCATGATGGATGGCCCGGTCCGACCGCTGCTGTCCGCGGGTCAAAGGTCGCACCTGCGGCAGTGCAGAGCCCCGTGCGGGTGTGTGTGTGTGTGTGTGCGAGAGTGTGTGTGTGTGTGTGTGTGTGTGTGTGTGTGTGTGTGTGTGTGTGTGCGTGCGAGCGTGCGAGAGTGTGTGTGCACACATTGGAGTGTGTGCTGTGTGAAGTCGGTGTGTTGCGGGGGCAGATGTTTGCTGTGCAGGAGCTTGGAGGAGCAGGGAAGTGGGAGGTAATGAGCGTGTGCGGGAGAGGAGAGAGACGGCCGACTCACAGTAGCAGGTCGGCGGGGGGGCGGGGGGGTGGGGGTGGGAGTCAACAACTTTCTCCACTCCACTTTTGATTGCCTCCTCCTCTGATATTTGGACCTATTCACACCATTTTAATGACTTGCTCTCTAACTCTTGTTTATGGGAGAAAAAAAAATCCATAAGAGCTTTTGCTGTGTTTCAGGAACTGGGATCCTGGGTGAAGCCCAAACTGTAGCTAGAAGCTTTTCACACAAAGTAAATTAGATGCAGTGAGCCAGAAAACAAAATGTTTTATTTTTATCCGATATTTTTTTATCTTATGTTACTTTAATTCAAATGCTTTGGTATTTTTAAGTTCATATATGATGCAGGTTAAACTCTACAGCAAAGCCAGACGGTGGTTAATTGCACAAGCAACCCCCCCCAGAGCTGTTGTACGGTAGCATCTGTAAACATGTGCAATGGTGTCCTAACAACAGAGTCATCACACTACGCTTTTTCTAGTTCATCTCACCTGTTTCAGAGTTTCTCCAGCTACAAAAGTATCTAATCTTTAACCATTTCTAACTATTTGTGATCTCACTGCAGATGTATATAGCTACTTATTAACAGGGTTTTGAATAGTAGGAATAAAAAATTATACGCTATTAATAATTATTTACATTTGTAAAGAAAAAAAAGCATATTTCAATTATTAGTGATGTGCGAATTGACGTGTAATGTCTTAATAAAATTTCTCAAAATCTAAAAAGCGATTCAAGGTCCTTGGTCCCTGTTTACCACTGTACAGCTGTTCACGACGTCCAGCTCGGACCCTGTTCTGATCCGTTTGGATATGCATGGTCTCCCAGGTTCCACTGTGCGCCTCCTTCATGCTCCCTAAGTGCCGCAGCAGGACCCTCAGCACGCTGCCCCGGAGGTGCGGAGATGGGGGTGGGGAGGGCAGATTACAGGAAGCCTGTGTGCAGGGCATCCATCTCCAGCGTTTGGTCTCAGGGAAAGGGCACATAGCCCAGTGAAATGTTTTCATGTGGACGGACTGCGTGACTGTGGGTCACGGGCTTTGTGTATGTGCGCCTTGCGTGTACGCTGGTCTGCGTGCATGCATTTGTCTTTTGAGCGTGTGTGTGTGTGTGTGTGTGTGAGTGAGTGCAATATCTATGTGCACACTGACATTGTGTCTCTCTACAGAATGTGTGTGTGTCCTTGGTCCTATGAGACTGCGCACTGCTCCTGTCGTGCTGGCGGAGAGCATGGTCACTAGTGCGGGCGTTTCTAAATGACAAGGTTTATTTGTCCGTGTTGTGATATGTTCACAGGAAAGTGCCAGTGACAGCCAGAGAAGGCAGGGAGAGGGAACCACAACAACCCCCCCCCCCCACCCCCTCCAAAGCCCCCCCACCCTCCTCACCGCACAAAATGTCATCTCTTCCCTGCTGGCTCACCCAGCCATCCCAATGAAAAGAACAGACATTTAAAACTTTGTGACATGTGTCAGAGACGATGCCATTGAGCCCAGTGCCGCTGATGTAGCCCGAATTGACAGGAGCGGAGCCGGCGGAGCTAGCTGGGGGACATACCGAATTTGGTGAGTGTCACTTCTCATCCTCGTCACAGCCTCATCTTCAACAGCTCCGCAAATATAAACAGCATTAGGAGGGGAGGCGCAAGTGCAGAGGGGAGACATATGCTGCCACGCATGTGTACTGTATGTGAGTGGGGGAGCTCGGCACAGTGCTCGCGCGGTGGAGGGGGCGCGTGATGGGGACTAATTAAGGGCGGCGGAACGGAGCCGCTCTCAGGCTGTGACCCGGGGGAGGCGGTGGGCGGTGGGCGTGTGTGTGTGTGTGTGTGTGTGTGTGTGTGTGTAGCTCCTGCTAAAGTTCTTCGGCGGAGTAGCGCTAGAGAGCGGCTGACGGCTTCCAGCCTCACAGCGCAGTCTCAGGCCATGGGAGGAGGGGAGGGGATGGCACCTGTCTGCGCTAACCCCCCCCCCCGCGGACGGAGAGGAATCACTTCCTGCCTGCTCGTCCAGCCTAGCGGTCGCGTCGTCAGACGGAGCTTGAAGAGTTCGCCGGACACGAGGTAGTGAAGTGAGGGGAAAGAGATGAATTACTGCAAGGCTTGAAAACCATTTTCTACACTCTTCATTATCGGGATGTGACGCAGCAAAGGGACGTTGGGTGTGTTTTTTTTTTTTTTTTTTGTGGAGTTTTTTTGTGTTTTGTTTTTTTTTCTTCTTCTCTTTTTGCAGACTTTGTTTTAAACAAAACGCTCTCAGACCACTGAAGGGGCTCTGGGAACAGCTGCCGGGCGTTCAGCTAGCAGACGAGCGCGCGATGACGACAAACGCACAACGGCGCTTGCGGAAAGGCCTTGCTCCGACACAGGCCTGGGTAGAACGTCCTAAGTGGAGATTCAGAAGAAGCCCAGGGCTCTGTCACAACACAGACCTCTGCTCACCTGCTGTGATCCCTACACCCAGTGCGCCTGCCAGTCAACAGCCTGGGAAATCGCCCACAGTCCCCACTTATTAATCTCCTCTCTCTGAATGATTGACACGGGCAAATGCAAATCAGACGCTCAGTGCCTTGCCGGTGATTGACAGCTGTGTGCTGATAGCACCCTAACTGGATGAGGGAGAGGTGAGACGTGGAGCTGATCATTCTCACCGAGCTCACAGCCTCATCTTTTACCACAGACACGCAGAGACATTAGCCCAGGCAGACAGCCCAGGAAAGGCCAGACGCAGAGAAAGAGCCTTATTTCCGGCACGGTTTCAGATGAGTAGCATTTGTCATTGGGGGGGGGAAGACGGTGTAATTAGCTTGTCAGTCTACTTTAGGCTGAGCTAGCTCTCTCTGCTAAGAAAGATGGACGAACTGCCATGAAGGTTGACAGGCAGTCGATAATGTGGCAATTAATGTCATAAATAATTCCACTACCAATTATATCAGAATGGACTTTGTGCTTTAAAAAGGGAATAGTGTTCCCTTATCATTTCCTCCATCAGCAAGTACTGCCATAATGTCTCACCTAATTATTTCCCTTCAAACACTGCACCACAATATGGCCTCTTTTCAAGCATTATAGGACACAGACCGTGGAATCTGTGCACGCACACGTGTGTGTGTGTGTGTGTGTGATATATATATATATATATATATCATGCTGATAATGAAGAGACACCATTAGGAAGAATGTAGTTATAAAATGTCAGGAACAGCCCTAGATAAGACCTGAGACTAATAAAATTTGAGAATATAGACAGTGTTGAATAAATCAATCTCACTTGATATTTTAAAGGTTGCCAAAGCTTTACTAACAGGCAGCGTATTGATTCCCTGCCCATCTTCCTCTGTGGGAAAATATTGTTTCTCATGTACTTCACCTCTGAGCTCAAGGCAATCCTCTCCCAGAATACATGGTTTGATACAAGATTTAACATCGAGTAGGCTTGTAGGCCACCACGAGACCTCTGCCTTCTGCTGCTGCAGAACCGGCGCTAAACAGGCGGGAAGCCCCATACTCCTGCTCTGTGTGCTTAGAGATGCCTTCAGAAGAAGACATGGTGTTCACGTTCTCCCTCTTCTCTCACCATACACAGAGTTTGGCTTTGTTGCACATGAACCAGGAATAAACCTTCAGGAAAAAAAATTTGATCACGGAGATTTCTTTATGCTATTAATGCTCTTGTACGCAGAAATTAAATGGCAACGAATGCTTATTTCTCTCTGTATCAATGGCTACGTGATTATTAATCGTCTGTCTGAGCCGAACCAGATAGCCAGATGTCGTAAACGGCTTCTTGTCCGATGTCGTTAAGCTGCTCTTTTGAAATGGATGACCAAATAAAATGAGCTCAGCTCATGCAAAGCATCAGTAATGTTGTGTAAAACACCGTTAAATGCATCAGATGTGTTTTCAGCCAGGGGAAAGATGGCGGCAACTGTAATATATGGTCCAGCCCGTGATGGCTCAAGGTCACATCAGCTTTCTCTACATAATACATGAATTCCTCTTCTTCGCTCAGCCTCCAATCATTCATCCAACCTTGGGATGAAAATTTTACTAAGTAAATCAGTGAACATGCTGGCATTTCTATTAACCTCCAGTGTGCGACTGACAGAGAGATGAATTATGCTAAATAATAACACATCTCTGTAAATCAGCTTTACAACTTGAAGGTGAGGCAGAACTCAGCTGGCTAGCACATGGTGTGCACCATTATTTGTAATACAAGTACAAGTGGTGGTTTTGCATTCGGAAGCTGGATACAGGGTCTATTAGCTACTCAGCACAGTCTAATGATAATTACTGCCGTGGCTTTGTATATTTCACTACACTTCTGTGGTCATGTTTCCTAATATTTGCACATCTTGCATTACAATGAATTTGCAAGTGATGATTGTAGCATAGGAACCATGAAAACCCTAGACTGATTAATGGAGACATTCAATGCACAATTCAAACAAATACTGCTAAATAAAGCAACGTAGCCAGTCTTGCTAACTCATAACCTCTGATATTACAGCTTATTCTGTCCTGCCTTTTTGACTACATATTTCTGCTCAAGATAATCTTTGGTTACATAGAAATAATAATTTGCAAGGACTTCACGTTACAGGCTGTACTGTAAGCTTTAATAAAGAGCTAATATATGAATTTATTCTGTGTCCACACATTTCCCGAATTTTATTTACACCTTGTCTGTTTTCAGCGCTGTGCAGGAGCTTTAGTTTGATATATTTCACAATTAAACTGTAAGACAATTCCAAAAAAAATATTGGCATTTCCACCTTTTTTATAGCCAGCCTGGAAGGAATATTAAATCATGAGCCGCATGGAGGTGCTTTACAGATCTTGATATAGTTTCTATTAATACGCTTCAGCCTTCTGCCCGCGGTAACCTGATGTCACAATTAAAATCGGACTGTGTGCACACTGTGTCTCTGATCCCACTTTTGAATACTGGGTTAAATACAGCAGTGTCAGACGGCTCATCAGTAGTGAGTGGGTCTCTGCCTCTCTGCTTCAGTCTCTATATGGTTATCCCATGTGAGGACAGCTCGGGGGACAGAGAGGACACCGGCCTCGTCTCATGGCAGTGACATATGGGCAATCAGCAGTTTGGCACTCGGCAGTATCTACGGGTGTAACAAAGGTGAGCGAGATGTGGTGTGCTGCTATCTTTAAAAGCAGAGCGATCTTTGGGACAGTTGAAAACGCTCTCCCAGGGTATAGCCGACTTCCAAATGAAATCCTTGAAACCCTGGAGTCATGAGTCATGGGATACAGGGGAAACGTGGCTCGCAGCACAGTAGCGTCTGTTTCTAGCGAAAGGTTGAACAGTTCTGTGAGAGATCTTGTCAGGACCACCTCCCTCAATTCTCCGTCTGCTACTCGCAGCGAATGTTTAGAAGACATTAATGATGGATATAAAGAAATGATTGGGAAAGGTGAATAGAGAAGCCATGTGTGTTTCTTCCATGTTCAGTGGCTTGAAGCTGCACCTCCCTGGCACATTATTAATGACATGGTGATATTTTCTGTTTCAACAAAGCTGCTCTAAAATCTCACCGTTTAAAGTAGCTTCCGCTTTCAAATTAAGCTTATCTGATACTGATGTACGTAGGGACTTGAGCACTGCTACCAAACGTTTGCTCAGAGGGTTCTGGGATTTTATGTTTGTAGTTTTTTGTTAAATCATATTACATTTGTTAAAATAAATCTTACTGAAAAGAAAATGTTACTTAATAGCATCACTGCTGTATTATATTGGTTTGTCTGTTTTTAAAAAAAAACGTTCTTATGTTGGTGTATTATTATATGAAAGCATTTTGTACAAGAAGTCATCCCAAATCTATTTCGTGTATGCAGTCACGTGATCTGCTCTCTTTAATGATACATGAAATACACACTAACTTTCTGCGATTCCTCTGTTACTGAGGCAACTATTAGACTGTTGTTCGCTATTATTAAATACAAAATATGAGAACAAGCTGCCGCGGTCTAGTGCAATGGGATGTCTACACCTTCCTCAACCATGAGAAAGGAACCCAGCGCTGTCAAACTCCACAGCAAACCGCCTTGTGTGGCGTGGTGTTCGCTGAGGACTTCTGTCTCCGTGGCATAGCTTAGTTTCCATGTCTGATGAAAAGCAAATCAAGATTTGCAACTTTAAAGTGGGGGTCCATTAATACTGAGTAATTAGGCAGATCCCGAGGCAGAGAGGATAATGCTGTGTGGTGCCAGACGAGAGCACAGATTTGTTTTTCTGTTTTTGTTTTCCTGTTCTCCAGTGCCAGTGGAGTGCTCCATCTTAACATCTGTATCAGCAGCAGGGCACAGAGGGAAGAGCCCCTGCTGACAAAACGGATAAGTCAGTGGGCTGAGGCTTCCGCGAGCTTCCCCACTGGTCTGGCCTGCTTAGTGCACCCAGAGGCATTGGGAGGCTATTGGGAGGCTGGCGTGTGCACTCCGCATTAGGTGGGCTCGCTGGGGAGACAGACAGATAGGAGCTGATGTGAGGTGGGGGGGCGGGGGTTCACTTTGATGAAAGATCATGTCTCTTAAAGTGAATGAACAGGAAAAGAATTACAAATAGAGGTGAAGGCACGAAAACAACCAAACCACTGAAGCCTTTTTTGTCCCTCTTTAATTCTGTTAATCGTCTCAGGTAAAGATTAAGTGCTCTTGCCAATTTCATTCAGCTGCAAACGATGCAACAAGGTCACTCCCTCTCTCACTCTCTCCTCTCTCCTTCTCTCTCCTTCTCTCTCTCTCTCCCCCTCTCTCTCTCTCCCCCTCTCTCTCTCCTTCTCTCTCTCCCTCTCTCTCCTTCTCTCTCCCTCTCTGTCTGGTGGAGGATTGAGTTGTCATGTAGCTCTAATAGGCAGCACAGGGAATCATTAGTCTAGCTCAGCTCTCTGACTGATGGGCATTTCACTCCAATCATCTGAGCGCACTGAGACGGCCCGGCACTATTGACACGGTGTCAGAGCTGAGAGGGGATGGCTTAATCAGCCGGGACACTCGCGGCATTGATTTGACAAGCTGCCGTAATGACCTTCTTGTTTTTGTAAAGGATCACTGTTTATCTGGGTTGGCACCGATGCACTAAGTGTGCCGCATCGTCATGGAAACTATTATCATGACAGAGCCGGGGCCCTGGAGGGCTCAAAGGGGGTCGCTGTGACCATGGGCCCACACTGTTGCCACGGCGATCGCTTCCCAGTCCTGTTTACATTTTTGGAATGATGTTTTGACTCTTGTACGAGTAGAGCGGTTAAACGTTTACATTTATGCCACAGACGAAAAATGCAGCTATAATTAATTCTGAGAGTTGTCATGTTTATAACAAATCCTGTCAAGAACTCCACGCATCGATTGTTAAGAGTCAATATCAGAAATGTCTCACTTTTATTTGCTTTGCTGACAAACCACATAGAAAATTGTTTTTGATTTCAGAGTTTATTGATTTGCCAAATGGCCCGTAATGGCCACTCAAATGCCCGTTCTGCTCATGCAGAAAGATACCCGAGCGCTGCTTTGGACGGCCGTTGTGTGATCCTGATATCATCACCTCCCCTGAAGTAAATGATTTAAATGATTTAAAGTCATGCACTGAAAGATTACTTGCGATCTTGTATTTGACTGTTAGAACATTTTTTTTTATTATTCATGTTTGACCTGATGTTTGAGTCTGGGTCTTAGCCACAAACATGTCTTTCCAGAAGATGTTCCTGTGAGGTTATTTGGAGAGAAGGCTGAGGATGCTGTCAGCCGCATCAGTGTAATCAACAACCCCCCCAAGAGCCCATGTGTCAGACAGTAAATATTATTGGCATGCTGACAGGCCTGTAGCTGTGGCTGTGTGTGTAAAATCGTTAATAAGCAGCATGATGGGGTTACTTCATCCCAAGGTGAGAATGTAGAGGGCTGTTTTCAACCACAATTATCCAGAGGACAGGATGAAGTGTCCATTGTGAGATGATTTGTAGGCTGAGAGCTGGAGCACTTTGTCTCCATGATACGGAGACGTTCTCCCCGTGACAGACCGAGAGACAGAGAGATTTGTCCGTCGCATATTCCTCTCCCACTTCCCACCATGTTCTTTTTGTGACAAATTGCTAGTAGTGTAATACTGTACTGCACTGTTAAGCACACTGTATAAAATACATTATCCAAAATATTTCAGTAAGCCAAACTAATAGTGCAGTAAAAACTTATAATATTTGAATGGTCCGTTAGATCTGTGTTCAGTAAAACATAATAAAACTAATTCATATGCTATTGAAATATCTCCTTGTTGATGGTGAGCTGGTAGTTTAAAGTGCTTTATTATGAGAGACTGGGAGAATGAGTCTTGCATGGTTACCTTTGGTAAACACACTGCCAAGTTAAATGGCTGATCAATCAATTTCACTGAAATCGATCTGAATCAGTTCTGCCTGGTGCACACAGAGGGAGCCACTTTATCGTAAATCAATCATTTTGAAAACATCTCACAAAGGGGCCAGGCCTTACTAACAAGCCATCCATTTAAACTGGCTGGTTGCAACCCTTATCAGCAGCACCAACATCTGTTCTCCTTCCACCTTCCTGTATTGTAGTGTTGAAGAATCAAGCTGGAATCTCAGCCTGGAGCTTTATTGCACCGTTGGAACTGCAACGCACTGCAACTCTCAGCTGACAGTAAAGGTCAGATTTCCTTTCACTTTCAGAATTATTGTCACCCTTGATGAGCATGAGAAATACAGCTGCAAAATGTGTTATGGTAAAACACATGGGGAAAATCAATGTTTTATCTTGCTTATTTTAAATATTATGATTAGGCATATTATCATCAATAACAATGATTTAAAAATTTGGCGAAAACATCCCTTAAACATTTTGGAGAAAACATTTGACAGTGCGCTGGGAATCACTATCAGACCTCCAACATGCAACCTAAAATAGTTCAAGGCATTTGTATAGATTTACTCTATTAAATTAAAATCATGACATTTGCTTATGTTTGTATCACATTTAATTATCCACGCTACTTATTTATAAAACGTCTTTATTCATATGTATCAAGTGCTAATTCTGAGTGAAGTAAGCTAGAAGCTAACAGGCTAACAGCTTGGCATGTGGCTAATATTTGGCTGACAGGCTTATCCAGAGTAACTTACAAATGTATCAGTATGACAGTATTTGTGCTCCCATGACCTTGGAATTACTAGCACCATAGTGCTCCTGCTCCACCAGGTGAACGATCAGAGCACCACAGTAAATGCAAAGCTCTAGTCTTCAGATAGCAAAGCTACAGGGGTGTGTACATGGAGGGCCCAGTCCATACACAACATACAACATCCATTTTGTGCTGCAGCTGTCTGACCTTAAATGGAATAAATACATTTGACAGTTACCTCAGTTGTTTTAAATAAATAAATTTTTTTTCAAATATTCTTATGAAATTAACATCCACATCTAAATTTGTAAAGCAGACCTTCCAAATCAGGGACACACAAAAAAAAGTTATACATTTTCATTTTTTATTCAACAAAAGAAATTTCTCTCAAAAACCTGAAAATCTGTTACGTGCAAAAGTTTGTGAACTTAGTAGCTCGTGGCACCTCCTTTTGTAGCCATGACTTCAACCAAACGTCTTCTGTACCCACAAGTGAGTTTGCCGTTTGGGAGCTTTGCCCACTCCTCCTTACAGAACTCCGCCGATTGAGAGAGGCAGGAGGGACATCTGGCGTGTACTGCCCACTTCAGATCTTGCCACAGCATTTCTATGGGACTGAGGTCCAGATCTTTCTTCCAAGTGGTTCCTTTGTAGTTTAGCTGGAATGCTTTGGGTCGTTTTCTTGGTGCGTAATCCATTTCTGTCCCAGCTTCAACTCCTTGACTGATGGCAGGAGATTCTTGTCAGGAATTTGTTGATAGGCCTGGGAATTAATGGTTCTCTGGATAATATGGAGTCATCCTGGTCTAGAGTGAGAACAACAGGTGCAGACCTTCCCATCTCCACCATGCTTCACTGTTGGGAGGAGGCTCTGCTCTTTATACGCAGTGTTGACTTTTCTCCAGACGTGGTGCCTGTGATTGTGGCCAAATCATTCAGAAGCCGTCAGAAGATGGCGTCCTGAACTCTCCCATGGACGCCATGTGTAATGATTTTTCACCTGACTGTAGACGCATGTACATTTGTCCAAGATGCTGCCAGAGGTCTACAGCTCCCTGGAGGTGATGGGTGTGTGATGTGTGGGTGATGTGTGGTGTGTGGGTGGGTGGGTGGTGTGTGGTGTGTGGGTGGTGTGTGGGTTTGGCCTTTACCTGAATTATTATTTGTATATATTGGTATGTTTTTATGTCCGTCCACTTCTGGGTGGAGTTGCGGTGATGCTGAGTGCCCTCAGTTGGTAAATGATTTGTTTACAGTGGATGGATGGAGCTGGAATCTTTTGGAGATGGTCTTGTAGTTTTCCCCAGACTGATGGGCTGTCACCACCTTCTTCCTGATGTCCTCAGACGTCTCCTTTTCCCCATTATTCCGTTGATCTGTGCCCAAATCATTTGTGTTTTCCCTTTAAATCACTGTGGCCCAAATCATTTCCCAAGGACGTCTCATCTGATTGGTCTGCTTAACTGATTACTTGAGCACTCACATGTGTTCCACCTGAGTCTTTAACCTAATTGGCTTTACCAATGAAGCTGTGATTCATGGTTCATTTACTCTCCACGAGTCTTTAACCTAATTGGCTTTACCAGTGCAGCTGTGGTTCATTTACTCTCCACGAGTCTTTAACCTAATTGGCTTTACCAATGCAGCTGTGGTTCATTTACTCTCCACGAGTCTTCTTCCTAACTGACTTTACCAATGAAGCTGTGGTTCATTTACTCTCCACGAATCTTCTCTTTACCAATGAAGCTGCGGTTCATTTACTCTCCACGAGTCTTCTTCCTAACTGACTTTACCAATGAAGCTGCGGTTCATTTACTCTCCACGAGTCTTCTTCCTAACTGACTTTACCAATGAAGCTGCGGTTCATTTACTCTCCACGAGTCTTCTTCCTAACTGACTTTACCAATGAAGCTGTGGTTCATTTACTCTCCACGAGTCTTCTTCCTCTGTGGTTAACTGACTTTACCAATGAAGCTGCGGTTCATTTACTCTCCTAACTGACTTTACCAAGTCTTCTTCCTAACTGACTTTACCAATGAAGCTGCGGTTCATTTACTCTCCACGAGTCTTCTTCCTAACTGACTTTACCAATGAAGCTGTGGTTCATTTACTTGTGCACATGCTCTGATTCCATGTTTCATGTAGTCTGGGCAACTCACACATTTCCCTCAAAACAAATAAATGGAAATGATGAACATAAACATATATAAATATTGTGTGTGTGTGTGTTTGTACATTTGTATGTATATTCCCCACTCTCCATCCTCCTTTTGCCTTTAAGCGTGGGTCTCTACTGCCTGGTGTCTTGCCTGTTCCCAGGATTGCACCTTTTTGCAGATCATGGATGTTGTTCCTGGGATCTGCTGGAGCCATTCTCCCAGCTTGGGAGCCACAGCCCGTCGTGCTCAGAATACCATGGGAACCTTCCCCAGCTCTTCACCTTCCCCAGCTCTTCTCATCTCCAGCTCTTCTCATCTGCAGCTCTTCTCTTCTGCAGCTCTTCTCTTCTGCAGCTCTTCTCTTCTGCAGCTCTTCACCTTCTCCAGCTCTTCTCTTCCCCAGCTCTTCTCTCAGCCCTTGCTATTTCAGGCTCAGGGTTTGGTCATTCTGGGCTTGGTCATTCTTAGCTTCATTCTGCTGCCTTACATTTTTACTTCATTAAGTGTTGGTCATTAAGTGCACATCCTTATCTGTTGTGTTTGCTCGCGTTACGAATGTCAGCAGTGAACTACAGCAGCAAGTGGAAAGATCAACAAATAACTAACTCAACATTTAGAACACAAATACATCCATTTTAATTTGAGAAAATACAAAAAGAAACATGTACAATTTATGTACAAACTTTTTGTACAAGACAGTATATTTATCAGCAGGTTATATTTGACAGAGTCAGGTAGATCAACTCAGCACCATCAATTTCTTCATTTATCCCTTAGCTAAAACAGTTCAAACATTTAAATCTGCTATGATAAATTCCTTTTTCCTGTAATGAATATGTCAATAATTAAATATAAATTCAATTTCCTGTATTTTATAACTGGAAAGAAATGATGGAATTTCAGCTTGTTAAGACTTAATTCCCTCATACTGTTTATTGTATACATTAGAATAAAATTGCCAGAATTATGCAAGATGACAGTGTTATATGACATATATTAGTAAGTTTGTACTTAAAGCTGATATAATTTGACTAAAATACTCTTGAACAAATAGACAGATGATCATAAAAAAAAACCTCATTTAGTGCCCCTCCTGCATCTTTCAGTCAGTGTCATTTGATCAATCCCAAAATGCATTGGTGTTTTAGGGTGATTTGCTTTGAAACCTTATGAGTTCTATAGGGCTATGCATATGTTCACACGTTTTCCAAAATAAATGCCACTTTTCGCCGTAGTGGGTCTTGAAGCATTCCTCCTTAGTCGTACCACTGCCTGGCACGGCACTGGCATGGAGGCAGAGAGGGCTCGGATGTTCCTCATGCCAGTGAGATGCCACCGGACACCGAACTCATCGGCTTCTTTTAGCCACATGACTGAATGATGCTTTGTAGGAGACAGCACCATGGCACTTTAGACAGACTCACATGGGGAGGACATGGTTTCCCCCTCCATTACACATAGACTGTGTGGTACTGCATGGTACTGCATGGTACTGATGGGAATCTTGCACTGGAGAAGAAGGTCAAAAATCAAGCTAAACCACAACAACCCTTGCTGATAAACTTTGAGGACTTTAGGGGTGAATGAAAGAAAAAAACATCTCAACTGCAACTACAAAAAACAAACAAACAAACAAACAATGTATTGATTGCTTTTCTCTTAACAATCCTCCTTTATTATTATTATTATTATTACTATTATATTATTATTATTGTTATTATTATTATTATTAATAATAATGTATTTCATGTTAGCTATCTCAGAAGTCTAATTTACAAACAATGTAAACAAATGTATGATTGCGACTGTTCCAAGCAAATGACAACTGTTATGTAACATAAAACTGATAAAATGGAATGTAAACTTTGACATCATTAAAGAATTCATATATAATTTTGTACTTAAACAAATACTCTGAAACTAGCCTCCAAGTGCTTCTAAATGAAACCTGCTTTCACCCTTTCTTTAGCTTTTCTTTGTAATGTACTGCAGGAGTTTCATTACAGGAAAAGGATCTTACATAGTCAAATCATCGATGAAAAAAATAAGTAAAATGAACTATCCACTTATCAGTGAGTCATGACTGATTTTAGATCAGAATTAATTTTTCAGGCTAGCAAGTATGTCATTGACAATCCAATTTTACATACATTTTACTCACATTTTTTTAAGAAATCTACTTGCTACAAAGTGTAACATCAATGTATTCACAATTCATAAAATCACTTCAGGACAAAGTCCTAGGGGGCCGCAGAAAAGTCGTACTACATCCAGTAGACAAACACTAAAGCTGGGGTCCCTTTTCTTCAGAAAATAAAATGTGGCTTTTAATGGGCAGAACTTACACAACATACTTCAGCACTATCTGTTTATTTCCTCAGTGGATGAAAGTTTTTTTTTCTCTTATGTCATGGCTGTTTGCTCACTGCAGATTGAGGATATCTTGCTCCATTTTAAATGTCTTTTTGAGTGAATTACAGATATATGCACTTGAAATATTTCAGCATTCCTGGGACCTAATTTAGGCCAGTATCAACAATTACATTATCAATTCTACTCACATGAGAGAAAGAGAAGATACAAACCATTAGCAATTACCCATCATGCACCTTGCTGAGTTTGTATCAACCTTTCACATTTGCCTTTAGATTATCAAATTAAACTTGTTCACATCTAAAGACTGAATCAATATTTATTTAAATATTAGCCAATGAAGATGTAACATGGTACACTATTTTTAAGTTAATTTAGCTACAAAGTCTTCCACAGCAACCCATGTATTTAGTATCAAGAGAAAAACAACTGGATTGCTGAGGTTGGTACCTTTTTGACCCAGGTGTCTCCTATAACATAACATAGACATTTTGCTTGAGCTTATTAAAACAATGTGATATGTTCTGTTGCCAAGGGGAAAATGAACACCAAAGTGAACTGGTATGCACTGTAGTCTTTGTAAGATGCATTTAAGATCATTTTAGAAATAAAGCTCTTTGATGTGTATAAAAATAAGTACAAAATGATTACGCTCATATGGATAAAAAATAAGTATGTACGTACAGTATGTATAAATTTGCCAGAATATTTGAAGCAAAGTTCAAAGTTCTGCTTAACATATGTATTTGTTATACCTCCCAGTTAACATAAAGCCTACACACCCATCCCAGACGCTTTGCAGTGTGTTCCATTCCGTACAGTCTAGTACCAGCGCAACACAGTTGAATTCTCAAGGTTCACTTCTGGTGATAATTGACAACTATGATTGAGCTTTGCTTGTCCGGTCTAGTTCTCTCTGCAGTGTTCAGGCACCACGGCTGGTCACAGAGAAACATCCAAGCACACATTCCTGCCTCTGTGCCAGCACTGTGTGCCAGGCAGTGGTCACACTCACACGGAGGAAGCGTGGACGCCCACTTTTCGCAATATGTGGCATTATATTAAAGCGTAAGTATATTGATGTTTTTTTTTGTTTGTTTGTTTTTTAGTTGCAAATGTTAAATATGACTGGAAAGCTCAATCATAGGTGGATTATCAGCATGTGAGTGCAGAGTGTATATCACACTCCTTACACATTAATAAAGGATCCACAGGGACGAACCGAACAAACGAACGAACGAACGCAGGATGAACATTAATCACACAGTGTTCCAACCATAGCAACAGCAGCAGTCAAGCATGATGGAAAGACGTGGACAGAAGTAGTGCATATCCTCACAATGTATTGCCAATTTATCAGGGCTAAGCTGGGGGGACAACCTATCGCATTATTACATGAACATGGCAAATGCATTTCCCATGTATGACGGACTGGACGGTGCCTATGGATAGATATGACGCCACGTTCCCGCTCAAGACGTCCATGCTGTGCACAGCGTGTACTGAGTTGTCTAACAAATGCCCCTGGCTCACAGCCTGTGGGACTCAGGCCCAGGCAACCTCTGCCAAGCCAACACTCATCACCTGTCTCCACCAGCGGGAACTTTCCTGCTACACACTCAGCCGGCAAGTTCCCGTTACCACTCAGTGAAAAGACAGCAGACACTCGTTCTATTACCCACATAATCCAGTGCGCAACCCAGAGCAACATTTGATGTCTCAAGTTATTCCACGGTAACTTGATTATGTTTAGTGCAAAAAGAAGCAAATTAGAGCGCGTGAAAGCCGACGAGTGGGACGGCCGCTGACTCAGATGAGGATCCTTGGGTGATGTAAGAGCTTAACGAGTGTGACCCTCATCCTCCCGAACACAGAACCCTTCTGCACAGTCCGGTAACAACAGACAGGAGATATTGCAAAGAATTACAGGAAGTACCTTTTCATTTTTTACTGTTTTAACATAATTTCAAAAAGTGCTAGTGGGGGGGGGGGCTGTACAATCCTTAATTGATTGTCTTTATACATCACTATGTATACATTTATAAATTAAATGTTTCCAAAAACATGGAAGTAACATTAAAGGTATACACATAAGGAGGTCCCTTCCAGTTTTCATGTTCACAACAAAACCCTTGGGTTGTGGTGCAAGGGAAGTACAGTGAATCTTCATCATCATCACCATCACCACCCGTCTTTCGTGACGGGATGCTCCAACTTCCCTCCCCCGTTGTCAGGCTTTCAGCATTCGTCTTCAACTTCTCTGATAGGTGGAATCAGGCTGCTAGTGGATTTGTACTGATTGACTTGATTGGCCATGTGCGTGGTCATGGGTTTGATCTGAATGTTCCTCGGGTAGGCGTCTTGTGGCTCATCTGTAAACCATTTCTTTTCTGCGGGATAGCCAGACACAACGGAGGCAGGAGACAGGACAAGACAGCACAGCATTAGTGACAAAAAAAAACCCCTCCACAAACTGCTCCCAGTTTACCAAAAACCTCTTTTGTTCTACCTAAAGAAGATAAACGACATTCAACAACCACAGGGTGAAAATACAGGTTGTGGGTGTCTACTCACACTATCTTTCTCTCATTATGAGACAGCAGAATGTATGTAAAAGCACTTGCAGCCTCTAAACACAAGGGACATACTGTAGACTAAAGGAATGGAATACATCATGCTGTGTTTTTGTATTCGTTATCGCGGTGGGGTCAAGCCGCTCTGAAGTCCGACGAGTGGAGCGCGCGTCTGGGAAATGAGACGCGGCGCGTGCCGAATTACGGAGGACTTAAAAGCCGCACGTGGGGGCGAGATCCTGTCCGCAGTCAGCTCGGGTTCCCACAGGCAGTGTCATTTACGAGCACTGCGACATTCCTCACTGCGACTCCGACGCGGTCTCTGCTGGCGAGGGCGGCGTGTCAGCCGGCGGAGGCCTGCAGGCTGGAGTGTCAGAGTGCGCGCGTTTGATGTGAGTGCAATGCAGCCCGCGGTGGTGCAAGGAGTCACCCCACCTCACTCCACCCACCCCCCACCCCCCCGAGTTCACTACTGATGCTGCACTCACATCGCCCCGAGCCAGCCTCCGGCATGGCAAGAGTTAAGGGAAGCAGTTTCAGAAGCAGTGGTCCTCTAATCATGTTTCTCTTTCGTACATTATGATGAGACTTCTGCCAAGAGGACATTTAGCTGTCAACTTTCCTTGACTAGGGAGGAAAAGTTCTGATTGGGCCGATCCTCAATTTAGAGTCGAGCAACTTGTGGTTTGTTACATGAAGTGGGGAGAATCACTCAGCCTGGAGTTCCGACCCTATTCTCATCGATCCACATGGAAAATGTGGAGTTAATGAAAAATCAGTTTGATGTATAAGAACAATGTGCAAACACACAGACCTCTCACGCAATGCAAGTCGTCTACCAAACCTAATGATACATACATGAAGAGGAAGTCAAACAAATAAGAGTGGAGCGTCTACAGAAACCGATCAGATGGACTCGGGTGTAGAAGATAAAGTAAAGGGGCGTGATCAACCACATGCAATGCTCGGGTGATCGTAAGCATGACGAGCTAGACGTTAGCAGCAGCCAAGTGCTTTCTACCAGAAAGCAACGGTGAAATGTAGGCATGACCTCCCCTGGAAGTAAAACCAACATCCCCTCTCATAGCAGGGCTTCACACGGACAGTTATGATTCAGATATGCGCTATATCATGCATAATCATTAACTTGCGTACCTTGGCTCATTCTATTCGTCCTTGTTGCGCATCAGAAAAAGAAGCGGTCTAAGTAAGTTTTACATTTCTTAAGGCAAGTGACACGTCCACAACAAGGTTACTGACATGACCATGTCCTTTATGTTACAGTAGTGTTTTAGGAGAAAGTCACTTTCAGACACACTAGGCTTGGGGATTTAACATTTTTTTAACAGTTGCCTAGTATTCATTAATTAATTGATTCATTAATCATTTAATGACAAATGCATGTAATGTCTGTTTAACTGTAATATTGCTTTTTGTAAAATAGCACATGACACATGAATAAGAGCATAAAGATATATCTGTATTCTAGTGATAGAAAAGTGATACGTCTGTACACTATAAATATTTTTGAAATATGAAAACATTTAAGTAAAAAAATGTTACTGGCTGCCTTTGTATGATAAAGTATTTCTCAATTAACTCCAAAAATATCTGTAATATGTAAGATGAGGTGTCATCGTGTACTTTTTGCGTCCTACATTTGTCTAGTAGAGGGATGATATTTATATGTTTCAGGTTCTAAAAATGAAATATTGAACACCTTTCTGTAGTACCTTGCCGTTGCAGGCTTTTTGGAAGGGGGTGGTGTTTCCAAACAGCCCTGTAAAAAGCTCCATTTTCAATATCCTTTCATTCATTTGACCTCTTCATTCCAAACTGGATTTACTTAAAGGAGCAGCAGTATTGCTGCATCTGTGAGCGTGTCAGGATGTTGGGGAACCTTAACGCCGTCTATCAGCTCCACATCCCCACCAGCACGTTCAAAATTACCAAAAAACACAGCTAAGAATAAGCAACACAGGCTAAAACATGAACATGCAGGTTCCACAGAGACAAATGGAGATGAGACCACCCAGGACGGAAAGGAAAGTTCTGCCCTCTTCTTATTGGACATAAAGACTTTGGCCATGTCAGAAAAGTTTTTAGTCACATAAACCTCGATCACTCAAAAAACAAACCGCAAAATAAATATTTGTATATATTTTACATACAAATATTTGTGGATAAACACACAACCATACATCTATACTCAAAACTCAAACAAGACACACAGATAAATCTAAAACCATCTACCAATACTGAAGAGATACCTCATTCTGTATACGTTAAATAAAGATATAAAGAATAAAAAATATAAATATATCATTTTTGGAAAAACACAATGCTTTAAAGTGGGTGATTGGTTCCATCCTCATAATGGAACAGCCATATGCAGATCAGCGCTGCTATGGTCCTGAGCTGAAGGTGTAGTGGGGCAATGTGCTGATGATACCAACGTGAGTTACATGCACATGAACACACAGCAAACTCACAAACGGAACAGCACACACACACACACACATTGTCCTTTCTGCATGGCATATGCTCAACCGACAAGAAACACACACGCACACTCACACACGTAGAAAGAACGCACAAGGTCAAAGGGTCGTGTGGGGGGCGTGGCGTTCTCACTTGTGTTTGTCCCGTGCATCACGCCCCTTGCTGCTGCGGTTCTGCCGGTTGGAGGCGGGGATGGAGTGTATGGATGAGCTCTTCTTGCTGGAGGAGTGTGAGGAGTGTGAGGAGTGTGACAGGTTGGTGCGCGGCTGCCCCGCGTTGTGGTCAAACTGCATCAAGCAGAAGATCAGGTCTGTGGGCACCAGCTCGAACTCATACGGCGGATTGGTGATGACATATCTGTGGAGATGTTAGCACATTGGTTCTGCTGGATGTGATGACACCGTTAATATGTTACCAACATAAACCATGAACTTTCAGTAAGATGGCCGTGATTTCATAATGTAGCCTAATAAATGCATGTTTTAAATTGAGTATCAAACAAACAAATATATATATATATGTATGTATATATGCATTACTGTATATCAACACAACTCTTGAACCAGGCAATATATACTGAACATTTAAACAGGTTAGAAAATGAAAAGACTGGGACATGTGAGAGGGGTCTTTGGAGTGGAAAGACATGTGGCCTTGAGGACACGTGGTCTGATGGACACGTGGACAGATGGACACGTGGCCCAGAGGGGTGCGTTCACCTTTTCGTGCACTGGCTAGGCGTGCTGAGGTGTGCGTCTCTCAATCGGTAGATTCCGAAACACAGCATGTTGTATGTTTTCAATGCTTTACAAAATAAATCCCCATAGCAACCACCATCCTACAAGAGACAGAAGGCAAATGAATACTTCGGGCAACAGTTAAAACCAAACAACGCAGAGCACACAGCTGTTAGTCGTGGACTTTGTGAACCACAGGAATATCCTCTGCATTTGTGTCGTCTCTGTGTGACCCAAACGCTACTGTGGCAGAAAAATATGGATCACTGTTATGCATCCTGATAATGCGTGAAAAGAATAATACAAATCTGAGGTATAGTTTGAGACAGCCCAATTTTTCTACCCAACAGCCTGCAGCACAAGCGGCCCCCCCATCTCCACCCACCTCCACCTACACACACACTCGGCGCCTGGACCCCCTCCGCGGCAGGTTCGCTTTACATTAGCGATTCGGCTACAGCGGACACGGGCGCCGCCCTGCTGATGAGAGTGACAAAACGCGTCAGCTCCCTTTAAGCTCCCTCCAATTACCCCCAAGTCAGCGAAGGGTCCGTCGTAGAGGGCCAGTTGGGCCACGCGACACCGGTCCCTGTTGGCCAGCGTCTGCGGCGTGCTGTAGCCCCCACGCAGGGCGTTCTCCTCCGCCAGCAGAGCCTCCAGCTCCGGAGTGGCTCCACCAGTCACCAGCGTCCGGATCAGCGTCAGGATGTTGTCGTTGAAGTATGTCTGCCGGAACGAGGCGGGGGGAAGACGGACAGGGACACTGTTAGAGGGGCGGCGGGAGACGGCGAAGGGTTCTGGAGCCATCCTGAGCCTTGTTATCTACACCCTGAGCTGTCTCCTCCCGTCGCACTCCTCGAGCCGAGGAGAGACACACCAACACAATTAAGCCAGATGTTGTTGTTGTTGTTCTTGTTGTTGTTGTTGTTTTCTACAACGTTCATTTGATGTCACCAGCCATGCCTGCCAGGAGAGAGTCTCACACACTGTAGTACCAGAAGACCTCTCGCATCAATTATCATTACCAGAACTAATTATCTTTAAGTAGTCCAGATTGTAGTCAGCTGGTGGCTTTTACATCTAAATGTGCATCTTCAGAGATGCGGTGCAGATGGAGATATATCGTATTCAAGATATACCAAAAAACCCGTAAAGTCTTAATAATAAATATTAGTGAAACAAAGCAAATCAGCACAGAACATCTCAGGTCAGTCTGTGCCTTGTCACCTTGTTATTACAGTACAGAGTTGACACCCTTCCCCTCCGCTACATGATTGCATGGTGCTGACTGTGTAGTGTTTCCAGAGCCAGATCCTTTTATTCTTTGTGTGTGTATGTGTGTGTGTGCGTGTGTGTGTGTCAGGCGCTGGTCTGAGTGGCAGCGGGATGTGGGACTCGGACTGCGCGGTGGAATGACACCTCTCCAGGCTCCTGGCAGCTCCACTCGGCTGAATGACGGATGAGCTCCGTCTATTAGCCAGCTTCACCTTTGTCCAGGGTGTAGCGCTCTTGAACACTGCTTTGTTCTAACCTCACTCAGAGTGAAAGGAGACGGGAATGAAGCCATCAGACGGATCGGCGGGGAGCAGTGGTCACAGGCGAAGGGAGAAAGAGCAGGAAAGAGTACAGAGGAGGAACAGCCTCTCTCCCTCCAACCAAGGTGACGTTGTTTGGAGATTAAACCCTTTAGACCTCATCGGCACCCTACTTGTGTGTCAGGGCGATGCCATTAAGGAGACGTGGAGCACTTACCTTGTTAAAGGATCTAATAAGCCTTTTGAAAGTTCGTTTCATGACACATTATATGAGGAGTCTTGGCAACAACTTTCCTTTTGATGTCACTGCGGCTGACAGTGCTGTCTGATCAATGTGCCGTTTCATTTATGAACCTCTGCCTGGCAGTAACGCTGCAGTCCTACATCTAAGCGCAGCGGAGTCGGCTGCGTCCGCGCACTGCCTCAGCGCACTGCCTCAACGGAGCTGCTTCCACAGAGCAGCAGACACCTACACGTAACGCTGCACAACCGTCCGTGATGGCAGAACGACGGAACCGCAGTAAAACCTCTGACGGGCCCTTTGTTCCTTCGATCATTAAGCTATTTAACAAAGTACACACACAAACCTCGCTGACAACGCAAAACACTGCGTAATAGCAGTAACAGTCAGAGATTGAAAAATTACACTCATTTTATTACTTTGCTTTTCTACTCCATAATGAAAAAAAGGCAATAGCTCAATAGTGTAATTATGATTTAATACTAGACATTTAGCAACTCCCCCCCCCCAACCCCTTCACATATGTAATCACAGTAAATTTTCAGTACTTGTAGAGTACTTTAGAAATAATGTTGTTTTTAAATAACCCCAAGAATTTCCAATATTATTATGATGATTCTTATCCGCATACAAATATTTAAAGTTGCACATTTACAGCGGCTGAATGCTACACGGTTGGCAAAAAGAAACGAGCAAAAGTTACTGTCCTTACGTGTGACTGTGTGTGAGTGGGAGGAGCTGAGCTGTTGGTTGTGTGACTGACATATTTGTGGGTGCTGTGTGTGAAACTCACAGCGCTCATGAGCGAGTCCAACACGCTGACAGCAAAGGCGGTACCGCACGCAAAGGGCTGGGTCAGGTACAGCTCCGTATCCGGGTCGTCGTCGTCGTCTTGGTCCAGGAACTGAACGTTTGAGTCGTTCACTGTTGGCGCAGAGAAGCCTCATTAGCACCGAGGCAAACGCGCCATAGCCATTTTACTGACATGGCAAGTGCAAGAGTGTACAGCACACATGTTCAGTCACGTCATGTGACTTCCCAACACAGGGCGTTCAGGTAACCGACTTTAAATGTACGCTTTGCAATAACCCATCACAGTATTGAATCACTGCCTGAATACTGTGTATGTGGTGCCCAGATCTGAGATGCCAATGAACAATAACGATGAAATAAACAACAGAAAGTAAACAAACATGCACTTCAGTGATCATGCAGTTTGAAATATCAACCATTTTTAATAACATAAAAAAAACATTTATAAAATACGAAGTAATCTGAATTATACCACTACTGTATCTGAAAAGGATGCACCATGAACATTTTTGGAAAGGAAAATATGAATTAATATTTAACTACATCCAAATGCATAAGCTGTAGAATATACCAAGCTTAAATAGTAACGACGAGCAAAATCTGAGAGGAATGAGCACCACTGCAGTAATGTCAACACAATCCAATTGTTTACGTTCCTCACTGATGAAGACCAGATCAGTATAAGATCACGAATACAATCACAAATCTGACACACTGGCAAATTTCAAGAAAAAAGATCCCTGCACATTTAGCGCTGGCTGTGGGGATTTGAGGGTGTTTCATTTAAACAGTGGCAGTGATAATTTGAGGGTATTTGGTTTACCTGCAACATTAGTAGCAGTGAGTATTTATAGTTTTAATTACATCAGCAGTGAGAATTTGAGGGTGTTTTCTGGAGTAGCCGGTCTGGAGCAGAGGGGCTGGTTCTAGATGTGTTTGGGTTCACGTGGCTTTGTTCCAGCTCTCTTCAGTACGTATGCTGCAGAGATTAGCACCAGCGCTCTTCAGTACGTATGCTGCAGAGATTAGGACCAGCTCTCTTCAGTACGTATGATGCAGAGATTAGCACCAGCGCTCTTCAGTACGTATGCTGCAGAGATTAGGACCAGCTCTCTTCAGTACGTATGCTGCAGAGATTAGGACCAGCTCTCTTCAGTACGTATGCTGCAGAGATTAGGACCAGCTCCAAGAGAAGTAAATAAAAATAAACATCTTAAAGGTTTTATCTGGAGGCCTTTGCTTTTTTGAGGGGGGGGGGGACTTTTTTTTTTTTATTTGATTTCTTCCCAGACTTCCTGTGAGCTGTGGAAGAGAAACGTCAGTCTTTCAGACAGGCTTCTGATGAACACGAGCCTGGTCTCCAGAAATGAACTGCAGGGAGACGCTGTGGAAGCAGCCACAAGGACAGACTAGCATGATCAAAGGCCTAGCGATGCTCACGGAGAGGGGGGGTGTTGGGGTGTGTTGGGAGTGGGGGGGGTGTTGGGCGGGGGGGAATCATAAAAAAAAAAGTCCAAAACAAGACAGTCAATTTCAACCAGAACCAAGAATAAAAAATGTGTTCAAAGTGATGCCAGGGGAGCAGGACTCGTCTGCAGCCACAGAAACCAAGACAAGCAGATGGAGGAGTGAAGTGCTGAAGCGTCACAGCCGAGGACACAGACACAGCTTACCCAGCTCTGTTAGCATTTGTATGTTGATTCCACTGTTTTTTTCCTGACTGAATGAAACCAAAGGCAGTAGTTTGCCAGGCTTAGCTAATGACGATAAAACAGCGTTGAGGGGAGACTGTTACTGAAACAGGTTCACAGGCAGACAAAAAAGAACAACATAAATGAGAGTTGCCATGTCAACAGTGGGATTAGAAATCTAAAGGCACAGCATCTGCCCCAAGAGGGCCGCGTTGTCTCTGAGCGCGGAAAGAGATATCAGCCATGGGGCTGGTAAACAGGGCCCGCCTCCAGGAAGTGTACGTCTTTAGTTTATTAGTTGCTATAGCGGCAAGGTGCACGACGGAAAAAAAAAAGAATACTCGGTGGGATTAAGGCAAATCTATGCGAACACCTAAAACAGGTCTATTTTAATTTTCCCCCATTTTTTCGGCTAGTCTAGCTGCACGGAGATTATGAGCATCAGATGTGGGACTGTGGAAGGCCTCGTGGGTGGTGTGTGATGGCTGTAGCGGACGCTGCAGTGTGTGTGTGTGTGAGGTGTGTGTGATGTCGCCGGCCCCTCCGCTGTGCTGCGCTGGAATTGGGTCACCCGTGAGCCGGAGTGGCAGATCCCGCACGCTTTAGTGCCCTCTGAGATCTGAAACTTTCATGAGCCCCTCCGCCCTGGGAATACCACCGCCGCCATTGTTATTAATACATGGACCCACTTTACAACATGCTTTTTTTTGCCTCTTGCAATCCGGCCTTGTGCTCGCGCGCTGAAGGGGGTTATTGTTCAGCGCGCGGCTTTGACCTGCTCCGCTGAAGACTCCAGGACGCACGACAGACACACCGAGACATCAAGGTGTGGCTGTTAGGCTGTGAAGGTGTTAGCTTAGATTCTAATCACACTTTGACATGGTAGCCGCATCACCCCACTTGCTCACCTAATTCGGTTATGATTGGGATGTTGGAACCCGTAGTGACAGAACCCTGACGGACCAAGCCGTGCACGGGGCTGTTGTCTGGAGAAGACTTGTCCATGCCAGGAGGCGTGAAACCTGAAGCAAAGGAGACATGACCGGGGGGGGAGAGAGAAATATCAGCCAATCAGTATATAATACATGATGTCACATGTATAATTATGGGCTGTGTGTCAGCCGCAGAGAGGGCAGATGGGCAGAGGGGGCAGATGGGCAGAGGGGGCAGAGATGGGAGCGGCAGTGCGGCAGGGAGAGGCAGCTGGTGGCAACTGGAGCCCCGCGGCGACCCCAGTGGCAGCCGTGCCACACTGCAGCGCTGCCACGCTCCTTTTAGAGGTCAACCCAGACGTGTTTAGCATTTGCTGCCTTCCATCAGCTGGCAGATATAAATTTTATATGTTGTTCATTTTGTTACCATAAAATTGGTGAAGTGGATCCTGAAAACCTTTTATGTGAAAACGCGATTCGGAGCCATGAAATACAAGCGGGGGTGACAGGACTATGAATTCACATGACTTGACACTTTTGCATTTGCTCACGCTGACAAGTAAACACCTTAAATCAGTAATGCCACATGCATAATGTATCAGGCCTGTTTTGACATCCATCATTTAGTGCTGACTAGAGAAAAATACAAGCATATACTTTCTTTCTTTCTTTTTTTCTGAACAGCGGCAAACATAATGCGAATAGATTCGGGTCACAAAGTTTTAAGGGAGGCGCGGTGTTGTGTTGGCGTCCCGCCCGTCTGCGCGCAGCTCGTCTGCTCGTCTGCGCTGGATACACACGCGAGGAGACGCCACACACGCCCACTTTCCCCAAATTTCACAGTGTGCACAAAAGGATCCTCCTGTTACAGCGCTGACACATCACATGAGCGATGCCAGAGTGAGTCAAGCTTTTCGCGGGGAAGCTACACTACCAAATGGGTCCCCCCCCCCCCCACAACAAAGGCTGGTGGGTCGTACTACAGTTAACACTCCCGCTACTGAAGCTGAAGCTAAACCGTAGAATACAGCCTGTGGTAGTGAAAGGCTTCACGCCGGGCCGACCCGTTCACGGGCGCTGGTTCTGTTAGGGGGAGAGGACGACAGTCGGGCCACTCCTCTCCACAAACATGCACACGGAGCTTTAGATCACACCGACTGACAATTTTATAGTGGAGCACAAACACCAAAACGGCAAAAATGTAAAACGATTTTCTGTTCGCCACGTATTCATGGAGGTGATTTTATAAACAGGATCCGTTTAATGGAAACACATTTTTATTATTAAAAGTTAAAAACCGTACTCGTTTCGTGAGTTCTAAAAGAATTTGCAGACACATGCACACACATGTAAGTGTGCGGGCGCGCGCGCGCGCACACACACACACACACACACACACACGTGCACAGTGCTGTTGTACCCAGAGTAGACTGTTTGCCTTCATCTCCTCCTGTAGGAACATATACCCACTGGCATCAAGTTCTTCAGACTTTTTTATATGGAAAATAATATATTCTTGACAACACGAGATGGTCTTATGCTCTGCTATTATTATTATAATATTATATAAGAAGTGCTCAACCCTTCCCCCAATACACATACACACACACACACACACATACCTCCCTCCCCTGTGCATTTGATCTCAGAGAGCAGCTTTTCCATACTGACATCAGTACATTAATTAGACGAGTCCACTCTTAAATATTGCTTTATATGCTTATCAAAATATATATAATGTACATTTTGAAATTAATATATTAAACCAATGATAGACTCTAGCCACTGATGAAGATCATCACATTTAATAGGAAATTAAGATTAGGCACTGGCCAGTGTAATGGACTTGATTATCATGGGACCCAATGTGCTGTGAGCTTACACTCCGCACAAGACACACTGCACATGTGTAATCTGAACAAATCAAAGCGGTTCTGTAATTGTCTCCTACGCTGGTAAACACAGATCAGGCATAATAATGCTTAAAAATGGCTACAAAAATCTGTCTGACCTACTGCATAATCTGAGAGGAGAAATCACAAAATGGAGTGGGTGTTAGCTGAGGTGCGTTCATGGGTACAGAGGCTCATCTTGTCCTCGCCCACCAACTGAAAATAATAATGTGTCTATCAGGCTCAATCACATAATGGTGTTTAAGGTGCGTCTGCTGCGCTGTGTCTGCAGTGATGACGCGGACGGCTTTTTGTCTGCAAGTGCAGGGCTGGAGAACAGGGCCCCCCCCACACACACAGACACACACCCTCAGCCCCCCCACACACACAGACACACACCCTCGGCTCCCACACAGACACACACCCTCGGCCCCCACACAAACACACACACTCGGGCCCCACAAAGACACACACCCTCTGCTCCCACACAGACACACACCCTCGGCCCCCACGCAAACACACACCCTCGGCCCCCACGCAAACACACACACCCACGCAAACACACACACCCACACAAACACACACCCACACAGACACACACCCTCGGGCACTAGACGCTTTGCACTTGCCCGCTGTACCGTTCCCCTGGCGATAGGCTTGCTGATTTAGTCATTTACACCTTTTTCTTCAGATTCAACACCCTGCGCCAAGATGCTAAGTGGTCTGACAGTAGAGCAGAGAAATTATGTAGTTTTTGGAAGAAAAAAAGAAGGTATATATATAAAGAGCACTTTGCTTGCACAGCCGATGAAGGACCTCTGTCTGAAACATCTACTTTGTGTTTTAATAATAAAAGACGTGTACTTTACTACAATTTTTATATCTCTATGTATCTTACCATAGTACACTGCACTTACTTACCTTGAATCTCCTTCAGATTTACATATATACATATATGTGTGTGTGTGTTTAAAAAACATCAGTTCATCAGTTAAATACTTGGTATACTTGGTAATAATATTTGATCATTTGTTAGGTAATTCATCTTTTTGAATAAATGGCAATATAGTTCAAAAGTGCACAAGGACCTTGCACTGACCTGATGAGTTCATGTCACAGAGGAACCAGATCATGACATAAACCTACACTACCTGCTGCTCTTCAACATCTCATACCAGATGTTTCCATGATCTACTGGGGGGACAGTAATGACAGTATCACCGTGAATGTTTCCCTCCACCCGGACGAGCGAGGTCTACTATCGGTCACGTGAGATGACCGCACTTCACAAACGAACAGACACGGAGACACGGAGAGCCCTCTCCTCATTCTCACGCACGCCCACACACACACACACACACACAGAGACACACACACACACACACACACACAGACACACACACACACACTCACCATAAACAGACACACACACACACACACCATAAACACACATACACACACACACACACACACCATAAACACACACACACACACACACACACACACACCATAAAACACACACACACACACACAGACACACACACACACACACAGAGCCAGGAAATTGTCGCAGTATACTGAAGGATGACTAATTACTTCAATAAACACAAGAAGTATAACAAATAAACTACCATATAAGGTAATAGTATTGATGTTAAAAAAATCCCTAATGCGCTTGTTTTATCTCTTGGTCATTAATTTGTAATCTAACCAATCTTTTCCATTTGTTGGACCTGGGTCCTTTAGGTTTCCTAGGAGATGACTAGGGCCCTTTTGTCTTTTAAAGCCCATAGCAATCAGCAGGTTTGCACCCTGGCAGTGTGACTGCAGAGAGACTCTGGCTGGCAGCACAGTCCCCCCAGGCTGTGAGCACAAGTGTCCTCGGCTACTCTTTACCTTGGGAATTAGCCTGCAAGACCCCGATGCTGTCATCAAACTGCATAGATTTGATGTTGAGTGATGCCAAGATGCATTCCTTGTCCTGCAGTGAAGCGTCGTCGATATTGTTCTGATTGGCTGACAGGATAACGCACATGTCGCAGAGGTTGATGTTGACAGCCCTTAAATCAGCTCGACTTAATGGCGTACCCTTCAGAGAGAGAGACGGAGAGAGAGAGAGAGAGAGAGAGAGAGAGAGACATACGCACACAGATAGAAAGATGGAGAAAAACAAATTAAAGATTGAACTGTGGAGCTGTGGGAAATTCGTTAACAAGTATACGTTTTTCCAAGGCAGTGACATTCAGTTGATCTAACTATGCACTGGGGGAGGGGGGAGGGGGGGGGGGAGGGGGGTGATGCTCTCTAATCTAAAGGGCAGTCATTGCTGGCGGCATTTTGGGCCCACTTTTAATATTCAGTCAAGCCAGTGATAACGAGCTCTAAGCAGGCATCTGGACCAGTGCCTCACACAGCCCTGAGAGAGACTGGTACCAGGAGTACCTCACACAGCACCTAAGAGAGACTGGTACCAGGAGTACCTCACACAGCCCCTGAGAGAGACTGGTACCAGGAGTACCTCACACAGCCCCTGATAGAGACTGGTACCAGGAATACCTCACACAGCCCCTGAGAGAGACTGGTATCAAGAGTACCTCACCCAGCCCTGAGAGAGACTGGTACCAGGAGTACCTCACCCAGCCCTGAGAGAGACTGGTACCAGGAGTAGACCCGGTACCAGAGAGGGACCCGCCTAGAGACTCAGTGTGTTCAGCACACACGCTATTCAGGTTTAACCCCAAAGCAGGTTCATTGCCTAATGTGTTGTTCAAGAATTCAATTCATGTCATTCTGGCTCAGTGTTTTTGTGATGTACTCACAGGTAAGATGGAGACCTTGGGGAAATTGTGAAGGGTCTCCCATTCTCTCCGCAGGTAATCCAGTGAGCCCACAAACACAATGTGCTTCAGCTCGTGGTAATGGAAGTTACTGGCTCTTAAAGGCATCACCAAGTTTCGCAGGCCTACTAAAGCAGACGTGACATCTCCAAATATACAGACCACAACATGGCCACTCAGAACCGTCATGGAGGCCTCGCTCCGCGTCTGTGGAGAGAAGCACGAAAAGAAGGTGACACCGTCACGAGCGACCAGCCAAAAAGAGAATCTGCTCTGAGCTAAGAGCCACTCCTCCAGTCTGTCAGTCAACGTAGAAGACAGACAGAGGAAGAGGGAGTGAAAGTGAAGGAGCGGAAAGTTTGACAGAGAGGAATTGTTGTTAGGAAGACATGTAAACTTTAAAAGAGAATGAAAACTGTATTCTTTAAATATTTGGTAAACATTCATTACATTTAGATGCCTAAAGTATAAATGCATGTTCCAAATTAAATGTGACTTTAATTGAATTTGACTAAATGAGAAAACAGAACATTGAAAAAGAACAGAAAACAAATGAGAACTGCCAACCAAAAAATAAAAAAATGAAAAAAAAAACAATGTGTGTTTGGTATTTGGTGCTTCACATTTGTATATTTGCTGTGCTCTGCAGGCACTACATAAATATAGTGTGTGCTATGTTCATGCTGTGTGTGTGTGTGTAAGGTTACTGAGATAGAGACACTTAACAGATGGGTGTCGGGTCTGTGATATGTGACCTCGTACATGTCTGCAGTACCCACCAGAATAACCTTCTCGATGTCTTTGGATGGACACCAGTGAAACATGCCAGTGGAATCGTATCTCTTCACGTTAACATCCATGCTCTCAATCTGCTCGTTTCCCGGGATAAGCAGAGGGTCGTGTCTACACAGGCAAGAAAACAGACAACACACAGGATATAATGGCAGGACCCTTAAGATCGCGGGAGAAGAGAGGCATGCAAGAAAATGTTTACAAAGCTCAAGATGACTAGAGGTTTCCGTCTCATCTTCTGTTCTCACAGTAGTCCAGTGGCAGGAGATCAAGCCCAGCAGAGGAGAGTCCAGTGTTCAGCCTTTGGACGGGTCCTAATTATTAGTGTGTTCATGGTGCACTGAACTTGGTTCAAATGTAAATACTATAACTACATACATAAATCAGTTCATATCAGTGATTAATATTCACACATGAGTGAACTATATTATTCACACCACATACTAGTCCTCCTAATGCACTGAAAATAAAGACATACTTACACAAGGGATAATCTAAATTACCCAAGTAAGAATAAATAAATAAATAAATAAATAAATAAATGACTTAACTATTAATGCTGAGGTGAATTATGACCTGCAGTGAGTTTAGTAATTTTCTGAGAGAGATAACTGGACACCATGTAATTCTACGTAAGCACTAGACCTGAGAATAAGTGTTTACGAATATGAACGGAGTAAGTGCTTATGAATATGAATGGCCAGGATATGCAAAACAATTATAGAGAACAAGTCTTTGTGTTCGTTATGCCCCGGTGCCAGAGTTGGTGCCAAATAGTAGGAGATCGCACCTACACCCGGGGATGTGAGCAGGACGTGAGCAGGACGTGAGCAGGACGAGAGCAGGACGTTAACAACCCCACCCCCCCCCCCCCGTCATTAATGAGCACTTTCAGTTCACCGTACCGAAAGCAAACAAGCCTCATCAAGGTTACGGCAAATATACACGTGACACGAGTTCGGCTTTAAGCAGGTATCTTATCTTTTAATAGTGACATTAATCAAAAGCCCGTCCGGGGCCTCTCCACAGCGGGTCCTGAGCTGGGAGGAGAGCAGTTTCCGCGGTGACAGGGCCCGTCAGTGTCAAAGCGGATTCCCGCAGTGCACTGCGTCCCACCGTCTACTCTTTCGTGGCTGCCGTCAGGACGCCCGCCCCTGTGACAGCTAGGCGGCGCGAGACAGCGAGCAGAGTCCCGCGCTGACGGAGTGGCACCAGAGCGGAGTGCCAATTACCGGCTTTTACCCTGCACCACCTCTGAGGAGCCGCGTCCAACAGTAAAAGCTTTACCAGAGCCACACTTTAAATATTTTAGGAATTTGCCCAATCACATTTCGCTCTCCTGAACCGAAGGCCATTAATGTTTCAGAAAACTGTCACGAGCAAACAGGCTAATCTATACCGGTGCTCCTGCACGGCTGGGGCTGATCTGGTGGAACAGTGACCGTGAAAGAGGACCTGCTACTCTCTTAGCACTGATGCTCGAACTAGCGTAAATTTAGCGCGCGGGATCTCCGCACTGGCCCCAAAGCACTCCGAGTGCTGATCTGTGCTCCAGGAAGACAGGCTGTCCTCTGCGCATATGGGGACACTGCATGGTTGGATCTGACAGGGAGACAAAAGCACAAATGGGCCACAGAGCTGACGTATTTTTTTTAGGTGTTTTCCTAGCAGCATTATAACCTCTCATGACCATATTTCTCATGATTACAGTCATAACTATTGTTCCACTGTATATTTCACTCCACGGGACATCGACTGCTGAACCCAACGGCTTCCTAAGGCATAGAACACGAGGAACACGGAGCAGATATATTTTTTAATACATTTCAAATATAATAAATCACAGCAGAAATATATCAACCTAACCACACACTCGATTACTTCAGCGGTAGCATGCAACGTTTTTTTTTTTTTTCTCCACGCATTTGGCCTCATAACGTCCATCACACGTTCCTGTGCGATTCTATCATTTATGAGAGCACTTTGGGAAAAATTCCACGAGACACACGTCAAGAGACCACGGCGACATCAACAGGCGAGCGTGGGGCGTGTGCGTGCCGAGCGTGGGGCGTGTGTGTGTGTGTGCCGTGCGTGGGGCGTGTGCGTGCCGTGCGTGGGGCGTGTGTGTGTGTGTGTGTGTGCCATGCGTGGAGCGGGTGTGTGCCGAGCGTGGGCGCAGAAGTCTGCCTCTCAGCGAAGAGCCTGAGGCCAGAGCAGTCACCCCCCCCTTACCCCCCCCCCCCTCTGCCCTCAGCGCTCACTGGCTGGAGGGAAACACACTCCTGCACTGAGCGCTCACTCACACAGCATCCGTGAGTAATTCCCTCAAACTCACATTAGTCCATGTCAGTGTTCCTCACTGGCAGACTGGTGTGCCACACTCTGCTCCTTCTTTTGGCCTATGCACCAAGGCTGCTGTCTGCTGCTCTAAGATCAGTGTGTGGTTTCACCCTGAACCAGCGCAGTGCCTGGACCGCTCGGGATAAAAGCGCACAGGACTGATACGTCAAAGTCAAATGTATTTATATAGCGCTTTTTACAACACATGTTGTCACAAAGCAGCTTTACAATCGCATGGGTCCAGATCCCTAATGAGCAAGCCAGAGGCGACAGTGGCAAGGAAAAACTCCCTAAGAAAGCAGGGATTAGGAAGAAACCTCGGGAGGAACAAGACTCAAAAGGGAACCCATCCTCCATTGGGCGACCCGCTAGTAGAAGTCAGTATTTATAGTTCAAATACAGTTCTATAGTTATAGTTTTATAGTTCTTTAGTCTTAAATGTTTTACTAATATGAAACATCACATCTGATCTTTAAGTATATGAGATCTATCAGCCTTCATCACCACTGTGAGGGTTTTGCCCTCTAGAAAAATACATCTCTCAGCACATTTAAATAGACTAACTAAATGCTTTTGCGTTATATGTTATATTATATGTAATACAATAACAATACCCAGGACAACTGTACTCTGTACTGGCAGTAAATGTGTAGAACAGCAGGATGAGTATAACACACTCTAGCGAGCTCTGCTCATGTGTCTGTGTGGCAGCTAGTATCTCTCATTCTTTCATTTGGTAAATTATTACTGTTATTACTGTTACTTTATACTCCTACCTGTTCTGTTCACCTGTTTGTTACGCGTTCACATCTTATGAATCTGCAGCTGCATGAATGCACTTCTGCTATTTCACACAAAACAAGAGAATATTAGTGAGCTAGTGAGATTGCTCCTCCATGTCAGTATTAACAGTGGATTTGTTTGTTTAAACTGTATTGGGACCTCGCCTCTATTAGCTGCCAGAATAATGAATGATGAGACCTCCTTTTTAATATTTACCCTGCTTACAAATATTTGCCTAACGATTCAAGCCAATTAATTTATACATATAACATATAAAACGTTTAAAGCATATGAAGACTTCCAATTAGAATAAAATTTATAAACAATTGAACAGAGGATGATAATAGTGATAGTGTATAGAGAAAATAATTTTAGATATAAAGTACAAAATGATAAATAACTATAAATAATGTATCTCTCTTTCTCCTGAGAAGGTTCATTCAACGATGTTTCTTTCAAGCACCCCCCACCCCTTTCAATCCGCACTGCAATGCTGTTGATTGCGGAAATATCACATAAAAACCCCGTCAATTACCATGTTCTCGTTGACGATCTTGGGCAGGTGCTAATAACAGCGAAAACATTTAGTGTTTTTACACCCCGTCTGAATATTTCATTATGTGCCGCGTGTTTCGCCCCTCGCGCTACAGACCGCTGTCACTTCGATCTCCGCCGCGCGCGATGACTGCCGCCGCGCACTCCCTACCGGGCTGACTGCACCTCAGCCACCGTCAGCGGAGGCTTCCAGTCACGAACAGCAGCACTCTGCTCCACGCCACTCCAAGCTGGCGACGTGACACGACTGCCACGGCCGGGGAGCGGAGCAAACGCGCCGCCACTTCGCCACAATTAGACGCGCCTCCGCCCTATCGGAGAGAACGCGGCGAACTGAGCTAATTTCAGGGGTCTGAGCGCCGACACCGCCTGAGTGGCACCTCCGTCTGAAAGTAAGGCATCTATCTTCACACACAAAAAAAAAGAACCAGAACCTAACAGAGAGGCTTTCGTCAGATTTTTCGTGAGTGGATTTCTTGTTGCCTGTTAGAGCCCGAAGACAACACCGACGGGGGAAGAACGCAGCGAACGAACGTCTCAGCTTGTAAAAAGAAAGGGGGCGCTTTTGGCTGAGATACATTCAGAAGAAATTCCTCTCAGAAGAATACCATGTAGCTTATAAATAAAAGAAAGTTTACTCTTTAAATGGTATGTCCAGAGCAGTGGCCTAGATGTGCTTTTGGAGAGGGAGAGAGGCAGTTTTAAGCAGAGCCGGAGTTGCCCTCAGAGGCGGGCTAGCTGCTTCTCAAACAGTGTTTAACTATTCCAGCCCCTCACACGCCAGATCTGCTCCTCAGTCTCCCCAGCAGCCTATGAAAGGAGCCCTCTCGCTTTGAAAATTTTCCCCATCATGCAAACTGACAAAGGCGTGCTTTTCAAAAACCCACAGCCAATCTGTTGATCATTATTTATTTACGACGGCCTGGAGGCGCAGAAGCGTGTAAGAACCACGCTTGATACGGTATATACACTCACTGGCTTTTCCTTCACGACTTGTAGAATAACGTATCCCTACGGCTACCTTAAACAATCGCTTTACATGGTGCATAAAATGCAGCTTTTTGAAGGTAAGGTAGTTAACGTATGGTATATTGGCAGCGAGGGCCACGGCGAGAGAAGTCCACAGGTCTGCATTCGGTAATCTGATGTTTTGCTGCAGGGCTATGACTTGAAAAGCCTACACCTAGAACAGAAGACCTGTCATCCAGCACCCAAGAGCCAGCTGCATACAGAGGCACCCCGAAGCCCAGAAAACTCTGACACCGCTTTGAAGCGTTTCAAAACAGGGTAAATAACTCCCAAGAATTATTATCAGTCACAGATCAAAGAGAAGATGCATACATTACACTGCAAACCGGGGCCTTCAACTCGGTGCAGAAAAATTGTTTTGTGCTTAAAGTTAAGAACTAAAAACTAAAGATCGTTCTGAGCAACCGGATCACTGGAAGTGTGCCAATTTTTCCTTTTCTTCCTTTCAGTTTTTTTTTCCTTCGTTTTTTTCATGCTTAGTCTGTATAACCACCAAGGGCAGATTAAACATTCACACGTGACAAAGATTCTACAGGGTTCCCCGGTGAGGCTGGCAGGGTGTTGCGCTCTATACTGTTCTGTTGGGGGGGGGGGGGGATTGGCGCTTTAGGTGAAACTAAGGCAAAGGAAATATAGAACATGCTGGCTACTATGTGTGTGTGTGTGTGTGTTGATGAAAATGTACCCATTTAAAGATACATTTAAAATAATAAAATGAAAGTAAAAATTTTTAAATTAAATTCCATGTATTTTTCATCTTGGATTAGTGTTTTTGGAGATGTTAAGGTAGGAAGAGTGAAGACTGGGCAAAGCTCAGTAATAACACAGAACACAGCAGGTCAGCAGCTGGAGACAATCTGGGATCATTCATTTAAAACCATTTACATCTAAATCATCTCAATTTAATCTGAGAAAATCATCCTAAATTATAACAGTAATATATAAAATGGAATTTTAAATATGTTTTTATCTAGACTATTTTTTCAATACACTGTAAACCATTTTTTTTTCCAATTTCAGTAATATTAGTAATATTTGAGAACCAAAGCCATCAGACTAACTGGTACGGGAGTGTAAGTTGGTAGCAAGTTGTCATGTCCTCCTGAATCTCCCACTTCGCACTGCTGCCTGATCGGCCATGGCCATACCTGTCTGTGCATTTCTGAAAAGCTTTTGCATGCGAGTCTCTGTCTCCTGGTCGCATGGGCAGAGAGCAAAAGTCCTTTCATCAGTCAAAATCAATTAGCAGCTTTACAATTCCTCCAGACAGGATAAAGGGAAGGTAATATTTGAATTCAGTTTTGATTGCAATGATACATCTCACATATGGCCTTAAGCACCAAAACCACTACTCACTGGAGCTCCTACAATAGACGAAGAGCCCGGGGCTAAGTAACCACGCGGCCATCTCTGATTGGTTGGCGCTGTCATTAGTGCCACCGCTGTTTAAAAACTACATGTGGACGAGACTGGGGGTTGGGGGGGTGCAGGAGGGGTGGGGGAGGGGTGACAGCTGAGACTTTAAAGCAAGAGTATTTTTCAAACAGCTTTTCATAGCCTCTTTCATGACAGAAATATTTCAGCTCTATCATTAAGCACTGACAGGCTGACAGCTTAAACGCCCGAGTCTTAGAGGGCTCCTCTGCGCTCCCCCGCTCCCTCTCTCCCTCTCCACTCCTCCCTCTCCCGCCATCCCTCCACCATCCCTTCTGTCTCTATGCTGTACGCTATCTCTCTCTCTCTCTCTTTCACTCCCCTTTTGAAGGTTGGAGGGAGCGTTCTTGAAATCGATGTCTTACCTCATCACTTTGGGAGAGCAGCTGGGTGAATTTCGCATGCCTCCATTGCGTTGTTTCTTTTTGGGCGACAGTGTTGATGGATGCTCGTCTTCAACTGCAAACACATGCAAAGAGTGTCAGCCCGTGGACAGCGGGGACTGTAGCTGTGTGCTGGAGATGACACATTAAAGAGCACAAAAGCCAACACTCAATCAATCACTGCAGAAGAAGTCAGAGAGGACCTCCAAATATAGAAAGAGAACAGCGTTAGTAGGGACAAAGGTGCATTTCAGGGAGGAGCAAAAAGTCATGGAGGACACTCGTTAAGACATGAGTCCAATTATTACTGAGTACCGTGTTCTGATCCATTTGTAAAAGTAGATGTCAGAGTGTTATTGGAGTGTGTGAGCGTGCGAGAGTGTTATTGGAGTGTGTGAGTGTGTGAGAACAGCTAGATCCACAGCGGTCTGGATCGGTACTGGATGACTGTACTTCACTGTCATTGTGTGAAGGACAGGGGGAAAAAAAGAAAAAGAAAAATTGGAGGGAAGTGCGGGTGAGGGATGGGTTTGGGGTACTAATTTGAATTTTTGTAGTGCTTGACTACATAGCAAAGTCGATCCCCATCAGGTGAGTGGGTACTCTCGAACAGGCAAGGATCTAGCCCACAGAGCTAACCCACGGAGCTAGCCCAGGGAGCTAGCCCAGGGAGCTAACCCACGGAGCTAACCCAGGGATCTAGCCCACAGAGCTAACCCAGGGATCTAGCCCACAGAGCTAACCCACGGAGCCAGAGCAGGGCTCTAGAGCAGGGGTCCAGAGCAGGGCTCTAGAGCAGGGGTCCAGAGCAGGGCTCTAGAGCAGGGGTCCAGAGCAGGGCTCTAGAGCAGGGGTCCAGGGCAGGGCTCTAGAGCAGGGGTCCAGAGCAGGGCTCTAGAGCAGGGGTCCAGAACAGGGCTCCACAGGGCTTGAGCTCGGCTCATGAGGAGTAAAACAGAGGTGCCTGTCTGCTGTATTCAGTGGAAATGCTCATTAAGTGAAAAATGCTCAAAATAACTACAATATGCTTTTGTCCTGTACTGTTTTCAATACAACTATATTCACTACGAAATAACATCATACTATTTTAAAATAATGTCAAAAAACAGTATTATCCTTCTGATATAAATGTTGATTTTTCTCCCCAGGGCTAGACAATGTAAGTATTTGAGACTGTGATGGGAAATCTCTGTGAAAGTGAGTCACTGATGTTACCAACATTCAAACCTAAACACTCAAACACGTACACACACACACACACACACTCCGGGTGGAGATCATGACCACGGCATGCAATTAGTGTCAGATCCCCGCGCCCTGCGACCAGCACCCACACAAGCCAAGCAAGCCTTCCTCATGTGAGTCTTCCTCAGTCCACTGCCACTTAATTGCGGTAATGAAACAAAGGCATAATAAAAAAGCTCTGTGCGGGTTTTACACCAAATGCCACCGCTTGACATTTACAACTACACAATTGCTAGAGCAACGGGAAACGCTAATCAACTTTCAAAATATCACGGGGCGTAGGGCGAGGGTGGCGTGGCCCTCTGACCCGGCTGTGGCGGGAGAGGAGTGCGTGATCCGGGCCGGACGGGCTGCCCCTGCTTCTGCAAATGAGTCGCTGTGGATTTACGAGCTACAGCAGTGCCCTTCAGTACGCGCCTTAACAATGCAATAGATGTCCTGCTGCAAAGCCCTGCGCGAATACGGGACTGCACCGAAGGGACACGCGTGCCACTCTACACCACCTGTGAGGACAGCGCAAGCTCTTCTGGACTGCTGCTTGCAACAATCTGACTGGGCGTCTGTCTCTGCCCATTTAGGAGTACAACAGACTGATGCGACTTGTTAAATGTGCTTTTCTCCAAGGCTGGAACGCAGAAGCAGTAAACAGGCAGTCCAGCCTACGCCGTGTGTACCGTTCACAAACGTCTCTGTCTGTCGCCCCGTAATCTGGGTTCTGAAGTCTAGTCCTTCGAATACTCCTGGCATCTTCTACATGCAATCACCCGCGCACACACACACACGTAAACTCAAACACACACACACACAAATACACTCACACATTTAAACACGTGGGCTGGGAGTGCGTGAGCTGAGCGCGTGAGCTGAGCACGTGAGCCGTGAGCAGAGTTTCATGCACACTTCCATGCCTGCATAAACCTCGAGAGGGGGGGGGGGGCACAGGACTACAGGACTGTAGCAGCCTGCTAAGGAGGCCACGTACAGAGCGTGGAGGAGCGTGTGGAGGAGAGCGCTGAGCAGCTGGGCCGGTAGCGGTATTTCCCCGGCAGGCTGCAGGCCCGGCTCAGGCCAGCCGGGCTGAGGTGTCGGCGTGGGGGCGGGGCCGGAGGGAGCAGGCTTCCTTTACGGTTATTAACGAGAGGGGCGTAGTCTGCAGGCCAGGGGCAGGTGGCAGCAGTGCGGGGCAGCGTGTTTAGGGCAGGTGCACCGCGAGCCACTTTAACTGGCCGGTTCTGAAATGTGGGCCTAACTTCCTCCTTTACTGTCAAACGATAGAACATAAGAAGAACAAGAGGGCTGGTCACTATCGCAGAACACAGACAAGAAAACGTTTCTCTTAAAGGTTACTGGTTTTTTAAAAGTATGTACATATTCAACAGACGTCATAAGAATGAATATGCATTTATGTAAAAGGGCTTTATTGTGCCTTATGGACACGGCGAAATTGTGGTTAAAACATTGCATTAAAATACTAAAACATGGTAGTATCCATAATGAGAGTCAAATGATAAATAATAATAAGGATAGAGAGGCTGATTTAGGGCAGGGGGGGTTTGGCTTTTACCATTTTGTGTCATAAAAGCTGCTATCACATTTCTAAATAATTGACGATGACACTTTGGTTTTATTAAATCCCACGTAATCACGTGGCATATGCTCTTAAAATGAAATGTTGAATATGACATTTGCATTACTGTTGCTAGTGAGCATGAGTTAATTACAATCTTCCCTCTCACTGGGTCCACACAGCAAAACAAAGCGCAGCACGCCAGCCCTGAGACGGGTGTGTGTGAAGCAGGTAGCAGCGCACACCATTCCCACAGCGGCGCTTTAGCTCGCCTTTTATTTTCTTAACAACCTCAACAGCTGAAACGTACACAAACCACAGGTGTGAAAACAGTTAATTACAAGTCCGTGGAAACAGACACAGCATCGCTCAGCACTCGGATAAAACAACAGCACTAAACCTTTAAATGACACATCTACTTCACCAGTGCAGAGGCAGGAGCAACAACGGCACCCGGATGAATCATGCGAAAGAGGCAAACTCCAGGTCTGTTAGAGCAAGCAGGGTTCAAAGAGCATTTGGAGGGGTTCACACTGGGAGTTACCAGCCACGCCACTGGCCACCAGAGGCTGCGACCTAATAGCGTCTACACGAAAGGCAAGAGGTTAGCCAGTGTGTGGAGTAAGTGGCTAAGCAGTTTCCTGTTCCCCAAACCTAGCTCTGAGCAAGAAATAGATGGTTATTTCTGCCGTCAGCTGCCGTGTGGATTTAAAGGCCGCCACAGATAACTCCTGGATTCATCTGGCCCCTGTCAAACACACGCAACACTACACAGGGAGCAATCGCAATGCCACTTTCACTGTGGATTTACAATAATCCAGACGGGAACTGTCTCTTCCTGAAATGCAAATGCTGTTATGAGCTAGGATTGCAAGCCCTTATCAAGGCTGTGGTGAGCGGAAATATCACTATGGGAAGAGCCGGTTTAAAATCTCTGTTGATGCCAATACTTCACATGTTAGGATTTATTCTTTATGTTATTACTATTATCATTATTACTATTATCATCTTATAGACATTATACATCTAAGATACAGATCTATATGTATTTTAATACATGTATCAAATACATATATTAAATACATGTATACAAGTAATATTTGTTATGCATATCTGCACATGTGATATTTAATAATAAAATGTAATAAAATATAATAAAGTATAAAATTTTACTTCCTACTTCATAGTTGAAGCAGTGCTCTGCCTCAGTGTTAAACAGTGAGATATTTACCTAAAACGCATTCTGCTTTGAACCGAATCCTGGCGTCACTTTCACATCCTTTTTTCCCTGGAGTTGTAGCGCCATCTGCTGCTAAAGGCAGCACAACACAAATGCATCACTTAAAACGCTGAACATATGCGCTGTTTTTGACGTTGATAGCATTACAGGCTCTTAAATGATCTCTCACAAGGACAGAGCGATCTTTATCCAGCATCTGGATTTCATATGGGTCCCTTCCTTCAGCACCTGACCTTTCCCCTACACATGTTTAAAATATCCAGAGCAGAGAGCCACTCTGGATCGTCTGACTGCAGTCTGGTGCAGCACACCTGTCATCACGGCACATATCAATCTCCAGGTATCGACGGGAAGCTAAAGATGGCAGCTTTGTAGAGCAATGCTTCAGTAGCCAAATCAAAGTCATGAATGCGTAACAGCCAGGGTCAGACAAGGAGAGCAAGACACGCAAGCCGGAGCACCAAGGAGCATTGTGGGAAATAGAGGAGCACACTTACGTGATCGCACATATCCGTTATACTTATATTTGGCTGAGGAGAGGGCAGAGACAAATGAGAGGTTTGGAGAGGGGATAGGGGTGGTGGGATGGAGGGGAGGGAGAGGGAGAGAGAGAGAGAGGGAGAGAGAGAGAGAGACACGATGAGGGTGAGCAACAGTAAACAGACATAGATCACTCAACTCAGTGAGACATTTAGGTTTAAATGAAACAGCTGTGCTCCAAACAAAAAGCAAAGACAAAATGAACATGGTGATACTGATGGTAAAATGATGATGTAAATGGTACAAATGATAATGAAGAAGGACGATAAAGAGTCGAGAGAGAAGAACCTGAGGAGAGTCTGAGCAGAGAATGAGCAAAGTATGAGCAGAGTCTGTCCTGCAATTGCTAGAATATCGTATTTCACATGGTTATACCACACCCATCTATGAAGCCTACAGGCTGCAGTCATCCCACTGACTGCAGCGCCACTACAGACTTTACTAACTCTAGACTGCAGCACCACTCCAGACTTTACTAACTCCAGACTGCAGCACCACTACAGACTTTACTAACTCCAGACTGCAGCACCACTACAGACTTTACTAACTTCACAGACTGGAGCACCACTACAGACTGCAGCAACACTACAGACTTTACTAACTACAGACTTTACTAACTCCAGACTGCAGCAACACTAAAGACTTTACTAACTCCAGACTGCAGCAACACTACAGACTTTACTAACTCCACAGATGCAGCAACACTACAGACCTTACTAACTCCACAGATGCAGCAACACTACAGACAGATGCAGCAACACTACAGACTTTACTAACTCCACAGATGCAGCAACACTACAGACTTTACTAACTCCACAGATGCAGCAACACTACAGACTTTACTAACTCCACAGATGCAGCAACACTACAGACTTTACTAACTCCAGACTGCAGCAACACAGATGCAGCAACAACAGACTTTACTAACTCCAGACAGATGCAACACTCCAGACTTTACTAACTCCACAGATGCAGCAACACTACAGACCTTACTAACAGACTGCAGCACCACTACAGACTTTACTAACTCCACAGATGCAGCAACACTACAGACTTTACTAACTCCACAGATGCAGCAACACTACAGACTTTACTAACTCCACAGACTGCAGCAACACTACAGACTTTACTAACTCCAGACTGCAGCAACACTACAGACTTTACTAACTCCACAGACTGCAGCAACACTACAGACTTTACTAACTCCACAGACTGCAGCAACACTACAGACTTTACTAACTCCACAGACTGCAGCAACACTACAGACTTTACTAACTCCACAGACTGCAGCAACACTCCAGACTGCAGACTTTACTAACTCCACAGACTGCAGCAACACTACAGACTTTACTAACTCCAGACTGCAGACTGCAGCAACAGACTACAGACTTTACTAACTCCAGACTGCAGCAACACTACAGTCCAGACTGCAGCAACACTAAAGACTTTACTAACTCCACAGACTGCAGCAACACTACAGACTTTACTAACTCCAGACTGCAGCAACACTACAGACTTTACTAACTCCACAGACTGCAGCAACACACTACAGACTTTACTAACTCCACAGACTGCAGCAACACTACAGACTTTACTAACTCCACAGATGCAGCAACACTACAGACTTTACTAACTCCAGACTGCAGCACCACTACAGACTTTACTAACTCCACAGATGCAGCAACACTACAGACTTTACTAACTCCACAGACTGCAGCAACACTACAGACTCCAGACTGCAGCAACACTACAGACTTTACTAACTCCACAGACTGCAGCAACACTACAGACTTTACTAACTCCAGACTGCAGCAACACTACAGACTTTACTAACTCCATGGGCTGGTGGAACCCTACAGACTGTACTAACTTCTTGACTATTGGAACCTTATAGACTTTATTAACTCCACAGACTGCATGAATACTTCTGACTACTTTTAGAACCTTACTTCACTAAATTTACATACTACAGTAACCCTTAAGCCTTTTTAAAATCTACAGACTTTGCTAATCAAAAGACACCATAAAGACTGCAGCAAGCCCTTTACTAACTACAAAGACTGTTCTAACCCCATAGATTTTACTAACCACACAGACTGTAGGCACCCAACTCATTATTAACCCTACAGCCTGTAGTAACCAACAGATTACTAACCATACAGACTGCAGTCACTCTAGATACATTACACATACACAACAGACGGAACTACAAATGGTTTAATGATTCTTCTGTTACTTATTAGGGTTAGGGGCAAACACACTTTGTCATACTCTACAAATGCCATTGAGAGAAATATTTACTCCATTTGGTCGGACCAAAAATGCAAATATCTCAAGAACAGGAGAATGTTACAGCTCCATAGAGAGCCTCCTCCACAAGTCCTGACAATGTCCTATACTTGACACTGAGACATCGTCTCTCTTTTCTGTTCTGAATGCCCCAACACAACCAAACTATTCTCGCCATACACAACACCCCGTCACGTTGCAGAAAACACACAACAAGCAAGTCATGGAAGCATATGCTGCGTGTGGAGCAGATGGTGGCGTTGGGTGTGCAGCGTGTGGGCGGTGTGTGGGCGGCGTGTCCGGCTCACGGCCCTGCCCCACCCAGCTCTGCTGTGCGCCGCGTCCCTCCCCTTCACCCACAGCCTTATGGGATGCCATAAAGGGCAGGGCGCAGGCCCAGGGCGCAGGCCCAGGGGGCAGGGCCGTGACACTCCAGCAGAGGCCCCGAGCCGGCCGTGGCGCCTGTGATCTGTGGGCGCGGGATGAACGGGATGAACGGGATGATCGGGATGAATCGGGATGAGCGGACAGGCTGCCTCTCCCCGGCACGCCGCGCGACCTGGGCGCTGGACAGGGTGGCGAACCCTGCTGCTGCCTGCTGGGAAGGAACTGTCAGGCCGAGTTTGCTGACGCACCAGCAGCGCAGGGGAAAACGAAAACGCAAACATAATTTCCATGTCAGGCCACATAAGGGCCAGCGCAGCTGAAGCGCACCATAGGCAGGATCGCCTATTTAGGAGACCCCCCCCCGCCCGGTTCCCATCATCCTCCCCAACACCCGACACCGAGCCGAGCCAGTGGGAGGGAAACTCACATCTGCCCTCAAGGCCAGAAAGAAGCCATTACCTCTCCTCTCCATCTCTCTGGAAGATTGGCCATTGTTTACAAAACATCCATAGCCGGGCTTCTGTGGAAGTGCCATTACGTCCGAAATGGGAAGGAATGTTCTCTGAGAGGGGAGGCGCCATTTAGGCTCTTTAAATCCTGTGTAATGAGAGGATAAGTCTCAGCAGGTGGAGCGGAGGGACAATAATTGTCACCCGTAACTTACAGCGGACGCAGCCTCCTACTGCTCCCTGGCATCAAACGCCTCTTAACGGGATGCTGAGCTGCACAGCTGTAACGATGGCTAAGCTACTCCCGGCTACGTCAGACACCCTCCGGGCCCTCGGCTGCTGTCAGCGGCAAACGCAGCGCATCGTCCCTCCCTCACGATGGCTGTTTGCCTGGGCACCGGCCTGACGAAGCATGAGCATCCAGGCACGGAGAGAGCGGCGTGGAGGGAGGCGGGGCAGGGCGGAGGAGGCCACACCTCCCGATCCACAACGCATCCCTTCCCCAGAACCTCCATGGCCAAGGGTGCCGTACTATTCCTGCAAGAACTGCGCTCGCAGAACTCCAGGTAGAACTCTGCAGCACGGAGCTCAGTGCACTGTGATGAATATAAGCGTTCATACCAAAGGGCCACAGAAGGTTGGGAACGCGCAGCTCTCATCGCACTGGATGCTTTGCTCTGTGCTCATTCGCAGCCCGTGGAATTAAAGGAGACAGGAAACAGGGTCTCCCAGCGGCAGCGAGGCTAACGAACCCCAGCACATGTAGGAGTGCAGTGAAGGTTCTCTGCATTTATGTGTGATGTCAGCATTGTTTGAACAAGCCCGAGCTTGAAACTGCATACAAGATGGAGTCCAAAAGAAATCAATTACTGAACTGAGCGGAATCAAAGTGAGATGGAAGCTCGGCATTAAGTGCATCATAGAAACGTTACATTAGTTCTGACATAAAACCGATGAGAGAAAGGAAAACAAATCCTCGGCTCGAACAACTGTCAGAGCTGCGAAGCTTTGCCGAACACACACTCGATTCAGAAGCGGTGCGGAGTGAGAGAAAAAAGCACCAAGACAGCAAAAGGATTTCCTGAAATCCAACAAGGGATGATGGGGAGAGGGGAGATCAGGAGAAATGTAATGGCCAGTAATTGGTGTCCGGGGACATCACCCGGACCGGAACACGAGCCGTGAAGCCAAACTCATCATAGCACGCTTGACATTAATCTAGCAGGACACGGGGAGAAATCGGGGACGTCAGAACGGACCCCTGCTTTGAGAAGCAGCCGCTGTTCCAGCCAGGCCTAACTGACAGACAGGTTACTATTTCACATCTGCTCGGGCTTAATGAGAAGGCCCCTCCACAGACCTGTGCCTCCGCACAGCCGAGCGCGTCAGCCATCGGACGGGCCCGAGCCTCCACCGTCCCGATCGGGTTTCTGCCAGGGGACCTGCTTTTAACTCGTACATCGAGCCAGGCAGTCCCACCGTGGTACACAAGGTATTAAATAAAGGACATTGACTTTATTTCTCTGCTGGTTGCTGGCTAAGAGAAAACTATTGAGCGGATCCCGCGGTGAGGGGAAAGTACCGTGGCCGTACACTCAATTGTGAGGATCATAAACGCAAATTCTCTGGGAGGGAAGCCTAGAAGCTCATGGACACGGTGAGGCCTAATGGCTTATGGGTAAAAGAGCAGTGTCCAAGGTCAGGAGCGCACAGGGTCGGCCGCGCCCACATGCACTCTTGAACTCTGCACGGAACACATGCTCTTAAGCAACGATGCCCTTCTGAAAAACTCAAACAGGTGGCATATGAATGATGCATGAGTGGTTTCTCTCTCTGATGGAATAACTGGCATTGAAATAAAATGTTGGAAACACCTCTGAGGCAGGAAACTGGTACTAATATCTGAATGCTTAGAAATATCACTGAGTGAAACAACAGGATCTTTACAAATGGACAGAGCTGTTCATGTATATTTGACTTTACTGCATTATCACAGGAGTGCTTGGTACCCAGATCATACAGAATTATTGGTGAGGTTTTTTAGAATGAACTTTTTCTCATTGTCCTCACAGAGAAATAACATTACAGCAGGCATTAACATTCAATTCACATTAACATTTTTAGAAGACAATCCCAGGAGTTTCATTCTGCTTTCGTGGGGGGAAAAAATGGTAGTTAGCAACAAGCATTGTCCTCTATTACATCATCAACTATTACATCATCAGCATAAACACATGGTACATATATGACAAAAGCCCATCCATGTTCTGTTCAAAAACATCAAACATACTTTCACTTGCACATATACATATAAGCCTGCTTGGTCGCAGTGAACACTGAGCACCGAACCGCACCAGCGAACCAGCACACCACGCTCACTCCACCAACACAGCATGCGGTGACGAACACCTGCCTAAAACCTACTGCCACACCACCACAGAGAAGCCACGACAACACCACCACCACCACCACTGCACAGCAAATCATACTCGTCAAAGAAACCACCACACTCACCAAAATAAAGAAGTAAACAAAGGAGAGATAGACAGATCAATTAAAATCAATCGATAAAGCCACAGACAGGGTAACAATGGAGGCGCGTAACAGAGGGGCGGGGGGGGGGAGACGAACAGGAAAGAGTCACAGCACACGGGAGGAACGGCGCGCACACGGACACAGGCCACGGACACGAAAGAACGCGTGGTTGGAGATCGAACTTACAGGCACGTAAACTGGTTGTGCAATCATGAACAGAGACAGAAGATAGTGGGAAGGCCCTCTGCAGGCTGTCCGTGTTACTACGCACACTGCCTGACATGCACGAGCAGTCTCGCTCACGGCGCCCGCAATCAAAACAACATGCCAGTGTCATTCGCTTGTAGACGGACATCTTGGCTACAGTCACGTGTTGGATGAAAGGAGAGGAGAAGCAGCAGGTTAATGGCAAAGGGAAAAAAAGTTCATCAACCAGGGGTGTTTGAAGGTAAAGGTTGTTTTTGTTGTTTCATAGAGAACAGAATGTGCAAAGCCTTAGAAGCGAGTGCACACAGGCTTGACCCTTGACCCATCGATGGCGGTGGCGAGCCACGCCGCGGGAAACTCTGGCCTTCCACTTAAATCTTAAATCAAATCTTAAATCTTAAAGTACATTCACCAGGCCAGAATGGCTCCCACTCATATTAAAATTTAGAAGAATTAAAAGACGAATTTTGGCACTTTGTAACAGACGTCTGGTTTGCTTTGACAGAACAAAAGCAGCCATCCTGCCAGGGTCAAGCTGTGCCCTAAGGCTGATCATGTCATAAAAGGTCAAAAGGTCAGATATGACAGTAGGATCAGAGGGTAGGGGCAAGGGGCATTCAGGCAGAGAGGGAGGGGTAAATGCTTTCAGCAGCATAAAATCTGGTTAATATTCTTCATCCTGGGTGAGGATCACGTACCTGTATCCCATCATGCAGCAGCAGGACCCTGTCAGTGGCATCACACTAAGCTACAGGCTCTAACGGAGGTGTGTGTGTGTGTGTGTGTGTGTGTGTGTGTGTGTGTGTGTGTGTGTGTGTGTGTGTGTGTGCGGGTGTGTGTGTGTGTGTGTGTGTGTGTGTGTGTGTGTGTGTGTGTGTGTGTGTGTGTGTGTGTGTGTGTGCATGCGTGTGTGCATGTATGTGTGTGTGTGTGTGTGTGTGTGTGTGTGTGTGTGTGTGTGTGTGTGTGTGTGTGTGTGTGTGTGCGGGTGTGTGCATGTGTGTGTGTGTGCGGGTGTGTGTGTGTGTGTGTGTGTGTGTGTGTGTGTGTGTGTGTGTGTGTGTGTGTGTGTGTGTGTGTGTGTGTGTGTGTGTGTGTGTGTGTGTGTGTGTGTGTGTGTGTGTGTGTGTGTGTGTGTGTGTGTGTGTGTGTGTGTGTGTGTGTGTGTGTGTGTGTGTGTGTGTGTGTGTGTGTGTGTGTGTGTGTGTGTGTGTGTGTGTGTGTGTGTGTGTGTGTGTGTGTGCACTGGGGGAGTGGTGCTGTGTGGCTACAGAAGTAATTGATTGCTGTGATCTTGACTTAAATAAATAAACAAACAAACAAACAAAAACAAACAGTCCCCGGTACTCATTCTCCCGGTGCCGCTGTTTTAACGTGAGTCTGGCACCCACGGCAGTGCTCACTGTCTGCAGGGAAAATCCTGCTTTTGAGTTCAATTTCAGCACATTAGCCTAAATGAAGAGGCCAATTTCAGTGCTATGCCAGTAAGAGAATGGGGTACGTCCCATGGCGTTCAGTGACCACAGCCTCAGGGACTGTTGTTCCTATAGGACCATGCAGAAGAGCTGCAGTCAGGGGTGAGAGCATGCAGAGGGGGGCCTGCAGTCTCAGCAGACGAGTGCAAGTGTGGAAACTGTTTGCAGGACAGCAACAGTTCAGGGTGCGATGCCCCTGTCGTGCAGAGGAGAGGCTAAGACTTCAATGTCATGCTGGAATCTGTCGCCTCTGCGATTTTGAGTGTGGCATTCATCAAAGCATAAATCATGTGAAAATGTTAGTCAGAGAGAATATGCAGGGAGGAGGAGACACGAGACAACACGATGATGTGAGTGACTTAACGCAGCTACACACAGAGCCCAACTGAAGCCTCCTGAACACAAACACCATATTTAGCAAGAATGCTGCCAACACACCTGGACACGCCCCTAACTGCAAACGTCCAATTACTATTGAAAAAAAAAGTGAAACGCTAAACAAGTACCTGCTGAAGGAATGAGCTAAAGTACCTGGAATGATTAACACTGCTGTCACCATTTGTGAAGCTCAAACTAAAGGCAAAGGCCATAGAAACCACAATGAAGCTTTTCTCCAAAGAAAAGACTAAGAAAAATACACCTAATACCTGCAGACTTATGTCACATCACCAAAATACAGGCAGCAGATGTCCACAAATAAATAACGAGAAGAAACAGAAAAAAAGAACACCATATTCCACTGGGTGAATTATATAAAGCGATACAAGAGACAAGTGAGAGAACCCCTTACCATCCACACCAAACTAACCCGTTTTTTGACAGCATTCTTGCTAAACAGATTTGTGAGGACCTCAGTGTTCCAGTCCTACTCCTATTTCAACAACAGAGCTATTCTGCCATCTACAGGCCACTTACTGTACAGCAGCTTGGCCAGTCCTACTGCCATGACTCTAATACTGAAAGGTATTCTAATCATTGGCAGTGAGTACAAAAGGGCCCGAGAATTGAAGAGAATTGAAACGTTAAGCTGGATCATTTCAATTCTGAGACTAGGGACGTGTGGTCTGTGCTGAAGAGAAGCGATCCACGGCCTGAGAGTGTGTGTGTGTGTGTGTTTGGGGAGGGGGGGGCGCAGGGGGACGGATTGTTTTGATTGTGTTTGGGGAAACAACCCTTGTTACATCTAAGCATCTGAGGAACTTCCCACGAGACGCTTTCTGCTTCCTGAAAATGCAGCGCCTTGTATCGGACAGCATGGGGGACGCACACGGATGGATCTGTTCCCCTCCTCTGACCTCCGTTACATGCATGACTACTGTCACCAGTACGCTGTGCACGGCCACATTAATGGTGGGTGTGGTTGGGTTGGGTGTGGTTGGGTTGGGTGTGGTTTCGATAGAGGGGTTGTGACACACCACGTATGAAGGGGGCTTAAACAGATCGAACTTTCTGAGGTGTAAACAGGCCAAATGAACATGGCGCTGTAAAACGCGACTGCGGGGCACCGAGGTTGGCGGTGACAGACACCTCTGTCGTTTGGCAGGAAACTCAGCGGGTGGAGAGGGATCAGGCCTGGGTGAACCTCTGTCCAGGTGCTACTCTACAGGGCTGAGGACAGTGTAGAGATGAGAGGGGAGGGGAGGATGCAGTAGCTAGACTGGCACATGCAACACAGATATAGATATATACTATCAGCGGAAAAGAGAGACAGTTATACTGCACTATGGGCCCCGGGGGAACCCGTTTTACTCACAATATATCACTACCAGGGAGGGGATTTAATAAAGAGGAACATTCCATGGCAGCAAGAAGGGAAATACATCAGAGAGTGTATCAATGATCAAAAAACAAGGATTAAAACACAAAGAAAGAATAAAGAACACAAACTTCTGTTACAGCAACGGAAAGGTAATCTCTCTCAGTGAGAAGTGGTTTCAAATCAGCTTCTTTCGATTCTATTCGGTGTATTGACAAAGGGGACGAATCCCAACAAAAAGAGGATAAACAAAAACAAAACAAGAAAGGCAGTTCTGGTTCTGGTTCTGAATTGAGCGCCTACAGCCCGACCGCATCTCCAGGTGCCTCCCGCAGGTGGAATCAGTCAGGTGACTTTAACAAATAAATCTGACACACGGCGATGTTTAAAGCTATTCGCCATGGGGCAGGGCGATAGTCTAGAGGCTCCATCGCTGACCTTTCACTGTGTTCAGGGAGATCTTTGCTAAATTATGCATCACATGGCTAACTGCTTTGGACAAGTGCTTATATAGGTCAGGTAATAACGATGCATTATTCCCACATTCATGTTAATGTTTCCTCAGACATAAAACTAATGAAATACCTGCACAACCACACACCTACTCAGTCTGCATCTAATGGTCTATGCTACAATAACCACTGACAGCGAGCGGAACCGTCGGCGGACCGAGCCTGTTCATCCGGCCACACATATCTTCATGACTCTCTGCTTTCCACTCCAGCGCCTCCCTGTCAGAATGTGTTCTTGCTGGGCTGAGGCAGTAGGAGATGACAGTGGCGAGTCTGAGCACTGCTAGCACGGGGGGCTCTCTGGGTAAACAGGGTGGATATGATTAGTAAAATGATGGCGAGGCCAGGAGTGTGTTTGCAGTGTGTCTGACACGGGTGGGCCAGGGCTCTTTGCCTTTTGTTTTTCCACCTGACTGGTGCCATTATCTCCGCGTCTCTCCCACTGATGCTAGCGTGGGCTGACAGCTACTCTCTTCAGCCCTGCTAATCACGTCGTTGCCTCTTCCCGTCTCTATTTCTCTCCGTCTCTCCCTCTCTCCGTCTCTCCCTCTCTCCCTCAGTCATTAGCATGCTGATGACTAGCTGGCTCTTTTTTTTCCATATTCTTTTTTTTTTTTCCGCCTTCCTTGTCATCACTCATTGACCCCTCCCCCCCCACCCCTCTTTCTCTCCCTCACTTTCCTAATAATGTGTCTCTCTCTCCTTTCTTCTCTGTCTCTGTGGGAACCTGCCACAATCAGGCATCATTTCCAGCCCCTCCGTATCTTTACTCCTGATGCACAGGTCACCATCATCCCATGCTGAAGCAGCACCTTCATCATTACAATCTTTAGAGAGTTTTTACATTTAATACGAGGCACTGAGTAGATCCAAAGGGCTGTAACCTCTGACCTTAAACCGAAAAAGACACACAAAAAATCAAAATAGAAACAAACATAAGATAGGAAGACAGCTTTATTTTCCTGACAAACAATAAAAAAAAAAAAAAAAGGTTTTGATCAGAATGAGATCGCAGATCAAAACTGCAGACTAAACAAAATTCTCAAAAAATTACAAAACACTAAAAACCACCAAAGGCCTGTTGCTGTCTGGACCCCGTGAGGTGGGGACCCCGTGAGGTGGGGACCCCCTGAGGTGGGGGAGTGATGGAGGGGGCTCCTTACCTCTCTTGCAGCTACACTTTTTGATCCTTTTGGGATCTGTGATGTCATCGTGACAAGCTTTGCAGTAGAAAAATGCTCTGGGAGAGAAAACACATGTGCATGAGCGCCAGGCCCATGCTGACTACATGGATGTTACAGTATCAGCAGAGACAGCAGGCCGTCGGTGGGCCGTCTCCTTGGTGAAGGACGTGCAAACCTTTTGACCTCTTTGGCATCACTGGCTATAAAGAACCCCAGGGTTCCCTCCTGCATCTTGACATGGTTCCCAGGGTTGATCAGAATGCTGTTTGGTCAGAGAGAGGATGACACTGGTTAAGAGGAAGCGTGTGAAGCACGCACAGTGAAACGCTCTAATCAAGAGGAATGGTACACTTGTTTCTCTGCCTTTCGTAGAACGCTGAGGGCCAATCGGAGCCTCTGGACTGTACTACCACCAGTCAGTTCGCCAGTGAAATGACCTTTATACTCATCAACTCCAGGGAGTGGAGTGGAGCAACTGCTCTGCGTATTAAATTAAATACTGATATGGGTCAATATATTTTTGTTGTCTCATCCAAAGCAAATAAGCAAAATGCACAGTAGCTTAACTGGCGAATCAGAAGGAAAAAAAAAAAGGGAATTTCTTCTTTAATGGCATTTTCGAATTTAGACTGGTTTGTCTGTGGAATGAAGTAAAAGAGAGAATTAACATCACTGGCATTGGCGGGGGAGGGGGGGGGGGGGTTGGTTGGGGCGTTTGGATTCACAGATGAACTGAAACAGATGGTCAGAGGGTTTGCTTCCATACAGCTGTGGTTAACCTGGATTAGTACTGAGGAGTGGAACGTTTCGGAATGACCAGGCCTCTTAGAATGAGGCCACGCGCTGAGCTTCAGGGTCTAAGCTAACTGCCCTGGGGCGCTATGGCGCTGCAGACGGACGTCTCACCCTGAACCTGTGCTGCTTACAGCGAGTAGGGGGCAGCTAGAATGGCTTGGTTTTAGGTTTCTGTTCAGCAGACCAAGCCGACCCAGAGTCCCACAGTCCAGTTGTAAAGAGACGTACGTGTGAGGGTGTTCTGGCGTGATTGGTCCGCAATACAATTTCTTTCAAGCGCAGAGGCATCGTTCAGCTTCACACACGTGTACATGTACATACATGTAAACGTATCCAATAATTTGGCCTCCAGGCTTGGAGTCTTATAGCAGTCCAATCAAATCGGTCTCATCAGCTAGCGCGGTCGACGTCTCTGCACGACCTCAAATATCAGCAGGGGGCTTCCAATGTTTCTGATTCGAATGTCATAACCCTGCCAAACATGGCTGATCATTTGGAGAAACCTAGCCGTGAATGTAGAAGCTCAGTAGCGACGAGAGAGTCACTACTGAGCCACTGTATCATTCCCCGTTAATTAGACAGAGACGGGACGACACAACACAGTCATTAATGCTTGCCTTTGGCTAGGAGTCATCAATGAGTCGAGTGATGGCTGAAACATTGGACAGACGTCTGGCCTGGCCAGAGCCCAGACGAAAGGGAGGAGCTGGCGACTGCAGCTGGCTAATGCTTCATGACCACGTTAGGGCTAAGAGCTCCTGCACTGTTACGCATGCATGCAGGAATATGAACCAGTGGTATAGCCTGTCAAAGGACTTTCCTCTGGGCTCCATAAACAACCACGTTATCAGAAATGAAAATCAAAAGAGGGGGATTTAATCCACTATAAAGCGAAAGCCAGCTTTCCTCACCACGTAAGGGGCAAAATAAATCGCTAAAAGTAAATAAATGAATGAATATGTAATTAAATGGAAAAAAAGATACTTTTTTTTTCTTTTGTAGCAGCTTTATATGATTAAATTCCCCCTTTATAACAAGCTGTACATTCTGCATGCTGTTCAGAAGATGGCACAGTAAACAAACTGACTCGTTCACCAACATATCCACACACGTTGCTCCCCAAATCTGAGATTTTCACAATGTTTGGCTTCAAACCTAATAGGAGTGAAGGCACAGTGCACTCCCCATGTTCTGATGCCATGGCAACAGAGGCCCGGAGTCTGATCAAACCTCACATTATGGGAAACAAGGCAAGCATCACACGTGTCACGTTACAGAGTTCAGGCATGCGGTTACCAAGGTCGTCACCACCAACGGCACATGGAAAAGTACAGAGCAGGTGTAGGCCACCGCACGGTGGCACGTAGATGCAAACTGTTGCAGTAACTTCTGTGCAGTTGGATCGTTGTATAGAACACCAAACTGACAGGAAGTGACCTCACTTCATAAACATCTACTCAGAGACGCACAGGCATTAGGGTACGTGATGAATGACATAGGATGCACGGTAAGACACGCACAAACACACACACACACGCGCACGTCTCTACATTCAGCTACAAACATAGCTAACAGACTTGTGAAAATATTACGCTCACATACACACTCCATCCTTGACATATATCCTATACACATGCACTCATGATAGGGTGTTATAGTGGCAATGGAAGTTAAAGAAAGATGGTTGTTATGGACAGTGGCCTTTTAATTTATTACCAGAATAAATACATAATGTATTCATTTAATGCCACGTGGTTTTTAAATTTAAATGATACACGGTGGGACAAAAATTCTAACTCAAATGCAGAGTCAAATTCAGACGTGTGACATTTGTATTACGTGAGTGCAACTCATGCTACTTTCTAGTTGCTCAAGGTTCCATATGACCATCGACTCTGAGCATATATCTGTGTGTCACCACGGACGTGTGATGTTGTTGTGAGATGAAACAAACAAACAAAAACCCATGAAGTATCGTTTTGGTGGACTAAATAGCATAAAAAACAGAAGGGAAGAAAACATTAGCTTGAGCTGACGTGCACACCTGAAGGACACGCACAAAAAGAACTGGAACAAATGAGGAAGAAACTGCAGAAAGAAACAGAACTCATGGAGGCAAAACCAACACAGCTTAGACAAAGAAACAAGTGACTCAAACGAAATGAAATACTACTGCCTGCAAAGAAGTTAGTGCATGAAGCACAGGGTTCACAGTAAGAAAGTGAGAGGTTTTGGCCATATTTGAGAAGGGAGTCGGTACAATGTCCTTAGTTTTTTTTTCCCCCCCGACAGATGAAGGATCTAAAGTGTGGAGGGGTAAGATAAGGAGGAGGGCATACCGCTTTCTGCTTCTGCAAACAAGAAAACATTACAAATCACACATTTACATGATGCCATGGAAGGAAAAAATGAGGCGGTATTTAATACTCGCGCCAAAGCTGATCTTGTAAAAGACCGTAGAGGGCAAAACTGTGTTTTAGTAATTAAAAAAAAAAAAAAAAGAAAATGAAAAAGGGTTATTTTATGTATTTTTTCTTTTATGGCTTAACAGCGCAGGTCATGACCCACCAGAGATTTTCCTTTCGGATATTTAACATCAACCTGGGACATTATGTTGTGCCCTCTATAACTCGTGTACAATAAGGAAAGCATTGCAGTAACACCCATGGCGAAAATGACTTAAAACACTCCAAGTTTGCTGGCAGGCAGTAAATACAATCTTCTGCCTTCATCTCAGATTAAGCTGATTACAGTAAGTGTGCTGGCACGGGCGATACTTGAAGAGAGAGGCACTGTTTGAGATCGGCAGTACATACAGCATCTAGGGCAAATGGTCACAGTCAATCAAACACAAAAGAAAGCGTCTACATATCAACTAAAAGTTGAAAATGAATATTGCAACATGCATCTAAGCCCTGCAGCAAATATATGAGTATATTGCAAAATGGCAAATTAAACTGTGAATTTAATACTGTTCATAATGTAAACCTGTGGTCTGCGAGGTATTCGAAAAACCAAACAAACAAACGTGACTACGCTAGAATGAAAACAATAAAAGTCCACTGGCTACAAGCCATGATCGATCAAGGCCAAATGGAACGTTTTCTGTCCAATATGTCAGACTTTTGTCAAGGCCGGTTTAATGCCACACTCATTAGCTGGTGTGAAATAACATCAAATGCATTAGTAAGAAGTTATACAAAAATGTTCGAAGACAACTTGTGGATGTGGGAAGGTTTGTGGTATTTGGTAAGTTGAGGTTACTAAGACAGAATACTTCATGTTATTAGTTCTCATGGTTCAGTTAACAAAACGCAACAGGAGCAACAGGAGAGCTATTGATGGGAGGCTCTTTACTTCAGCAGTAACGCCATCATCAATAGATCACAGTGGCTTTGAGCAGTGATGTCATGACTCTAGCGTGTCACACTGACTCATACATACAATCAGAATCATTTGAATTTACACAGGTTCACAATTAGGAGATTGTGCTCCAGTAAGAGGTACTCGGATAACTCAGTGGGCAGTAATACACTGATACCACAGCAATGAGATCAGACAAAAGGCCAAACTGCCATCCAAATGACAAATAAGTTAAAGTTGAAGGGAGCTGGTAAATGTTTAGACATTTTTTTCCCCATGAAAACCTTGCTGTGTGCTAATTGTAAACAGTGGTGAGTTAAAATGGGTGTGTCAGTGTGCTGGGCCTATCAGAAGACCAAGACGAGAGACCCATCTGATTGGCCGCTCTCTGGTCAGGCACATGTGCTGTGATGCAGTGGGAGGAGCAAAAGGGAGACCAACCTGCTTTCCCTCTGCTCTGACTTGTATTCAATAGCGATCAATAACAATTTAAGCTTCACGTAACACAGCCTGAGAGAGAGAGAGAGAGAGAGAGAGAGAGAGAGGAGAACAGATCAGTCTTTCCACCTCAAAACAGAAAGACGTAACTGTCATCACGCAGCACAACTACTCTCTGACTGCTTCGCCCCGTCTGATCTGTGACACCAGGAAGGGTCGCTGTATCTTAACATGGGAATGGATGCAGAACAGCACTAAACAGAATATTAAACGTACAAATGGATGGTACGGTTGGCTACGCAGTCAAATATCTAGAGAATCTTTTAAATATATTGGTTGGAAAGTAGAAGTTTAATGTCTTCAATATTATTGTGCAGTTTTAAAAATATGAATCAAAAGGGTGTGGATCTTGGTCTTCCGGACAGGATCTTACTTACTCACAAACTGTAGGAAATGAAAGTCCCACAAAGGCACTGGACAGGTACTCCGTGTACATCTCATTGGCCACACCCTCCAGGTAATACTTCTGCCATGTGTCCTCCTCAATCTGTACAGCAGAGAAACAAGAGAACACGTATATTTATGTGAGCCACATAAATATGGCTGAACACATCCGCATGATTTCTATATCTGAGTTATTAGAGCGCGCACACATCCGCATACACAATAAATCAGGGATTGTAATTGATGTCTGATGCCTGATGAACATCCACAGGAACGCTGGGAAGCCTGAGATCGGCCATGTTCAACACAGCCTGATGGCTACAGGCACTCGTAGCCGCCGGTGTCTCTGAGGAGGTTTAAGCGTACATTCACTGCGACTCTGGTCATGTGATTGACTCGTCCAGTCAAGAATCAAGAACATAACACTTCCTCTCTCTTAAAAGCTCCACGGTTGCTTTGGAAGTGTATTTCAGGTCACTGGACTGCTGGGAGGTGAAGTCCTGTCCACTGAACTTTGAGGCATTTGGTGGGATCTGAGCTGCTCAGACTCTTCTCAAGACTTCAGAACTCATCCTGCAGCAGCTGCTGCCAGTGGCATCATTAATGAAGACAGGTGAGGCAGTTCCCATGGCAGCCATACATGCTCATGCCACAATGTTTCACGGAGAAGGTGGTACGCTTTGGATCAGGAGCAGTCACTGCGCTGCCTCCACACTTCTCCTCCCATCACTGCCGCACAGGTTAATATTCATCTCATCGCTGCAGGAGACTTTGTCCCAGACGTTGTGCCAGAACTCATAGTTTTAATGTACTTTTTAGCAAACTGTAACCCAGCGTTGTCATTCCCATATGGTTAAATATTGATTTAAATACCTCCTAATTATGGGTGAAATACTACGTTTTAAACTCATCATCACTGTTTCATTCCAAACGCAATATGCAGGATTACAGGATAAAAACAAGTATTAGGTCACCGAGTGTGAAATGAGCATTAGGAATATATTCAAGAGAGTCTTCATATTAGTCTAGTAACAACAAAACAATGTACAAATAACAACAAATCCAGCAGTAGGCTTCAGGCCCTATTGGCTATACGCTGGTCGCCCGGGAAGGGCGCGTTGCGTGAAGCGCTCGCTGTATCTGTACCGGAGCCGAGCTGCTTCTCTTTATCATCCCCTCATTACAAGTGTGTGGGGAGGAGGGCAGCGCGAGCTTTGATAAGCAGCAGGGTTATTAGGCAAAGTCTGGCCCATTACTCTGCCATCGCCGAGGCGCTGTCTGCCTGACAGCCACGCAGCACTGAGGCTCTCCAAGCTCTCGAAACCCCCCCCCCCACATCCCCCGTCTCCGCCGGGCTGAGAACCGCCCGCTTTGGGGCGAGCAGTTTAAGGACGGCACTAATAGGAGGGTTCTTGTCATCCTGCCCTGAAGAGATGGCAGCCATTTACTTGGGGTTTCCTAAATTACCTTCCACATTTGTGTCAGGCCTGTCAGGCCGGATGTAAATGCTGTGGGTATGAGCTCTCGCAGCGACGGAGCGATTATTCCCTTCGGCTGCTCCAGACTGCAGGAGGAGCGCGGTGTGATCGCCAGGCGCCGCGCCAAACACGTCTGTTTACCACGCACACAGAGCCAGAGGCCTGACAACGCTTAACACTACACTTATTGCTTCTTTGTTGGTTAATGGTCTTTCAAAAGATCTCTTCATGTACACGTTCTATCCCCGAACTGTAAGTAATGCTTTCTGTGCGTGCACGAATGTGTGTGTGTGTGTGTTATTAACACCTCACTAATGCCCGCCCGGTTTGTTTCCGGAGTGCCCACTTGGGTGGAGGGTAGGAGTGAGACTGACGATACACTGTCACACTCACACACACACTCACACATTGTCCTGTTGTTCTTCCCCTCAGCAGTGTGATGTGCCACTGCTGCTCTGGTTCTGCTAATTACATCCTTAATTAATATGATGAGCTTAGCTGAATGACAAAGGCTGTGGACAGTGACTACACATCTCAGGAAAGTTTCCTCACACGCACTAGGGACGAACGCACAGCAGACAAATGTGGCTGCTCTATGCCTGTTACTGTGGACTTGGCCATTCAAATAAAAGATTTACATTATTTTCATTATAAATTTATGTACTTTTCGTGTGACAGAACTTTTCAAATGTGTTCTTATATCCCTGGAAATAATTATTTTCTGGAAGCTGGATAGCGCAGTATTTGTACTGTGAAAATGAAAGCAAGAGACTAAATAAGTCACTTTATAATGTGGGTTTGGTTCATATTTAACATTTTACATTTGTTTACAGGTCCGTGTAGAGTAGTCAGGACCCAGGGCTCGGCACGCGGCCACGAGGACAAGGAGTGGAAATCGAGCTCTTTCACAGACCCTCATTTCCTTCTCATTTCTGCTTAACTTGCGCACACACAAATGAAAATAAACTCCATTTAAAGTAATGGGAAGAGAAGTAAACGTGAGGGGTAAAACACAAGGACGTGTGGAGAAGCTGGGATAACGGCTCCAGGAATGTCTCCAACTGGCCCGAACAAGAGCAGCAGCCTATTCTGGTTTTCCTAAAGGCATCAGGACCGGCAGCTGAGCTAATGTTGACTTCTGACCTCTGCTCTTCCACGCTCACTAGACTCGCCTGACAGTTTAAGAGAAGTGCTTTGATCGGGGAGGAAGCCATCTGACAGGATGTTTAGATTCCAGCCTGCGTGTTCTAGTCCTTTTCGTTAAGATCTCTAAACGTGCGTGCGTGTTCCGCAGTCTGGAAAGGGTGGTCCTGGTGCTGTCTCTTCGGGGAAGGAGAGAGTTATGACTGATGTACCCTGCAGATGTTTCCATAGATACCACATCTTAACAGTCATTACAGAGATTCTTCATTTTTCTGTGACATGAGAATGTTTCTCTTACAGTGTTCCACCTTGATGTTAAGCGCCTGCATTGAGTCCAAAAATCAAAGCCAATCTTATGGCCCCTTCTGGAATAGGCAGTAAATTTCAGGATCTCTGTGTAGCTCCACAGTCCGAGCCCTCTCCCCCATCTCCCTTCCATCTGAATCCAGCCTCTCCTCCCCTGACCCAACATTCCCCCCCCCACACCCCAAACACTCATTCAAGCCCCCCCCAAACCTTCACCCATTCATCCCAAATTCACAAACGGCTGGGCCAGAGGTGTAAGTCATTTCTTCTCACGAACTCCACTGCCCTGTTCTGATCGGATGTTTTCTCATTCATTAGTGCGGCTCCTCTGACAGAGCCGTGTGTGTTCGGCCGGGCTGCCCCTCCTAGTCAGGCTATAAATACAGATTGCTGTGGGGTGCTGCTCGTTGACTATAGATCAGACACATGGCTCGCATTTCCCTGCTATATCAGCACACAGGGGGACGGTAAATTCAGCAAGAGAAAAACCACTAATTTACATTCTCGCCTCCGCAGTGCAATTGACTCATATAAATTACTTCATAATGGTGACAGCAATGCTGTGTTGCTGTCCTGAGTAGGTCCCAAATGAGACGGCAGGGCTCAGGAGATGATTTACGCCTCGCCATAATGGCCTGCGTGATTGAACTGTAGTGGGAACGGATCTCCGAGGCTGAATCTGCTCTCCGACGACCAGGACGGACGGCTGCGAGCTTTTTCATCTGAGCGGGAGCTCGGGGGAACCGACTCTACCTTGATGTATGACCTCATGGAGAAGAGGTTGGCGAGCATGGTGGACAGGCCCTGTGCCAGGCAGCTCTGGGCAATGAAGCCTGCCTTCAGCTCAGCCAGACAGATCGCATCATCACCCTCCTTCCAGTTCCAGCTGGGAATGTTTAACAGATGGGCCTGGACACACAGGAGAGCAGGGAAGGCAAAGTCAAGATGTTCTCCCAGAGCCATCTCAGTGAGAAGAAATGTTCATCAAATACATGTGTCGAAATGAATAAAACACTCTGTGAAACAAATGGCAGGACCGTGGTTGATGACGCTTAATTATATTTGTAAATGAAATCAAGGTGCACAGTGCCAAACATGATTAGGTAATTACATGTCTGTCTGTGTATTCAAACCTTAGCACAAGTTCACAACGACCAAGTGGAGTGTTACCTTGTTGTGGTACTGCAACATTTGAGTGATTATTCTTATCTTTGGATGGTAATTCTTGATTGATATTACTCTGTAATAAAAAAGAAACATACAGATACGTCACAGCTCAATCCATTTCCAAACCAAACCAGATTAATCATCCATTTCGACAGCTGAGTCTGTGAACAGTGTGTGGAGAGCTGGAGAGTTGGGCTGTTTCTTTTGAACTCAACCCTGTTTCGTTCTGCAGGTCCATAAAAAAAAGTGAGGTGAGGAATTTATTTGCATATGAAGCTGGTTTATGCAACATTAGGTCTTTATAAGAGAGAGAGTGTTGAAGAGCACCTAGACTTCTGCCTAAAAAAATATTTGATTTTCCTCTGGTCTGGATGGAGGGCCAGCGCACGACCTGGAGGAGCTGAAGAATCGTGGCCCTCATGGTCTCAACCTTCCTGCAGCAATATGAACTGACTTTGGGGAGGAGAACGTTTCTCCAAGGTCTTTTCATCTGCTTCCAGATAAAACATGTGTGGTCCTGGGTATTAAGCAGGGCTTTAGATGTGCTGTGTTTTGAGTGTCTTATTCACACCTCCTTTTAAACACTGAAGGGGACCGACACACCTCAACTCCCCAAACATGACACGGAACGCCAGAAACTCTCCTGCAGGCGTTTCAGAACAAAGAGTCTGCTTGTTTGAATGTGCAAGTGAATCACTGTGGAAACAAGATTAATGGAAGCAAATATGTTCTACTTGTAGTCATGGGCGAATGGCAGAGGTTCCCACCTCATTATATTGGAGGCGTCTTCTGCGTCTGGGTCTGCACAGTATTTATTTGCGAGAATCAAGCATGCGTCTGCAGACTCGATCTACGGTTTCGATGAAACAATACAAAGAGAAATGAATATGGGCATTTATTAAATAATGATTCATCTACAGGGACAGTATATCCATAACATCTCTGCATTCTCAGACTGAAACAGGCCTATTATGTAAACTAGGCCTCAGATGAAATAGGAATATGTATCAACCAACACCAAGATTATCTGTTCACTGAGTTTGATGTTATTTAATAACTGTAATTACATTTCTTGCAGTCCACAGACTAGAATGGCATGACGAGACATGTTTGTTTAATGCTTTATTTAATGATGAGATGTCGTCCTCTGTGAGAGTTCGGTACCTTGACTCTAGCCAGGTCATGTGGGTTGAGAACAGATCCTTGGTAGAATTCCACCTGAGTGAAGTGACGTTTGAACAAGGCTTCCAGCTCAAGATTAGGGGAAATACTATGAAGATAGATGGAGAGAATGCAAATAGAGAGAGAGAGAGAGAGAGAGAATGAGAGAGAGAGAGAGAGAGAGAGAGAGAGAGAGAGAATGAGAGAGAGAGAGAGAGAGAATGAGCATCTCAATATCTCAGTATCATTTGTATTTGGCCAAATTACATGAAAACCTGTCCATTGATAGATTTTGATACATTTTCCTAAAGTTCTTAAGGTTTTCTTAATCTTCTGGTGCCAATAAAACTCCAAAGACTTTTTCAATACTGCTTTATACTTATTAACAGAATAGAATTATACTCACTTATGGAGAAAAACAATTTCTACATTGACATCATCCCTGTCCTTGTGTAGGAAGTCTTTAAGGAAGTTGGAAACACTTTCAAGTGTGATATGACCACAGACCACAATATGCCTGAAAAGGGGAAAATTCATCTTAACAGCATAAACTGAGACTACGCAAATGGCACTACCAGGAAAAAGATCGATAAGAAGCAAAAATGGCTCCTAACAGACACAGTCTCTTCTCTACATCTCCAAACCTCCTTCATATCGTCATTACTTCAGATCTACACTCCACGCGTAATCTTACACAGCACGAAAAACATTATACACTTAGCCTGGATCATCTTTAACTGCAGCTGTATGCATTTACTATTTGATTTGAAAGATGTTTTCAGAGTGTTGTACATTGTTATACCCAGTTCACCCTACTGAATAAATACATGTTGACAGGGACATGTACGCCAATGCAACCCGACCCTCTCCAGAGAGTGTCAGGTCTGCAGCTGCTGGTCACTCTAACCGTGACCTCATGCTTTCTGGCATCTACCTAGTCACTTGCTGCTTTTCATATGCATATGTGAAATGCAATCTTTGTATTCAGGACTGGGACTGAGGTCGTGACCTTCGGACACTTGTTGGGTCAGTCGGGCCACTGTTCCCGCAGTCAGCTCTAGTTTCACGTTCTCGGTGCTCAAGCTGTACCCTAATCAGCCAGCAGGTCCTCCTGGCCTGACTCAGAGACAGCCGTCAGACGTGGCCCTCTATGTCTGTCCAACTGCTCAGGGTGTCAGTCAGTGTTAGTTTCCAAAAAAACATGTCAAACGCTGTTTTGCCTTCACGTAAAGAGCAAAGATTCATGGTTAACACTGAACACTAATGATGGTCTCTGGGTCTGTTGTTTGATAGAACAATGGCGTCCACTGATGTGGCGACCCGTGGTGCTTCAGAAGCAAACGTCTGAGGGGGAACTTCAGCTGCCAAAGGAGCTCAGTGTGGATCTCCAAAAGACGTCATGAACATTGCAGAACAATAACAGTGCTTTATTTGTTAACCACATTTCCATGCATGAGGCCTGCAGGCCAGATCAAATCCTGGATCTCCTCAGAGCTGCTGTGGTTGGAGCGTGAGGAGCAGCACGCTCATCAATCTAAACCTGCCCCCCCCAAACACACACACACACACACACACACACACACCAAGGCCCAACGTCCTCAGACTTGGACAAAGAACACGCACTTTGGAAAGTGTGCGTGCCTGTGCATGTGTGTGTGTGTGCATGTGTGTGTGTGTGTGTGTGTGTGTGTGTGTGTGTGTTTACTCTTAGGTGCAAGAGTACGCATTTGTGATTCCATTTGAAAGCATGTGTTTCAGAGAGCTGAGCCATGCCCAGCAGCAGGCTCCCACTGGCTTGAGGGGGCGTGGTCAAGCAGGCTCCCACTGGCTGGAGGGGGAGTGGTCAAGCAGGCTCCCACTGGCTGGAGGGGGAGTGGTCAAGCAGGCTCCCACTGGCTGGAGGGGGAGTGGTCAAGCAGGCTTCCACTGGCTGGAGGGGGAGTGGTCAAGCAGGCTTCCACTGGCTGGAGGGGGAGTGGTCAAGCAGGCTCCCACTGGCTGGAGGGGGAGTGGTCAAGCAGGCTTCCACTGGCTGGAGGGGGAGTGGTCAAGCAGGCTTCCACTGGCTGGAGGGGGAGTGGTCAAGCAGGCTTCCACTGGCTGGAGAGGGGGCTTCCACTGGCTGGTCAAGCAGGCTTCCACTGGCTGGAGGGGGAGTGGTCAAGCAGGCTTCCACTGGCTGGAGGGGGAGTGGTCAAGCAGGCTTCCACTGGCTGGAGGGGGCGTGGTCAAGCAGGCTTCCACTGGCTGGAGGGGGAGTGGTCAAGCAGGCTTCCACTGGCTGCCCTGCCTGGATGCGACTGCACATAATGGTCTTCACAGATTTTGCCTCCATCCCTCTAAGTATTTTAATGAGCAGTTGTAATTGTATGCTTGGCTGTCCTGAGATGAGAGGACCATGTGGATCTGTTGACTGCAGAAGGAGCCAGGCGCGTCTGGCGAAGGGCTACCCTGATCAGGCACGCATTATTCATGTTTTCCTATCCCCAAACACCCTCTTTAGAGGTTCTACTAAGTCTGAAAGATGTGTGGGACAAGGCTACCACATTTTTCTATATAACCGAAATAAATAGCCTCTGGCACACACACAAACTCACACACACACACAGAGACACAGTGAGCTTGTGTCAGACATCTTGTCTCCATATTTGGATGAGTTATCAGTGGAGCGTGATCATGCTACTGATTGTGTTGCACCACCATGGCTATGTGCTCTCTGTGTTTATGGTACAACGGCATTCGGGAGAGCGTGAGGTAAGTCTGACGCCACTGAGGGCGGCCAAAACCCTCGTCACTTGTCACGCTGTAGTCCTCCAGTAGCATGAAGAGGGTGGAGTAATGTAAATATTTACCTCTGTACCTCAAAGTGATGTTCACAATTTTTTCTTTATATTACTCTGTTACACTACACAAAGTAGCCTCTAAAAAGTAACACACTCTTATTCAGAGTTTAATCCAGAGCATTACCACAGGTTTAGAGACGACTTAACTGAAGTAAAATACTCAGATTAATGCAACACTACACAGAGGACATCACACAGTGGAGACTTGGAATCACAACTAGATGGTCCACATGACAGGACGAAGAAATGTGACAAAATAAAAAAGGAAACGTTTCAGAAGCACAAGTTCAGCAAACCCACATGCTCATGCAAAGGAGCAGGAGGAAAACCCTCCAATCACAACGTGCATTTCAAAACAACACAAACAAGCAAAGCAACGAAGAAAGAAGAGCAAAAGTATCAGCTACAGTAGCTAACCGCTAACAGGTAACAGCTACTGCTCTAACCCTTACACCCGACAGCACAGCACCCAACCAGCAGAGAGCACTCTCCACAGACAGCAGCACCGTCCCGCTCCAGGGTACGCCTGTACAGCATAAACAGCACTGTGCCCCTCCAGGATACGCCTGTACAGCGTAAACAGCACTGTGCCCCTCCAGGATACGCCTGTACAGCGTAAACAGCACTGTGCCCCTCCAGGATACGCCTGTACAGCGTAAACAGCACTCAATGGCTGCGTTTAATTAGATACTTGCTAGTAACAGACGCCATAACACAGTAGCTATCAGAGGAAAGTTGAGCAGTAAGAATCAGTCTGTCATGCCCAACCAGGTCTGCTGTGCTGGTCTCACAAGGGTGATTAGGCTTCCACTGATCGCTCTGATCACGCTTCAATGTGTTACGAGACCTATGCAGCAATGGCATCTACACACACACACACACACACACACACACACAGGTCTGGGCAGCTGTGGGCCCACACTGTCAGTGAGGCAGGTACGCTGCGATGAGGTGCGGGAGTTCTGGGTTCAGGTAGGGTTCACACGCCTCTCGGCTCACGCACCTGCTGTTTCAGCACAGCTCGAGCGCAGAGACAGCACGGAGCAGCACCGCATTACAGCTACACGTCCAGCACCACCTCCGCCTCCACCCCCACCACCCTGCCTGCTGCACCAAGGCGTGGTTGCAATAGCGCTGATTACACATCAGCCTGCTCCCTGAGCCCGATACACCCCGCAGGAATTAACTGACCTCTCAGGACGGTAATTGCTAGGACCTCCGAGCAGAATGCAACAGAAAAGTTGATACGCAAGTTTTAAACAGAAACTTTCGGAGTGAGGATAATGATATTTCACATGGTCTGAGATACTGGAAGAAATGTAAAATATTCCCCACTGAAATGACAAAGGTACAGGCTACAGTTACGGAACAACGGAGAGACCTGTCTTCTTGAACTTTTGAAAAACACTCTTTTAAATACCATATAAAGGCTCATAATCCTCATGATTTACAACAGTTTGCTGTCAAACAAAGTACCGTTTTATTACTTTATTCATTACACAAAGGATTACAGACTCATTCGGAAACATCTTAAACCAATAAGTTACAGTAAACACTCAACAGTTAAAGCAGTAATAAGCTGCAGAACGAAGAGGGTCTCCCCTAACCTGTGCCTGTATGAAATGTGCCAACAGGAAAAATAAATACATTTCCTGACACATTTATTTATACGCGCCCTAATGCGTCCATTCATAAGAACACACTCGCATGTGTCCATGCTTCTGCAATAACACAAAGCCTGGTGACTCTGTTTCTGCTCGGCCACAGACCTGGAGCCAAGCCACCTGTAATCGCAACCACATGTATTTCTGAGTGGAGAGAGAGTGAGAGTTAGAGTGTGTGAGAGAGAGATAGACAGAGCGAGAGAGATGAGGGAGAGAGGGAGAGAGAGAGCGAGAGAGAGAGAGAGAGACTGAGGGAAAGCCCAGCTTCCTGACAAACCCTTCTCTCAACACCAGGCTTCTAATCCAGCCACAGAGCTGGGGCCAAACATAACATTTCATCAATCTTGTTACAGCGACAGGCAGACAGCATCAAACAAAGAGGCTCCTGATGGCTTTACTCTCTCTGCACTTAGGATCTGCCTTAAACCTGGTGAAAGCTAGCGGAGACCGTGTGCACATTGAGAGAAACAAAGGAAGAGAGAGAGAGATTTGCAGAGAGAGAGAGAGAGAGAGAGAGAGAGAGATCGGTAGAGAGAAAGTTTCCTAAATGTGAGCACTCGGGCAGAATCGCTGTGCTGATGACAGGGTTCCGAGTTGGAGCCAGAAACGAGTGGGTGTTCAAAACAGCCACGTTCACGCCAAACAGCGACCTCTGCAAAACAAAACCACAACTACACGGGGCACGAGGGGAAGCAAAGCAGGCAGAGAGGCGTCTGTGGGCCGAGGGCCGGCAGTGGGAGCTGGGGCAGCCTGGCGTCTGGTGTGGGGTGTGGGGGGCAGGGGCAGGGGGCAGGGGGCAGGGCCAGGGGCACACACACACACACACACACACACGGAGGTGGCAGGCCGGCGGCCAGGGGAGCGTCTCTCACGGCAGCAGGCACGGCCAGCGAGAAAAGGCGAACACACCTCCAGATGTGGAGGAGAAGCTACACGACGGACACAGAGCGGCAACAGAAGCGCCAAACGAGGGTGGGGGGAATGAGACTTGAAAAGCAGACAAGAACAACGCAATTAAGAAAGCAGCTTGTTTATCAGAGCAGTTAGGCAAGGTCTTCATGACTGTCTCAGAAAGTTATAGGACTTTTGACAACTGCTGACTAGACTGAAATTACAAAAAGAATGACAGAAACAGCAGTAGTGAGACGTTGCGAGTGGGATGGATGTAGCAGACAGGACGTGCTGAGAAGAGGCTACAGGCACAGAGAAAAGGGACACGTGGTTTCCATGGCCACGTTCTCCTCCAGTCACAGTGTGACATTCATTTCACTGTTCGCTCTACAGCTAAGTTCTAGGACTCTGCACAGGGGTGGGGGTGGGGGGGGGTGTACATGTATTAAACCCCTCTAATGGGCAGGGGGGGTAGTGATGAGTCCCACAACCACACCTGCTGCTGTATTTACACTTACTTTCGGCCTCGTGTCGAGTTATAACTCCCTCCGTATTTCTTCCGATTAAGGATGAGAGCAGCGATTTCTGGCACGTAGCGAGCAAACATGGCCTACATGCACGGAACAGAAGAAGAAGAGGGCATGCAGAGAGGGGTGGGACAGTGGCAGACACCTCCGCCCCGGGGTACTTACTTTCTGCCATTTACCGCGCTATAGGAACCACCGTATTTCTTGCGGTTTCCTATTAACTCTATGATTTCAGGGACGTAGCTGGCAAACATGGCCTGAGGAGAAGATAGGAGACAGAAGCAGATACTAAAAAAGAGTGTGAAGTGGTGAGGGGAGGGGCTAGTACCCCCCCACGCACAGATCTGGGGAGGCATGGGCACAAAAACACCCACATGTACCACTTCTGGGTGGGCGATTAGGGACTCTTGATAACGTGTGTTTGGGGAGTTTAATAACGGGGGGTTGGAAAACATCATAAAAAATTGGAACTGTATGACAAAAGAGCTCAGAAATCCAAAAAGAGGGTCTTAATTACCAGAGAAATGCAGATCAGGGGGGGAAAAAATACCACAATTTAAGGTCAATGGTTTGGAGGGGAAAAAAAACTAAAATGTCCAAAAAAGAAAACAAAAAAAAAAAAAAACACCAACAACAACAAAGAAAGGAGGAAGAGTGGATCACGCGTCAACATGTGACAGCACTGAAAAATGAAGAAAAAGGAGAAGAAAAACCCCTGTGTGCCATGTTTAGCCCAACTAACACTGGTGACGTGGCAGGCTGATTTGAATAGTCCAGGCCGAACGTCCACAGCTGCAGAACCCATCAGGACTCGAGTGGCTGCAGGAACGAGCAGGACGCGTCTGACAAAGTCTGCAGCCCCATTTCGCCACCTGACTGGGGGCGTCTGTCCCGTCTGGGGGCTCCGTCAGCTCCGCCTCTCTCGGGGGGGATCAGAGCTGACACGCCGTGCTCATACCAACTACGGTAACTACCGGGCCTCTCCGAAACAAAGCAAGATGCCATCACTATGGTGACGGTGCAACAGCTGGTTGATCTGAGCCGTTACGCTGTGCTTGTCTCGCTGTGTCTCCGAGTCTGTTGCTTTACGTCCATTGTCTTCTGTCTCTGAATATCGTCTCCATCTGGTCTGCTCTGTAGTGGAATATTATCTGTATAACACTCATTTTCTGCCTGTATATACATTGTGGTTATTTGGGCTGAAGCTCTTTTGTTGCCTAGTCTAAAACCTGCATGTGCAGCTATAGTATTTATACAGGAATTCTATATTTGATCAGTGTCTATACCTGTATCATCCGTATAGTAATCAGCAACCCGTATAAAGTTGCCTGTAGCTATTTGCTTTATTGTCCACAACTTACACGTGTTCAGTTATAACCGTATTAACGTTGTGTTTTGGTCCGTAGCTGTTTGGCCTGTGTCGTCGGTAAGCTGTGTGTGTGTGTGTGTGTGTGTGTGGGGCTGCTGTTGCTGTGGTAACGATCAGACAGAACTATGGGCCATCATCCTGCCACTGTGTTGGTTGGAAATGGGGGGGACACAGAAGGGTGGGATCCTCTGAAACCGCAGCTGCTTTAAGGAAACGCCACTTGACATTAGCAGACTTGATCAAAGTAGCTAATTTCTTTATTTACATACTAGCATTAATAGCAATACAAAATATTCTTCCTCGTCGAGCATGTCAACATGTCAGTTCTACAATGGGCTATCGTGGCAAATGAGAGAAGAGCTCTTCAACGGGTGGACAGGGACTGTAGAGACAGCGTGGAAATACGCGACGTGGCAGGTATTTCATCAGGACACTATGAGGACTATGGACAGGTGATAATTATGGGCTTTGTAAATAATCGTCTGCGTTTTACGTGAAGCGATGAATGATGTGGTGTGTGAACGGGCTTATGCACATATGAAACTCGTTTTTTACCAGACCGCCGAGAATGAAGAAGACCATGAACAGTCGGCCCAGGGTGGTTTTCGCGCAGACGTCTCCGTATCCCACCGTGGACATAGTGACCATGAGCAAGTACACACATTCCCAATATGAAAGTGGCTGGGAATTTTGGAAGTTTTCCCAAGGATCCCCTGAGTTTTCCACCTGCAGGCAGGGGGAGAGCATGAAAAACATTACTGAGACAAGCCAAGACCTCAGAGTTTACTTCTAAACCTGATCCTCTACAGCCATCTACTGTTTAATCGCGGTATTGCCACCACTAAACGTGGGGCCGCCAGGAGGGGCTTTTATGTGCTTGAACTGTGAGAGGAACCAAACACGTGGCTTTACTGTAGATCAGAGTCTCTGCTGCCATCTAGTGGCACAGATGTCCTCTGGCAAATCCTGATAAGGGAATAGAAAGAAAAACTGAATAGTATCTTCGCTATTACAAGAACTACGAATAAAGGCGTCGGCCATGTTATGTTCGTTCCTCTTCACGTTTTGTTTTTGGGTTTTTTTTTGTCGCCGTTGCTCATTGGCTGGTTTTGTTACCTACATGTCGGTTTCTCGTTGGGGGTTGCGGGGCGGGGCTTGTGTGAGTTTCACACTCACCAGATGAATGAATCCTGCAGCTGTGAGCCATGTGCTTATGAAGATGGAACACAGGTTCACCAGCTTGATGGAATTACTGTGAGAGACGAGAGTTACATCACACCTCTCAAAGTGAAACGCATCGCACTGACGTACAGATCAGTCATCTACTGAGCCCAACACACACAGGACGAGGCTGGCGAGTGGCGTCTTGCTGTGAGCAAACACACGGGTGATCACAAACCATCATGTCAGTCATACAGTGGGAACCCCAGGTCTGGCTTTTAGCTAAACTCATGGCTTTTTTGCCATACGGTTGATCTGACACCGATTAAAAAAAGACAAAGAAAGGAAGTAGGCCATCCCACGCTCGGCGGGGACGTAGCGTTTGAGTGAGTGCGGGCTGCTCTCAGCGCATGTCTGCGTTCTGGACCGGGAGAGGAGCTGTTGCTAACGAACGTCCGGCCGCCCGACCGAACACAGTTTCATAGGGTGACAGCTGAAAATCCTTCTCCAGCAACCTCATCGTTCCCCTCTGCTCTGCGACCCCCTGACCTATCAGCTGCAGATGCCACACAGTGTCTGGGGGAGCGCAGAAGGAGTCAACCACGGGCCTGTTTCTACCCGCCCTCGGCTCTCAGCTCAGCCAATAGGAGATCCCTGCTCTCTTACCTATAGCACATTAAAGGGAGGATTAGCCTATAACATTCGGTTGAGCTCTAGGCTCCACCCCACATCATTTTCCGTGTATGATTCAATGATTAAAAGAACTTTGCATAATTTAAAGGTACAATAAGATGTTTATGCATTAGAACCGAACCATAAGGGCTGAATGTGCAGAAGTGCAAGGTGATAAGTAGAGAAAGCTCACAAAGGACTGTGGGTAAAGGTTAATAGTCAATATGAGGACCGTAATTACTATAACAATGTTTTTCAAAGCTATGTGGCCAGCCATGTGATGTACATAAGCCCGAAAGCCATAAGACAAATAATAAATACAGCAAATGCTTTGCTACTTATTGTACCTTTAACTGAAGTCTTACCATCGGTGGAAAAGGAACATTGGAGTGTGTGCATGCATGCAGGTCGGCCTTACCTTGTTTTTAATATATTCAAAAACTGTAATATTTCCGAGAACTGTATCAGTCTCAAGGCTCTTAGAAATCGCAGACCTGCAAGAAAACAAAAGGTTGAATTGAAATTACAAACCAAACTCTGGATCTTGTTCATAAAGGAAACGGGCTGAAAGTTAAATACGTCGTAGCCAGACAACAGGTGACAGTGCTGAAGAAAGCACTCACTCTGTGCTCAGCGGACTGTCCCAACGCAGATGTATGAACAGCCATGATGAAAAGATGGCCGACCTTTTGGAATCATTAGGAAACCTATTTTCTTTTAGAACTCACTACATCTATAATTTATAGATTCTATAAATATAAATACAGGTACAATAAATATATATACATATCTATAAACATCTAGAAATATACATTCAGTAGGTCCACATATTGTCAAATGTATTGAAGCCATGTGTAAACAAATCCTAACAGAAAATGCAGAGAATGTGTTTAACCTGGAGACTGGTACCTAAAATGTGGCACTTATCAGCACCGAAATCATAAAGATAAATACAAATAGCATTTTAAATAAACACAGTGTGATATTTTTATTGCACAAATGGTTTAATCCGTAGTGGAAAAACCGAGCCCTTGCATTTACACTGTTGTTATTTCCTGCATTAATGACTTCACCCCAACGCCTCCTGCAGGTCTGCACAGAAGCTGTTGTATTCGCAGTTATCTTATGGAGTTTTAGCTTCTGCAATCTTTCTTCCGAGGTCCTCCGAAATCTCCTGATCAAAACTAAGCCAGCCAATCAAATACAGTCCTCACACAGCGCGTTATATATTCATGAGGACACTGGACGTGGCAGAATGTGTGCATGTGTGTTTATGAGGGAGCGTGATAGTTAAGCAGAGGTTAACAATGTAGCACCTTTATCATCAGGTGACTTACACAACGTCAGTCAGCCCTTGCATCATAGACTTTACTGCACTCTCTCACTTTCTCACTCTCGCACTCATTAATCTCTCTTTCACACACCACACACATACACACACGCACACACAAAACAATGATTGAATTAACACTTCAGCACTCCTTAAGCGGTATCACACAAGCTATTCAGACAATATCACAGGGAATAGATCAAACCAACGAAAGTTCCCGACAAAAGCCTCACAATTAACGATAGCAGCCTCGGTAACCACAGCAACCAGAGTGAGCCTCTAGGCCGGGCGGAGCTATACAAGAGCCCCAGACGTGCTCTCTTACCCCAGCCGGAGAGCACGCGGAGGCAGGAGATGACGGAGCCGAGGAGACCGGGACCTTTCTTGCCTTCTCTCGCTCTAACGCGGTAGCCTTTGTGAAAGAGCTCAGAGCAGGACTTCCTGCGAGCGCTGGTCCCGCACGTGACCTGAGCCTGCAGGACGGCCGGCAGGGCGCAGGGCACTAGAACCCTACTGGAGATCATGGCTCCTGGACTCTCTTCTAATCTTACTTCTGCAGCACTCTCAACCAAAGAGATGCCCTACGGCGCAGAAACACATCGCGCTGAACATCAGAAGTGATGAGAGCATCCCTCAGGTGAACCAGGAGTGGTGATCCAGGAGTGGTGATCCAGGAGTTGCGATCCAGGAGTGGCGTTCCAGGAGTGGTGATCCAGGAGTTGCGATCCAGGAGTTGCGATCCAGAAGTGGCGATCCAGGAGTTGCGATCCAAGATTGGCGATCCAGGAGTTGCGATCCAGGAGGCCTGAGCCAGGAACACGGCCAGCCAAGAGAGCACAGGCTGCAGAAACACACTCTGCACGGCAGGGGAAAGTCCAGCGGGAATGAGACCCGTGCGGTGGTGTCGTGTGTCTGAGGGAGAGGGCGGTCCAGGAGCTGCCAGAACAGCTCTACGCATCGGCTTAATCTGCTGCGCCCACGCACACACACACACACACACACACACACACACACACACACACACACCCCGCCGGAAATAATCCTCATACCACTAATGTGATTCATGTGTATAAGATGATAAGACGGGATGTCCTGCCCCGAACCCTTCTGGATATTTAGAGTGATTGAAATTGGAAAACAGAAGAGAAAAACAAAACAGTAATCCTAAATTAATCAACGCTGCGCTGCCGCCATGTTTGTTTGTCCGAGGCCTAAACCCGCACATTGTGTGGACTCTGATGATGCACTATGAAAGCAACCAATTTCCCAACATAATCATAGTTTAAATTAAGGCCCATAATCCATCTGTGAGCTGTGGCGAAATCCAGTGTACTGAGTTTTGCTGTTACCCCCTACGTGCAGTCTGCCTGCTCAAGGACCCTCACATGTGCTCAGGCAACACTGGTGCCGTTCACCGACAAACAAACATCTACTTTGCTTTCGCACGACACACACGCCGCCTCCCTTAACGGGCAGAGGGCCCGCCAGCCGCTAGTGCCCCTCAGGCAGACGTGGGAGGCTGGGACGGGCCAGCGCACTGGGCCCAGTTCGGAGAGTGTGCGTGTGCTGACACACACGTGACTACAGCTCCACGCGCGAACGTGCCTGCCGCACTGCCACTGGTTCCCTCAGCCGACCACGTCCCACGTGCTTCCTGGACCCAGTCCCAGCAGGCTCGCTGCACCCACAATGCACTGGGAGCGCGGCTCGTGTAAACACAAGGGGGGCTTGCCAGGCTCTGCACAACAAAGGGGCTTACAACGCAAATTGGTTACGCTCTTTTGACTCAGAAGCTTCCTGTCCGGCTATAGCAGCATGACACAGTATGGATAAACATGACTGTATTAGACCACCAGGTGGCAGTGTAACGCAGCGCATGAACTCTGAGGGAGTTGGGGAAGCACCATGAAGTTGAGGCATAAATCAGAATCAGAATCAGAATCAGAATCATATACAAAGTGCATTTATATTTGCATTAATTTGCATTAATACTTATGCGATAACTGGTAAAATAACCAGTGCTAGTCAGTCCACATCTTCAGTTTGAAATCAGTATATTATATTACATTTTTTTAAAAACTTCAGTTCACAAAGCAGCTACCAATACAGACACAGCAGCTAGTGTAATTACTGCACTGTAGTGTAACACTGCATTCTGTTCAGTCTGGCACGGATATCTGAGCACTACTCACAGGTCTTACATCTTAGATCACAGAATGTCTCAGCTTTGCAGGCAGCAGTGTGGCGGGGGGTTTGTGGATGCAGGCTGACTGACGGGTGGAGGCGGATGGAGGAGATGGAGGAGGAGGAGGAGGAAAGGGAGATACGGCTTCCGCACAGGCCTCCTGCGATTATGGCTCATTTCACACCACTGTGACAAGATCCATTTCAACTCTTCTGCAGTGGAGACTGGCACTCCCTTCCAGACTAATGCCAGTGCTCCTCTGCCCAATTTGAAAGGAGGCCACAGCACTGGGAAGACCCGGACAGGCATGCTACAAAAGCGCTACCACAGAACGCTACAACAGAACGCTACAACAGAACGCTACAATAGAATGCTACAACAGAACGCTACAACAGAAAGCTACCACAGAACGCTACAACAGAACGCTACAACAGAATCCTACCACAGAACGCTACAACAGAACGCTACCACAGAACGCTACAACAGAACGCTACAACAGAACGCTACAACAGAATCCTACCACAGAACGCTACAACAGAACGCTACCACAGAACGCTACCACAGAACGCTACAACAGAACGCTACCACAGAACGCTACCACAGAACGCTACCACAGAACGCTACAACAGAATCCTATAACAGAATGCTACAACAGAACGCTACAACAGAACGCTACAACAGAATCCTACCACAGAACGCTACAACAGAACACTACCACAGAACGCTACAACAGAATGCTACCACAGAACGCTACAACAGAACGCTACCACAGAACGCTACCACAGAACGCTACAACAGAATCCTATAACAGAATGCTACAACAGAACGCTACAACAGAACGCTACAACAGAATCCTACCACAGAACGCTACAACAGAACACTACCACAGAACGCTACAACAGAATGCTACAACAGAACGCTACAACAGAATCCTACCACAGAACGCTACCACAGAACGCTACCACAGAACGCTACAACAGAACGCTACCACAGAACGCTACAACAGAATCCTACAACAGAACGCTACAACAGAATCCTACAACAGAACACTACCACAGAACGCTACAACAGAACGCTACCACAGAACGCTACAACAGAACGCTACAACAGAACACTACCACAGAACGCTACAACAGAACACTACAACAGAATCCTACAACAGAACACTACCACAGAACGCTACAACAGAACACTACCACAGAACGCTACAACAGAATCCTACAACAGAACGCTACAACAACAGAACGCTACAACAGAATCCTACAACAGAACGCTACAACAGAACACTACCACAGAACGCTACAACAGAACACTACAACAGAACGCTACAACAGAACACTACCACAGAACGCTACAACAGAACACTACCACAGAACGCTACAACAGAACACTACCACAGAACGCTACAACAGAATCCTACAACAGAACGCTACAACAGAACACTACCACAGAACGCTACAACAGAACACTACCACAGAACGCTACAACAGAACACTACCACAGAACGCTACAACAGAATCCTACAACAGAACGCTACAACAGAACACTACCACAGAACGCTACAACAGAATCCTACAACAGAACGCTACAACAGAACACTACCACAGAACGCTACAACAGAACACTACAACAGAACGCTACAACAGAACACTACCACAGAACGCTACAACAGAACACTACCACAGAACACTACCACAGAACGCTACCACAGAACGCTACAACAGAACACTACCACAGAACGCTACAACAGAACACTACCACAGAACGCTACAACAGAATCCTACAACAGAACGCTACAACAGAATCCTACCACAGAACGCTACAACAGAACACTACCACAGAACGCTACAACAACAGAACGCTACAACAGAACGCTACCACAGAATCCTACCACAGAACGCTACCACAGAACGCTACAACAGAATCCTACAACAGAATCCTACAACAGAACGCTACCACAGAATCCTACCACAGAACGCTACAACAGAATCCTACAACAGAATCCTACAACAGAACGCTACCACAGAATCCTACCACAGAACGCTACAACAGAACGCTACCACAGAATCCTACAACAGAACGCTACCACAGAATCCTACAACAGAACGCTACAACAGAACGCTACCACAGAATCCTACAACAGAACGCTACCACAGAATCCTACAACAGAACGCTACCACAGAACGCTACAACAGAACGCTACAACAGAACGCTACCACAGAACCCTACAACAGAACGCTACAACAGAACACTACCACAGAACGCTACAACAGAACGCTACCACAGAACGCGCGTGTGTGTGTGTGCGCGTGCGTGTGTGTAACATTGCTGATGATTTCACACAGTTTCCCTTTGACAGCCGTTTCTCTTTCTTTCATCATCTGTGAGCCGCTGCACGTGTGACCCCAGAGTGCAGGGGGCCCCAGTCTTGCACCATCCATCTCCGTGTAATAGTGGCTTAACACGCCATGATCAATCACACAGCAGAGCTGTTTGAACATGACACTCCAGCTTAGGTGGGCTGCTTCAGAAAGGAATTATTTGTTCATACAGTTGACTATTTTTGTGTTAGCATGTATATTTGACGCTCATTCTGAGTCGCTGTAGTACAGCGTTTAAACAGGACTGTGGTTGTTCGCTGGTGGGAGTAACCGTGTACATATCTGCATGAGCTCGAATATAAGCAAGGCTCCATTTGTAGATGGCAGTGAATTAAAGTAACTACCATACACTCACACACACACACAGACACGCACGCACGCATGCACACACACGCATGCGCACGCACACACACACACACACACACGCACACACACACACACGCAAGCACGCACACACACACACACACGCACACACACACACACACGCAAGCACACACACACACACACACACACACACACACACACACACACACACACACACACACACACACTCACTAACACCACCACAGGTGCACTTTTCTCTCAGTCTGCTGACACTGACCTCTTTCTGCCTCACATGCCGGGGATGTCCGGCACTCACTCCGCACACTCGGAGTGACAGTGGAGTCCTGAGCTGCTCTGCGGGTGACACGCCTCCTGACCTGGCCAAACACGAGCACGTGCTTCTTCTTCCCTGCCCCTGATCTCAGCACCTCCCCACTGGGTGCTCCCCACGTCTGACACCATGGATAACACCGTGGGAACACCCTTTGACCCTGCACACTGCCGAGACGTTTACAGCTCTGGACTCCCATTGGCAGATCCAGGTCGCAGCTCTGCCCTTCGGCCTCTAATCAGCCTCCACTGGGTCTACACGCCTGCGTTCTGGGCACTCGCATCGGGCCGACCCAACTACAGAGAGCTATTCTCAACCATTTGAGGGACAAGATGTGACATCGGCTCTGGCAGTGAGACCCTGGCACTGATGATGATGAGGTTCCAGCACTGAGGGGGACACAAGGCCTCAGGGGGACGGGGAGAGACGCTGAGAGGGACACAAGGCCTCAGAGGGACAGGGAGAGACGCTGAGGGGGACACAAGGCCTCAGGGGGACGGGGAGAGACGCTGAGAGGGACACAAGGCCTCAGGGGGATGGGGAGAGACGCTGAGGGGGACACAAGGCCTCAGGGGGACGGGGAGAGACGCTGAGGGGGACACAAGGCCTCAGGGGGACGGGGAGAGACGCTGAGGGGGACACAAGGCCTCAGGGGGACGGGGAGAGACGTACCCAGCCAGCTCCTGTTCAGATACACTGACACGAACACTGGCGGCACAGTGAAGAAGTCCACCACGGAGTTCACCTCCAGCCAGAACCACAGCTTATCATTGGCTGCGATGAACTGGGGACAAAGAGAGACAGCGAGAGACAGAGAGAGAGA
>JAGXOD010001386.1:4340000-4720000 GCA_020368025.1 Brachyhypopomus occidentalis
GGGAGTCATGAATTCTAGACACTCGAGTCCGTGCCCATTGAAGTGGTTCTGGTGTGGTGCGGTAGTGGTGTGGTGTCAAATTACAGGCCAAACAAGATCCTGAGGGCTTACTTTGACCCTCAGTCTCTCACCCTTCATCTCTAGAATTGCCCACAAGCACTTAGCAAGGGTCAGGAAACCTACTTCTGTCAATGGTCACTGGATCCTTTTTGGCGCTGTTGAAAGACATCTTTACACACTCTGTAATGTTTAGTTCATAACTAAGATTATTTTAGAGGTTTACGTTTCTTCAACTTCTTTTTCTCAAAACTCACAATGGTCAATCCTGCGATGGTTCAATGCCCAAGCAACTCAAGGTTCCCACCACCGTCTTACTCTTTAGGACGTAACCCCTCCCCCTTTCTAGGTAAAGCACTTAGGAACTAATTAGGCCCATTTAAAGCATTTCCTCCCATTTGTTTGTGTTGTTTGAGGCCTGTCCTCTTCTACCTATCCTCCCTCCTTCATCTCCATTATTCTAAGAGAGCCCTCTTCTTCTTCTGCTTTTTCTCTTTTTTTCCTCGAAGGCCTTCTTATTGTTTTGGTTTTTTCCATTTCCCAGCCTGCTTTCTGTTTTTCATGGCCTATTTTACATGAAGCAGTGAGGTTCTCAAGCCAAAAAAGCAAAAGATCCAAACTGTTGAAGGTCGGCATGGCTTTTGTTTATGCTATTTGATACAAAGCTGCTGTTAATTGGAGGCCTATCATATTTTTATCAGCGTGCCATAAGGACATTACAACTTTGTAAGGAGGGCTAAGCAATTAAATTAGCTGTATTTCTCTTTTTAGTGTTTCTGACGTGACCAACTTGTAATGGCTTATGTAACTTTTTTTTTTATCAGCTTCAACTAAAAATACACGTGCACACACACATGTACACAAACAGACACACACAACAAAAGAAAATAAAACAAAGCTGACTATTTCTGTGTCTTTGGTGACATCACTATTCTCAGAGTCATTCTCTTAATTTTCATCCAATTCATACTCTTGTAATATATGTAAATGATACTTAATTTAAATTGTTGTACATATGTAGTGTTACTCAATCTTCTCTGGATCATTTAAGTCTGCTTCTCTCCTTCTGTTAAAAGAACAGTTGAATAGCTTCTTCTCCATGCAGGCTTTACTGTCATTTTCACTTGAGTGTGATTCTGAAGTGCTTTAGATTCTTTATTCAGAGAAGAATGTGAAAACTCCCACAAAGGGCCTTCTGCCTGCCTTGCTCTTGCAAAGCTGTTAGAAGCAAAAGTAGGCGAGGAGGTCTATGTGTTTAACAGGGGCTCTGGAGTCTTCCGTAGCTTCCATCCCTACAGACTCCAGAAAGCTGGAGACCTCTGGTTGACTTCCTGATGAGGAAGAGGGGAGATGAAGGCAGAAAGTACCAGGAAGAAAAAAATGATTGAGAGAGAAATAGAGAGAGAAGAGAGAGGCAGAGAGATATAGATGGAGAGAGAGAGAGTGAGAGAGACAAAGGCAGAGAGAGAGAAAGAGCAGAAAGAGTGCAAAGAACTTGCATTTGCTTAAGTAGCATTTCATTTTAAAATCACAGCCAGTTTCCAAAGAATTTATACACCAAACGATTTTGGAGACACTGTGACTACATCTCTCTACCAGAGGGCTTTGAGTCATGAGCAGGAGTGGATGCCTGTTAGTCTGATAATGATCACACCAGAACCAGAGGCCAGTCACATCATCACTGAAGTAAGATAACATAAGTTAGTAGAATGCAGAATTGATGATTATCCACAGATGTTCATCAGATAGAGGCATTTTGCACTTCCAGAATGGCACTTACTTTATTGCTCTTACCTTATGTCATATAACTGCCTCTATTGTGTAGTAGGGGGGCTTGATTAGCCAATCAGTGTGCTTCTATGGAGAGGTCTGCTATGCTGTCAACACACCGAGTCCTCCCATGACCTGGCCTACTCGCTCTCCTCAACAGAAGGATCCCATCCTGTCAGCTACGCAGGATGGACCCGTAAAGGGACTCCACATAAAATACAAACAGACACAACCAACCCAAGCTTTTAAGAGCTACAGTTTGTCTCTTTAAAATCATCTCTTTTGAAAAAGGTTATTTTCTTATACTGATTGTCACTTATGTTTAGTGTGAGGAAAAAACATAATAAGCATTTTTGGATTTTAAAAAAACTTTCAAATTGTCAATTGAAACAACATTAGAAGAGAAAATATTTTTTTTCCCTGCCAAAGTTCTGATGCAACTCAACATAAACTATTGGGGTGAGTTGGGTTTAGTACCTTCCTCAGGATATCAGATTGCACTGGCTTAGTGATGATGCAGCAATCCTTTCACGTTTAAAGCACCACTGAGGACTCTCCGGACTGGTGCATTTGTTGTTGTATCTTGTAGTGTGTTTTGTACCTGAGGTCAGAGGTCAGCTGCGGTACTGTGGGAACACTGGGACTGTTTGAAGTGCAGGATGATGGTGCTGCAGGCTCTGGGAAAAGACCTTCTCATTTGTGAAAGGGGTGTGTGTGTGTGTGTGTGTGTGTGTGAGAGAGAGAGAGTGAGTGTGTGTGTGGTATTGGGTCTGCGGATTTTCGAGTTCTGGTGTAGGGGGAGGTGACGGGAATTACTAACCAGAGACAAGCAGTTGAGCACAGGGATGTAAACATGCCCCCCCCCCCCCCACCCACACCCACACCCCCACCCCCCCCCCACCATAAACCCAACCCCAGTTGGTTTGCTCATCTTGCAATGAAGCATCCGTTTGATGTCCTCTGGACAAACACAGTTATTTACAGTGCTGAAAGGATACACTGCCCCTCACCGAGAGGCCCCTCTCTGGGATATTAGGCAGAGTTGAGTTCACGGTGTGTGTGTGTGTGTGTGTGTGTGTGTGTGTGTGTGTGTGTGTGTGTGTGTGTGTGTGTGTGTGTACTCAAGTGTGAGGCAGCAATAGAACTTTATTGCATGGAGCCAAATCTGAAGTTTTAACAAACTTTGGTTTAACCAGTCAAATACGCATGATCCATCAGTCATCAGCAGATGACCTAACACTGACCTTAAACACTAACACCCCAGAACACTAAAAATAACACACACACACTGTACTTCCCTGATCACATGATCAAACTAATGAATCGACCCAACAATGTTTATACATATCCACACTTCAACATACATATATAGCATATTGAACACTCCTACAAGATTCTTGTTTTCTTTTTATAGAAGTAGAAGACAAGTAGGCATTGTCAAGCAAACTCTAAATTATGCAGTAGGTAAAATATATATGTCTATACAGTATATATATATATATATATATATATATATATATATATATATATATATATATATATATATATATATATATTCTCCAGGACCTGTGGTGCTACCTGGTTCAAAAGGTGTAGAGAAAAACTTTAAATGCAATAAATAAATAAGGGAAAGGGCACAAAGTACTGACTATTGCATTACCATAAACCATTGATGACAACACAGAGCACAAACACAGCACACAGTACTGACTAGTGCATTACCATAAACGGCATTGGTGACAACACAGAGCACAAACACAGCACACAGTACTGACTGCTGCATTGCCATAAACACCAATGGTGGCAACTAGGATTTACCAGTGACTGACACTGGACAAACTCCCCAAGCTATCTGTTTTGGAATCTGTTTTTAGGATCTTTCTATAAGGCATGATTTTTAAATGATAGAGCAATTACATTTTACAATAAGTATACAGTATATTAGTCTACTCATTCATAAATAAGGCTGCTATATTATATTTAAAATATGCGCAAACGTACATGTAAAATGATTAGATGTATGGCTTTCACCTATATTTAACCTCAGGAACATCTGTCTTCTGAATATCTGTCTTCTGTGTCTAGCAATAGTCTGCCAGAGTTCCACTTTCCTGGGTACCACTTCCATATTACACATAATGACATGTGAATATACAATAACAAAGGGGGAAAAAAGAAATTCTGATAAAACGTATTTGGATGACACATGTAAAAATACATAAGAAACAAGAATTTATGCATGGGACTTTGTAAAGCATTGTTATTGAGTCTGACTTAAAAGCTTGACAATCTATAGTAGCAGTAGAAAGTACTGAAAGACAGTCGGCTGTGTTTCCATAAGTAATTGTCCACTCCTGGATATGAGCATGCCTGCTTCTGCTCTGTGCTGTGTGTGGGATGGCTGACAGCTGCTACCTCCTTGGTTTACTGCTTGTGCAGTGCACGCTCCCATGTACGAGACAGGGCCTCACGGGGCGAGTGCTCTGATAAAAGCACACTGGTGGGCAGCCCCCGAACCTGATGACATGACGTGCTGTAGATCCATCTGAGCCAGATTCAGGAGCAGGATTTGGGCTCAGCAGATCTTTGGCAGGTAATATATGCCTCAGGCGGTAACTTAGGGTAGAGGGAGACTTTTGGCGTTAGCGCGTCAAAGAACACTTGCTTACTGAGCTAGAATGTGCGTGTGTTTATCCACTTCGCCTTTATCTGGTGATCACTTAGATCTGCAGGATTACCGTATGCACTCTATAGATCACTTTAGATCACTATTCAGATTTGTAATATTCAGTTATTTTATTATTTGTTGCAGTTTGGGGTAAATTGTAAGTTGGACCTTGTAGTAAACCAGGTCTGGCTTATCACCTTCCTCTTCCTTCAGCACTCTGGTAATTTGTGGCCTGTTGAAAATGTGTGGCTGTGATTCATAGGTGCATATGCCACTGCAATGGAAGGAACTCAGCAGACATGAGCTAAACAAGCACACGCACCTTCCCTCCTAGACACGTGCAGAAACAGAGTTAAACAAACTCACATGCGTGGACCGAAAGACTCGCGCACCCACACGCCGACATTAACACCCCCATCACAGCAAGCTAATCTTACGCCGTTATACCTCTTTAGATTCAGTGCTGTGATTAAAATAACATGTCAGCCTTTGGTGCTGCTATCCATATGAACTTCTAGTCCAGTAGTCTAAACATTGCTGTCTTTGTTTGACTGAGGAAGGGAGGGGTTGCATTCACGGCTGACGTATCCACCTTGGCCTGGTTTTGTGTGATTAGTGGCGTGTGTTAGGAGGGATTTCCAGACACATGAGGTCTTGGGATGGATTGTGACGGACACCAGAGTGACGCCTGAGGGGTGTATGCATGGGCAGATTAGAGTGGCACCCAGCGACCCCTCTGCTGCATTATGTGTGTGAAGCAGGGGCCACAGGGAAGCAGCTCAGCAGTGCTGTTATTTGGTTCAAAGTTCTGCTTGGTCGATCAGAGGGTCGGAGCTGAAGAATAGATTATTTGCACACGGACCCACATTGTTCTGAACGTAGTCTAGCAGCAGATGGCTACTGAGGCAATGTGGCTCGTGGACACACACCGACATGCATGTTCATCGCTGCGCTGAAGAGTTGCCAGACCATTCTTGGATGTCATATGCAGTAGATAGAATCTTTATGTCAAGTAGCTACGTCTACCTATGGAATTTAGGTAATCAGTCAGGAGAAAAAAAATGTTTGCAGAGATGCTTGGAGAATGCCATGTGAACGCATCTCTCATCCTGAACACGGGAGCCGCAACTGTTGTTCTTTAGCCATAGATCAGGTCATTTTGACAAACGTAACCAAGCCTGGGCCCGTGGACGCCTGCAGCCTGCTTCCCCGGGTCCTGAGAGGCTGGACACCAGTGCTGTATAGTCATGTGGTTCGGGGTAGAAGTGGGTCATTTGTTTTCTGCAAAGACTTTGCTGACTTCCTGTGGTGTGGAAACGCCTCGAGGGCAAAGTGTTTTTAGGAGTCCTCCAGCCCGGCATGCCCAGGTCCTGCTGTCGAATGTGAGAATGGCCATGTGCTCCGCTCTGAAAGACACAAGCCAAACAGGGCCTGCTGCTTGTCTGTTGATGTTGTGTAATGGGTTTTGAGTGTGTCTGTACACAGTGCATTTATGAAGCACCAGTTACTATATGCCAAACACTGTTACTTCTCTGCCTGTAATTACCATGTGTACACATACAAAGCAGCTTTATCCTGGCTTCTTGTGCAGCATACACAGGAAGAAGACTAGATTTCATATCTTACTTGTAAGTAATCACTAATTGTAATCAGCTGGCGTTATAAGGTGGGGTTAGTATTTTCATTTTCTAATGTTGATTCTCTTATATTAGTCATTAGTGTAGCAGGAGTGTGAACCAGAGCTCCAGTGCATGTGTGGTATTGGCTGTCATGGGATCCCTCTCTTCTTAGTGGAGTAAGGAGCCTGGGTGGGTCTCCACAGGTCTGCTCGGTTTATGGTTCAGGGAAGAAGTCTGGATTCCAGGGCTGGATTCCAGGGCTGAGGTGACACGTGGTTGTGTAAGGGAGCGAGCAGGGCCTGGAGTCGGGTAGCATTAAAGAGAACAGGTACACTGTCTCTTCCTCTCCACGTAAAGAGCAGGCGCATGTGTTTTTGTGTGTTTATGGAACGTGTTTTGGGGTGTTTCTGTGGTCAGTGTGTATGTTCCTGCAGGACAGGACAGCTGAGCTGAAATTGCACCCTTTACATGTCAGCTGTTTCCTCTACATGACATCGCTATGGCGAAGTGAATCAAACACATTACACACATGCACAAATTAAACATAAAACAATCTATGTCGAATTATGTTCAAAGCAGATCTGGATCAGACGTGTATTTTAAACAAATGGGAGCTCTCCTGGTGACTGCATATTTGAAGAATCATATGAATGGTAGCTTAAATCATACTGTATCAAACAGTGTGGTGTCTCACCATGCGTGGAACTGCTTACACATATTTAACACAATAGCAGTTTAATTCAGCATGAATGCATTTGCATACGTACAATTGCAGTTAAAAATGAAATCAGATGGAGGGCATACGATGTTTGAAGTTTCGCAATTCTAATTTTCAAAAAACAGAATAAAATAAACAGATTTGCATACAAAAATAACTTCATTCAGCGTCCAAGTTGTCATTTGCAACTCTGCAAATTACTATATGCCTGTCCACTTCACTAAAGAAGTGAAAGATTGCTCAGTTAAGCACAGTGATCCTAATATTGTTCACACTGTATCCCAGTGGCTAATATATCTGATCTGTCTCATATCATTTACTGTACGGCGTGGAGGAAATGACTGATTTTTACACTGTGTTTGTAACACAACCCCAGACTGACGCTCTCAGCCTAAGACGCTAGTGCTCTGGTCGCTGGGGAGTATTTTGAGCTGTAACAGAGACGGGTGTTGAAAATGTTCTCAGCATACCCCGGCAACAGTCTCTTAACTAAGCAGCGAGCACCGGCGCATGTAGCAGCAACAATTTCTAAGCCATTTACACTCTGTTCGTGTTGGATTATTTGTGTTGTTGCCCAAGCTTTCTCAGACAGACGCCACAGACGCTGCAGCTGCGCTGAGCGCTGCCTATGCAGACTAGCTCGGTGGCTGCGTTCGGGGAATAGGGAAACGCTAGCACGTCAGTCATACCTTACCTTCTCAGGATGCAGCTCGGCGTTTAAGGCCAAATCTGTTTCTCTCATCTTAAGGAAACTTGATACTTTCGTACGATTTTTCCTTTTCAGTCCTGTTTGTCTTTTGCGTTGACGTTTCATCCTTCATCAAGGCTGTGTTTATTGTGATACCCTGTTAGAGGGGCTTATATAAAGACCTGATTAAGAGCAGGCGGGCCTTTGTCATGCAGGACTAAGTGGTGGCCTATGGCGCCCGGATATTTTAATACTTATTTTAAGTTTTTTAAGTCTTTTATTTTGAACTGGATTAATTTACAACTTCGTTTTAGGTCTTGATAGTGAACTTTGAACTATCAGAACACCCAAAACAGTAGGTTCTCTTTAGATTAAGAGAAAATCCAACCTTTACTGAGCAGATGTTTATGACCATTCTACCTAGACTAAACAAATCTGTGCTATGCTATGCTACCCTTCCGCAGTGATTAGAACAGTTCTCAGCTGATTACAGCTGTCTTTTTGCAGGTGGTTCATTGATACTGTGGTTGAAAAATCCACTGTTTACTCACAAGCAATTGGATAAAAGACTTTTTCACATGTTATTTAATGGTTGCTTTTCTGGGGCTTTTGCTGCCAAACAACCTCCTCCTGACCTCCATGACCACGACGTAAGACGTGGTAAAAGGACGTAGAAGAAACAGAAACAGAAGCCAGGCAGAGTTAAGCACCTCAGCCACACTGACATCTGAACGGTCACAGGATGTCAGACGTGAGGGTCAGCCGTTGGCTCCTCCGTCTCCTCTGTCTCCTCCTGGAGCTGGAGGAACACCTTGGCCCGGTTTCTCGTCCAAAGCGCCAGCTGACGAGTCAAGGAGTTCGCCCCCCCTCTTACAGGAAAGAGGGTTACTGTACGCCATCCCAGAAAATGTAAACCATGCTCAGTCTGTTCTGGGTACTGTTCCTTAGTATAGGTCGAGCAGCTCATGGCAGCGCCCTCTGTTCAGTTATTCATAAAAAAATAATAATAATAATAAAAAAGACCTAGGTCATATTATAAATACATTCACCAGTCAACTCTGCCTGGTTACTCCTCGTCTCACCTCCCAGCAGGATGACGGTGCGGCTCCGTTCACACTTGTGCCTGTGTAATGTTTACTACCGACCGCTCTGTTTTTGCAATCAGCCAGCAGGCCACGCTCATTTGATATGCACTTTTAACACCGGCCGCGGTGTGTGTAGAGCACTCTTGGCCCAACGCCAGTGCAGGAACACACATGGTAAAGGCATCAAGGTGCTCCCTGCTGCTTTGAGCAATGCCACTAAGGCCTGTTCATTCAGCTTCTGTTTTAATAACTCTTGGCATGGAAGGATGCCACTTACTTTCCTCCCAGTAACCCAATAGCAGTAGGCACAGACTCCCTAGGCCCACCTCTCACCTCCCGTTTTGCTCTTGGCAGTGTTTGAATGTAAATGGAAGGTGGATAAACCCTCCGCATGGTGGTAGTCTGGGACGTCTGTGGTCTTTCTTTTACTTGATGTGACAAAACTCAATAACACATTTGTCTGATGTGGTCCTGAGTGCAGACTGATCCTGTTTTGGTGAAATCTATTTGAGACCTACTCAGATCTGCTTTGAACAGCCTCTGGGCAATACAGAGGCTGGATTATAAAGTACACTAATAGGTATTTCAGTTTTCTGACAGTAAATTGTGATATTTTCAGCAGTCTTTGTTAATGTATGTGCTTTTTTTCTTCTTTTAATGGGTTGTATTGTGTGCCTTCTTTGCTTTAGAGGGGGTTTGTTTTTCCTGGAGCGCAAGGAGAGAACAGTTTCAAAACAGCAGCACTAATCTAACCTGTTATCACTCTCCCAACACAGCTGTCATAGCTAAAGTTCTCAAAGGTCAAAAAAGGGCTTTACAAATATGCAAACAGCAATTAGTACCAGCATAACAAAAACATAAAACACACCCAGATCTCTTTTGTAAGTGTAAGTTTTTCTGTCCAGCAATAGATGAGATGTTGTTTTAACCTTATCCCAGCAACCATTTGTCTTCAATAAGTGTTTGTTACACAAGATGGGATGGGGGTTTCCCTTGTGTGTGTGTGTGTGTGTGTGTTTAAGAATGGAAAAGCATGGCTCATTTTTGCCCGAAGCCACCGCTTTGCCAAGTCTTCACTGTGAATTACAGTCTTTGAGCTACCTTAAGCACTCTGTCACAAGAAAAGGTCAGATTCTCATTCTTGGACTGTTAAACTGATTAAACTGACTATTCTGTTCTATATGTACCTTTGTAACATCTCTTCGACTTGCTCTTTGGGCTGAGATCCAACTTAATATCACATAGTTTCAAAGCAGAAAGGATATTTCATGCTGTCTCACAGTTATATCAAGCATTGAATGTTTCTCACAGTTGCATAAAGCATTACAAACACAAGCAAGTGGGACACGGCAGGAAGTCAAGTGGGACACGGCAGGAAGCTCTTTTTGGTTCATTCGTTTTAATTTACCCTGAAGTGCATTGCCCACAATGCTTTAACAAAAAATATCAGTTTTTTTTCCATTAGAGGCCTTTAACATCAAGTGTCCCTCTTTCTTGTCTGTACACGTGGTCTTTCCACTCATTGCCCCTGGCAGTTTGCTGCTGAACTATAATGTCTTTAACATCTGTGGGATTGGGCAGGTGTTAATGCAATTCTGCTCTGTTTAATCTGCGTTTTACTTGGGATAGATAAGCTAACTGGTGGGCCAGTAACCCAAGAATTTTTCTGAAAGGAATGAATTTTTAAAAATGGGAAGCTACTTCTCTCCACGGACCCATGGAAATTCCTGTCACTTCAAAGCCCTTCCTTTTCTGCTAATGAAGTCAAATGGTTCTTTTGCTTCCTGGCTTTTCATTTTATTCCACTGATCCATTGAGCAGGACTCAAAGGTGCAGAGCAAACAAAAGCTAACCATGTTAACCAGTGCAAAGCGTTTCACTTCAGTCCTGCCATGGAGAGCAGAAGAGGCAGGGCAAACCCACCCTCATTAAAGCCAGAGGCCCATAGTGAAGTCCTGACCACACTTTTATAGTACATCATAAGTCAAGGAAATATAATGTGGCCTTTGCAGCAGTACCAGCAGAACCAGACTGTTGCCTTGTTTCTGTGGATCTCTGGTACAGCTATCCACAGGGAGACTGTGACGTGGTGTTTCCATGTGCAGTCATGTCAAAAAGCGGATTGCTGAGTAAAAGTAGGTGCTCGTGTTGAGGCTCCATTCCCTGGGCCTGGACACATCTTAGACCTGCAATTATGAATAAATGTTCCTGAGGCCACAACATCTATTGTTGCATCCAAAGCTCTTGATTTACATTGAGAAAAAAAAGCCAGATAATTAGATTTATGTCCTGTTCAAGATCATGGCTCAGCTTATTGGACTGGAGTAGGAAGCCTTTCTTATACGCAGACTGGAGGAGCTGTTCGCGTTTTTAATGTATACTTTTTCCTCCTGAGAGCAATTTGCAAGAAGAATGGTAAAGTCAGGTTAATAGTGACTCTTTGGCACCAGTACAATGCCGTCTTTGTGGTGATCTCCTGTAAGAGCCTTGCTGTAATTATTTAATCTGAGGCTTAGTAGTTCACTTTTTCATCTCCATGGACTATTTGAGAAAATATTTCAGTCTCCACCTAGCCACAACTTGGCATGGAAAAGCATAATAGGTACATGGCACTTAAAGCTTCTTCATGTCTTCTGGGAGGGGCTGCAATTGCCTGGAGGCAAAGACAAGAACACAATAGGTTGTATAAGTAAGCTGTGTGTCCAATGCTTCTTTTTTATGTCCTGTCTTAATATATGAAAAATGTAAAGATTAAAGATTTACACAAAATCATAGTTTCCACAAACTTAGGAATTATGTAGGTGTAGGTAGTAATATTTCTACATTTATGATAAATTAATTTTAATATTTTAAAATGTAAATCTAAACATAATAAAACAAAATAAAATGTAATCTTATTATGTTTAAATGTAAATGTGTGCTTACATTTAAGTACATGTAAATGTAGGCTTAACATTTTAATTACATTTAAATGTATGCTGCACATTTCAGTCAGTTGACTGAAGCCTAGAAGAATTATATTAACTCAAGAGGAGTTGTACAGGGCTCTGGAAACAATGGCACTACAGTTCCTTAGTGGCCTTCCTGCTGGTTTGTGTCACTCTGCATCCCTGTTTGTCAAGGTTTTCATTGTATAATCCAGGATCATAGAATGGATCATAGAATGGATCCAGCAAGATCCAGGAGTGAAAATTTAAAAAACGCTGGAGTTGATGCTGGTCATTTAACCAGGCAGCAGATCAACGAGGGACGCCTGTGAGTGGGTCGATCCTCACTACTCATCACTGGGCTCCTGTTCAGGTCTAGAGGTGGTGCCTTCTGACCCCTGAGTCTAGGCTTTCACTGTGGAAATGGGGTTTTTAGGGTAAGCCCTCAATACTGGAGGTGTATGCATGATCGACTGTGGGATTTTCAAGCCTTGAAGCTTTTGTGGAAATAACTTAACCTGATAGGGCCTTTGTTTAAAGTTTATTGGCTCCCTGAGGACAGTAGAGGTGCATGGAGGATCGTATCTTTTCATTCAGACAAGTCAGCTAATCTCCTCAACTGTCTGGAATGGTCAAATAACCATATTTTTGGAGACGGGGCTAGCATCTATTTAACAAGGGTATATATAAGAGTTGTGAAAAGAAATGAAATGTGTTTAATGCTTTTTCCAGATTCAAATGGTGACAGAGAAAAAGTGCAAAGTTCATTTCTTTTCATTTTCTGCATACCCTCTGAAAGATCCAGTTTACTGTGCGTACAACTGTGCCCAAAAGGATACAGTGTGAATCCCAAGTCATTGAGACAGAAATTTGTGTCAGCAAATATGTTTTACACATCTGTGCAGTACAAGAGTAAAAAAAAGTTTTTTTGTGAAATGTAACATTTGAACATTACAAGTAGCAGTTTTTTCATGCTTTAAACACAGGCCTTACTATCCAAGGCAAACATTAGCCATTTTGTTCAGATGCTTCTCTCCTGTGCTGCCATAACATTCTTGTACTATGCTTACAGTGCAGACGGGTGAAAGATGAACCATTTGTTCTTAGCCAGCACAGAATGTTTATTGGGGATATCAGAGGAGAGGGCAACCCGAGAGACCGCCCAAGGATAAGGGGAGTGGCCGTGGGAAATGGGGCTTGGGTATTTTAGGGCTTGGAATTCTGGGAGTTATTCCTGGATCTCTGGAGTAGATCTCAGACACACTGAGATGGTGAAGATGGTGGACCACCTTACTAGGACCACCTGCCCTAGCAAGAAGGTAAAATGTTATGCTCTCATAGCCTTTCAAAACGGCACCTTAAAAAACAAGTGTATTCATCGTTTGATTCTACAAAGCAACTTTCTGAATGTCCACATCTACAATTCCTTTATTGAGAATGGCATTAGTAGTCCCATAGCCGTTTGTGGACAAGATGATGCAGCTTATGCAAATGGTTTGGATGTTTTTGACTTCAGCCCTGTGAAGAGAGGCAGGCTCGCCAATTCGGCTGCTAGCGTGTGAGTATGTAGAAAAGGGTTTCCAGTTCCAGCGTCTTTCCCCTGCCTAAGGACTAGGCAACAGGTGGTTGTGATATGAGTCCAACCCTAAACTGGACAGAGGACCGTCTTCACATTCCTCTATGTCCATCTGATGACTAATCATGCACTTGTATTATAGTTATATATTAAGACCATAAAAGTTGCATGATCCACGCACAGCACACACATGCGCACACCTTCACACGGGGACTTTACAACTATCCCATACATCTATATTTGAAGTATGTCTTTGAAGCCCTAGGGTGAACGTGCTGTGGGATGAAGGTTGTCTGTAGATGTACCAGAGCAGACCGGGGAGAACAGGAAGTGGTAGCGAGCCCAGAATGCATCAGGAATCTGAGTACACGCTTCCACATGCCTGTGTGTAGGGTTTCACCATTCACACCACCGCTTCTTCGACCTCAGCACACCAGCTCGGCACCAAAATGGCCGCTCACGACAGCCACTTGGCCCGCGATCCCGCCGAGCCCCTCGCTTTTTGCTAAGGTTCTCTGCTCTTTGCAGAGGTGCTTGTAGCCCGTATTGGACTTGTGCCTCAACAGTATTTGAACACAGATGTGGCTTTGACATTCATTTTTATTGCTCAATGATGCGTGCGATAGTGATCACCGGTGGCATGTTGTCCTGTGGAATGGAAACACAGCTTCAGTCACAGAGTGCATAACCCTGGACTAACTGAAGTAGCCTGGCCATAAAGAGCGTCCACACAGGTCCACAGCACATCCAGTCTGTGGCCACTGGTGGCCTGGACGTCTTTACTCTCTGGGTAACTTTCACATCAGAAACCGCCATTAGAAGCAAGGAGTCACACTAGGAACCATGGAGCCTTCCGGCCAGATTAAAGTACCAGCCCTGCAATCCATGAATGTTGAAGAGGTGTCATGACATACTGTATAAACCTCAAAATCCTATGGAAGTATGAACTTTTTCAGGACATTTATTGAGACTTTGGCCCGTAATATCAGAATCCTCTCGTTTTTGGCCCTGGTTGTATTTGCTGTTGAGTGACTCAAGGGCCATGTGGGAAACATGGGAAGGGGCCCCTGTCATTTCTGTACCCGTGTAATTTCTAATGAAGTGAAAGTGATTCGTCTGCACATTCTTGTTTGACCACACTTTGCTTGTGTGTGTTGTGTCCACTCTGACTTATTCTGTTCTGACTCACTTCTACTTTAACTTCAGAAATGGTGGTTGCCAACTCAACACCACTTTTGATGAATGTCTCCTTTAATTACTAAAAAAATACAGAGCTCTCAAAACAGGAAAAGAAAGAATAATGCAGGGCCCCTAGGAAAGGTTTGTCACTGGCGTGACCGCGCCATTACTTATGCCTGTTTTAGTTATTGTACATGTCTGAATCAGTGGCGGCCTGAAGGAATGGTCAGGAACTCCACGATTCTAGGAGCTGATTTTTTGCTTGTTCAAAGGTGGACTTTGTGCTTGCCTGAGATGTTTCACTAATTGTATGGCAGACAACTTTGTCTATTAGACGTTATTTAAAAAGTAGTTCCTCTACTTCCTTCCCTCCATTTCTGTCTATTACTGAGCCCTGAACCCATCTGTCTTTGCCCACGTTTAAGAGCAAGGCCAACAGATTTATATGCTTTATACATATGAGCATCCTAGCAGGAAGACTTTCTTCTATCCTGTTGTTTCTTTTTGTTTAATTAGATTTTTGACATTCAGAAATAATGTTTTTGCTGCCTGTCACTGTTTGAACAGTTTAGTTTGTGCGTACTGCTGTGGGTTGGTCCCTGGCCGGGACTGGTTCCTGGCTTGCTGGTTTCTGTGCTGGGTGCTTTTGTGATGTGAAGAACCCGTGATTCGACCTAACTGTGACAAGACTTTGGCTAAGAATCCCACATGCTGTGGTAGTACTGAGCTGAGAGTGGTTGGGGATGTTTAAAAGATGTTAGTTCTGGCATATCCACCACGTAGGACTTAGGTTACTGTCACCATTTTAAAACCAGATACATTCACGGAATTAAAAGCAAGCATGAAGTCAGTAAAATCACTGTGAACACTGTTATGTAACGTGTACTCATTCACCTACTAACAAATGCACCTACACACCTACCCACCTACCTACCTACCTACCCCCTACCTACCTACCTACCCACCTACCTACCTACCCACCTACCCATCTACCTACCTACCTTCCTACTTACCCACCTACCCACCTACCTACCCATCTACCTAGCTACCCACTACCTACCTACCTACCTACCTACCCACGTACCTACCTACCTACCCACCTACCCACGTACCTACCCACCCACCTACCTACCTACCCACCTACTTAGCTACCCTCCTACCTACCCACCTACCCCCCTACCAACTTCAGTAGTGTCCGCTGGTGTGTGAGTCGGGCCCCAGCTCTGTCCCCAGCTGGACCAGCTCACCAGCACACACTGCCAGGCAGAGCGGCTGTATGTCTGCACGAGCGCTGACCTCTGACCTCTGATCAGCCACATTAGAAACAATTTGAAACTGAACCGGTGTTATTTCTGTACCGAGTATGACTCACTAGAGGCCTCGCTTACCTGCCTGTGTGCTCCCGCTGCGCCAGTGTAGCACAGAACACACCCATCAGCCAGCAGGGATGGTGCTTTGGCAAAGCTGATTAAATCATTTTATTCTGTGTGACTAATCAAATTCTCCTCTCTTCTCTCTGTTTTGCAGGACCTCCTGTAAGTACAGTCGGCTGTCTTAACTGGACTGCGGTAAAGTGACCTAATCTTTGTGACCGTATGCCGAGTGGGTCTATGGACTGTGTAGTTCAGCGCATGTATCACGAGTCACCATCACATTTATTTTGATTGCTGATAACATTTACTTCACACTCCATGAGAATATCATTTTTAACGACACATCACGGAAGCATTCGTTTAATGCAAAATTTCGTTCAATTTCTGTGATTCAAAGTCATTAGATTCTGTCTCTCTACTACATAATAAAAATTACATTCAGGGCTACAGATTTCTAGGCAGGACTAAGAAACACAAGGAAATGTCACAAAGAAAAATGTTATAAATGTATAGATGTAAAGATGTGATGAAGCAGCCAAAGCTCCCCCTTTTATCCCGCTAACCAGCCGCAAACTACAACTCTGCCGCTTCTGCTGAGCCTCATGTCTGCAGTACAGAGCACAAAGGTCTGAACCTGCAGACCAAACGTCTCTCCATGTTGCCTTCCTTACATGTAAAATATAACGGGACAGGAATCACGCAAAGTTACCCAGGCTAATAAGGCACAAACGTTCGGAGTTCAGAGAAAACCGTGTGTGTGTGTGTGTGTGTGTGTGTGAGACACCTTGATGAGAGGACAGGAAGGGGACGAGGTCCTGAGAGGACTAAAATTAGGTGCGGTCAGGACAGCTGCGTCCCTGCTCTGAGAGCACGAAGGTCGAGCTCTTGCTCGGAGCTTGGACAGTGATTAATGAAGTGACAGCAGCACACAGACACAGAGCCCAGCCTGGGGGGGGCCGGGCTTGGGGCTGGTGGCAGACACACGCGCACTCTCCACACCCTGCTCGCTACGTTCAGCCGCGCTTGAGACGAACCACAGCTACTCCTCAAATCACATCATAAATTATCTTCTGAAATCAGAAAATATTTGCCTTGTCACTTGTACAAGAAATAATGCTTCTGTTTATGCTAAGCCTCAAATCAATTACTAAGTGGAAACTTGAACTAAGGACTTATGAATATGTAGATGCAGTAGGCAGTTATGGAAGGGCAGACCGCAGTGACATTGCACAAAGCAGCAGTGATGGACCCTATCGCTTGGCTCAGGAAGTGCTCCCCATTTTCTACACACTCACGGAAATAATCCCCTTATGCATATGTCCTTTCTGAGTCCTTGTTGAGTCATTTTATGATCAAACCCTATGTGGCTATGATTCACTAAAAAAAAAAAAAGTTCATCACTCTTCTGTGGTCCCACGGATCTTGGTTCTATATGCAGGTTATTGTACTGGCCATAACGTAAAGCTGCAGAATTAGAAATCTTGTTATGGTTGTTTGATTGGGCTTTGACTGTCAGGTGTGATGATTTAATGGCGACCAGTGGCAGTGTAAGTTATGTGCAACGGTGTGTTTTCAGCAGTAGTTGGAAACTGTCCGCCGTGCTGACTGATGTGTTCAGCTCTCAGCTTGTCTGCTTCACGCTGATCTATTACAATGGCCTGTGGCAGGAGCAGCAAGTTGAGGTGTGGAGATTAGCCTAGGCCAACATTTACACAAGCACGTCAACATAACACACTTACAGGTGTGACTTCAACTGTGCAGTTTCAAGAAATTGGTCCTTTCCTGTTCTCAGTAAGTGGACACTTTGAAGAGTTTAAATGCATAATAGTCTCTCAGTCTTCACAGGTCAGCTCCCGAGGGCCTTTTAGCTGAGACTGAGGCAGGACTAGTTCAACACAGACGTTAGCAGTCTGGAGTGACATAAAGTTGACGACCTTTAATCTGCTCAGGAGGGATCAGTGAAAATGATGCCATGTACTCATTACAAATTCTGTACTCATCATGAATATGCAGTATTACAAATTCTGTACTCATCATGAATATGCAGTATTACAAATTCTGTACTCATCATGAATATGCAGTATTACAAATTTTTGTTTTTAAATTTTAATTTTGGAACTGCCAAGCCAAGAAAAATTTCACCACACTTGTAACAGCTGAACAGTTATAAATATAGAGCTAGTATTGCTTTCAGTCTCCTGTACTCTGCATTCATGTGCAAAATAAGTAAAGCTATTTTGACCTTACACATTTCACTACACCTTAACTGACCATGGCAGGCCAGAGAAGCCTCACTTTCACACACGCTCTTGCCCAGATCGTGGAACGGTCCTCTGGGGTGTAGTCACCCTGAACCCTGGAACCTCTTCATTCTCCCAGCAGCTCTGCAGGCATAATGGGACCCACATGCGTCCTGCTACCGTGGAGCTTAAATGAGGGCTTCTTTCCGGTGGGTGACCTTTGACCATGCCAGACGCTTCTCATGGCCAGTATGCGTGGTACCCAGGAGCGATCGGTGTTAAGTTCCCACTCAACAACTGGGCTTGCACTACAGGCCAGCGAAGATCTCTTCCTTGCCACACACGCACAACTTTCTCACCACACACACTCACACACACGTCCCTTCCTAGGGCCCCTGCACACACACATCATTGCATATCATGGCACCCAACAAAGTTCTTACCTTTTCTGCACAAAATGTTGTAGATATTGGCACCTTGTCTCTCCCACAAAAAAGTCCTGCTTCCAGACCTTCTATACAGACCTTCTTCATGGTGTTTCCCTTGAAACGTCGTACATCATTCCTGAGCGGTGTCTGGTCAGACTCCATCTCCCCAGTATCACAGTCTTGCTGAGGGTGAACCAACATTTATCAGAAGAGCACAAAACCAGCAGCTTTTTTCCCCAGTTCCCCAGTTCACTAGAGAACATTCCCAGTTCACTGGAGAACATTCCCAGTTCAGTGCCATTGGAGAGTTACTTAGTGCCCTTTTCAAGCTATTTAAGAAACGTAAATTATACAAAACACAGTCATTCCTCTGCTAGCATGTCATCTCCAATGTTTGGTATTTACTTATTGCTGCCGTACTTTTATGTATGTTTATGGTCAAACGCAACCTACTGCATTTCAAAGACGTAAAGACCGATCAAAGGCCCCAGCCAGAAGATAGTAACAAGGATGTTTTTGTCTTACTATTACAATTTCCTCTCAGGCTGAGTCCTGATAAATGACTTCCCTTTTTCTCCTGTTTGCCAAGAATAAGACACGCACACACATACGTACTCAGGGTGAAATAATGTATGGCTGCCTCTTCTCGTGAAGGAGAGTGTCGAAATGGCCATTTGTTACGGAAGGAATATTTCCCTTTGAGTGATCAAACAGCTGTCAGCTTTTAGCCTTGTATGTCTGATCTCTGAAATGCTACAGAATAACTTATTTTTGTGTGAAGAGGGACACCGTGGAAGTCCTGACCTCTGTTTCTTTGATTCTTCAGATAAAGTGAGCTTGACTAATTAGTTTAGTGGTATAACAGGTGTGACGTTGTTGGAAGTTAATAAAACGTTTCTTTTCCTGCAACACCACAAAATCTGTCATACATTCTTTGCATGTGTGTGCATCTGAAATTCTACTTCCTCTTTTCATTACGACATGTTTTCTTTAGTGTTAATAATACATAACACGAGGCAAAATGATTGTGGCTCTGATTTCAGTGCCTTCAGATTTGTATTGTTTCATTACTATTTGCAGAACAAAAAAGGTGCACATTAACTTAAAGAAACATGCCATCTTACTGAAAAAGATTTCAGATGCCAAATGTAATCAAACGAGCCTCCTGGCTCAGTGGTCCAGCGTGGTCCAGCGTGGTCCCTGTGGTCCAGCGTGGTCCCTGTGGTCCAGCGTGGTCCGTGTGGTCCAGCGTGGTCCCTGTGGTCCCTGTGGTCCAGCGTGGTCCCTGTGGTCCAGCGTGGTCCAGCGTGGTCCAGCGTGGTCCCTGTGGTCCAGCGTGGTCGTTGTCCAGCGTGGTCCGTGTGGTCCAGCGTGGTCCCTGTGGTCCCTGTGGTCCAGCGTGGTCCAGCGTGGTCCCTGTGGTCCCTGTGGTCCAGCGTGGTCCAGCGTGGTCCAGCGTGGTCCGTGTGGTCCAGCGTGGTCCAGCGTGGTCCAGCGTGGTCCGTGTGGTCCGTGTGATCTGTGTGGTCCCTGTGGTCCAGCGTGGTCCGTGTGGTGTGGTCCAGCGTGGTCCCTGTGGTCCAGCGTGGTCCAGCGTGGTCCCTGTGGTCCAGCGTGGTCCCTGTGGTCCAGTGTGGTCCCTGTGGTCCAGCGTGGTCCAGCGTGGTCCCTGTGGTCCAGCGTTGTCCAGCGTGGTCCGTGTGGTCCAGTGTGGTCCAGCGTGGTCCCCTGTGGTCCCTGTGGTCCAGCGTGGTCCAGCGTGGTCCAGCATGGTCCCTGTGGTCCAGCGTTGTCCAGCGTTGTCCAGCGTGGTCCGTGTGGTCCAGCGTGGTCCCTGTGGAATGCTCTCAGTGTGTTTGCCTGTTAGCACTTTCTGGCCTTGCCACAATGAAATGACAATGCTGCTTGATCAAAAGCTCTTACATTTGATTCAGACATATACAGTAAATCACATTACTAAACTTTCCTTACAGTGACACTGACTAGTGAAGTTAGAGTTTTATTAAGGGTTGGCTGAATGTTTGGATGCATTACTTGTAATGTTGACAGGTTATTTCTCTATTTTGTGCCTATTTCTCTCGCCCTTTCTCAGGGTCCTCCTGGACGAGCAGGCTTTCCGGTAACTGTCTCAGGACTGTTGTGTGTCTGTGCTCATGTTTGGCATGTTTCCCAGTCTCTAGTGTCTTTTTATTGAGAAGCTGTGTGTTAAAGGGCCAGATGGGACACACTATGTTACATTATGTATTATCATGTAAATATTCTCCAGTGTATAAATGCAAATGCAAAGATCCTCTGTTCAGCTTCTCAAAAGGGACATACCGAGACCTTTTTACAACAGAGTGACTGAGTACATACTACTGATGTGACAAAAACGTAGAATCGTTGTCTTCTGGATGAGCTCTTTGGCTTATCCTAATCATTAAAGTAAACTTGGTTTAGACTCTAACTTTATCATCACTTGTTCATGTCTTGGTATCTTCTCAGGCCTCTGCTGTTCCTATAGACCCCCCTTCCTTTCCTGGGGAGATGTTAATATCACTAACATCTGTTCCTCATCACTGCATGTTATATGGAGGCTATACTAAATCTGAACTTTGCTCTCACCTGCCAATTATACCTGGCAAATCCCCTTCGCTCATGACAGCTCTTCTTGTGAAAACCACTCATGAAATCTCCCCAAAAGAGGGTGAAATGGAAGAAGTGGCTCATTCATTCAGACTTTTTGTATAATGTGTTTAAAAAAATTTGGTCAAATTCGACTCTTGCTTGGTTGCTTGTTCGTATGTTACATGAAATATATGTATAAACACAGTTTAAGTCACTGAACAAAGTGTGTGTTCATGCATTGGAGCATGTTGCTATTGGCATGAATATTGTATTTTACATTTGGTTATGAAATGCTATGTTATTTGCTCATGTAAAGCACCTTTATACATTTGACTGCCGAGTGCATCTTAGTTAGTGATGTGCCCTGCTTCCTGCCCTAGATTGCTGGCTTTCTTGTGTTTCTGATTAAAACTAAATTGGTCATGAGTCTATTCACAATCCAAGCAGAAAACCAAGAGGCCTGGGTGGGTGGTGGTGATCAGTTGGCTTAATTCAGAAAACAAATGTGAGCTCCACTCTAACGTTAGAATTTACAGTGGAGCGGTGGCTCTTGGCTATGTGTACTGCACGTACAGTTGACTCGTAAGATGGCCTCCTCGGAGGTCCTTTTTGGTTGTTTAAAGAAACAGTGGTAGGCTTTTAGATGTGCTTAGTATGATCTGGTTGAGACAGTGAACTGTTTCTCATCATCCCGGTCAATGCGTTAGTAATGTCTTCAATACCTGACATTAGAGACATACTGAAAACCCCTTCACTGACCTTCGATCAGTTGCTGTCAAAATAAAGACATCTCAAGAAATGTATATGAGCCCTGTGCTCTGTGTCCTAGGCCACAGATTTATCCTGTAAATCACAGGAAAATAAGGAATTGGGCAAATAATGACTCCATATAATACAGGATGATATACATTAAAAATGTTAGCTGATTCTGATAGCTTTTTCATTTATCTAAAGCACAGATGTAGTTATTTCATCATGGAGGTGAAGGGGTGCACACTGAGCTCCAGATAGTTATTCTGGGAATTAGTATTTAATTTAAGACAGATGACAGGGTACAATGGAAAGGCAGGTGTTTGTGAGATTTGAGAATTATTTAGATAATTAGATTTTTTATCCTTCTGATTTTATTTAATTGTTCTTCATATTATATATAATATATTCTGTGACATGTCATTTGTCCACTTTAATTTAGTATAATTGATCCTGCTTAATCTCAGTAATCCATTCAAAGAGCGTTCACCGGTTTTCGTCAATGTTCACCCGGTAAACACCTCTTTTTAAAAGGCAGAACACTGATAGCTTTCAGTTGCCATTCCCATCACATTGCCTAGTTTGTAAAACTTTATGTTGTATATTTAGAGCCACAGTGCAGTAGTTTAGCAGTGTAACTTTACACAGTGTCATAAAACTGAAATAGCATTTCTTGAATCAGCACCCTGGACAGGTCCAGCTGGAATCAGTCAGCATTCCTCTGGGGATATTTACTATTTTTCAGCAAATGAACTTGGTCAAACTGATTTCTCTGTTTTTGTATTTTTTTATTTGGAACTGTAAATTCCAATTTGTGACAGACTTTATTGTATGAGAAAGCTACTGCCCAAATATACACACAGAGAGGGACACAGCACAGTGTAGCTGCTGAGCTGTTGTCTTAAGCTGTGCTAGTTTCTGTTGTCTTCTAGAACACAAGGCTATTAAAGGCTACTAACACCAAATTAACTCAGAAATTCAAAGCATGTAATTAAAAGTTAGCAGAAAATGTATCCTTGAAGTCTCTCAGGTTAAAGTAGATAGAACTATATCATCTACTGAGGTTTTTCGGCTGTGTTTCTTTTAAAGGTAGTTGCTGTGTGATACTGCAAGTGTTATAGTACTTGGGTCCAGGACTCAGACTGAAGTCTTCATTCTAATGGTGTGTGACTCCACTCTGACATGAACAGTTTTCTGGGATTCCAATATATATTACTGCTCAGAGGATACAAACGTATTCTCTGATTATTTTATATTTATTTAATATATTTAGAAATAGCCCCCCCTAATTTTTATCATTTAAACAAATACCTGTATTAATATCTGAACATTATTTATTTTGGTGTGTTCTAACATGACATCACTTAATATTGTTAGTCCTGCTATGTCAGCCCTTTGAATAGCAGAGGAGCAGTGGAGATCTGCTCGCTAACCTTCCTTGGCCACATGTGTGACTTGGACCCAGTTAAAGGTAGTGAGAACATGGCTAAGCCTCAACTCCAAGGCTAATGACTGGAACTTGGACTCAGAGCAGAATGCTGGGCGGTTGGACTCTGCTCAGAGTCCGTTTATAGTGGGCTCTGCTCTGTCTACTGCTATCCGGTGTAATATTCTATGCCATTGCTGTGTTATTTGTCTGATTCTCACACACTTGTACTGTATATGAGACTCTTCTGCTTTAGGAGAAGCGATGCAGGCCGCTGTAGCTCTACTATACCCGAAGCATCAGATACGTTAACATACGACATGCACTCATGCTGTCGTGCTTCATAGTCACATTGTCTGAATTTCTATAGTGTGGTCAGCAAGCGTCATGTCTCTAGGGTTGGGCTGTAGTGGATATAATAGTGAGGGAATGGATTGTATTAACCTCTTTTTGCTTCTATATTTAAAATGAAATAATAACTTATGAAGCCTGTTTTCTGACCAACATTCTCTTTATGAACGTAATCGGTCTTGCGTATCTACGCATTGGCCCTTATGGACAGTCTACGGCATGTTTTGACTCATCAATATTCAACCAACCAATAGGATAATGCTTGGGAATCCAGAACATTCTATGTCATATTGGTCAGCTTGACTTTACCAACAGTTTCATTAGTTCAAAAGTAATCATGCATTATACATTTTATGTAATGAACGTAATGAATAACATTCATATTGGGAGACCCTTGAGATCCTAGAAGTTTGATATGTTTGTAAAGTGAAGCTGGTGGTAGTGGTCACTGTAGTAGTCACTGATCCTCACTTTCCTCTTGAATTTGCATTGACCATTAGGGAGACAAGGGATCTATGGGCATTCCAGGAAGAATGGTGAGTGATTTAAGAATGTGCATTAAGCCAACTCAGGTCATGTGCACAAACTGCCTTTCACCTCTTAAATATCTAGTTGCCAATGCTTAGTGGCCTGTCTTTGACATAAATATAAAGCAAAGCTCTAATATAACCATTATGACATCATAAAGTCATACGCATGCCATTGCTTTGATGCCAAACTGTATGACATTTTTTGATAAATAAGCAAATATAAGTCAATTATGCTGTAAAGTGATGTTTTCCTTTTGGGTCTTGAAATATGACTGACAATATTATTGAGCTTTCACCACAATAATATATTCTCATGGGCATTACTTTATCCCCACATGTGGGGATTTGCATAGGGTCAAAAAATGTTCTTTCTTTGCCTGGTTTAATAATAAACACATCCTCATTTTTTTCTATGATTTCCTTAATATGTCCTCTTACATTTAAAGAAAGGTCTACACATTATCTTCTGAGATCATGAAATCAATGGCCATCCTTAGAGGAGATTTGGAAGGGAGCCTTTGGATATTTACCAAAAAGTCACCGAGACACAATGCATGAGCACATATTTCATTTTCAAGATGGGAAAAACAGATTTCACCAAAGGCAACTCACAGTCCCTTGTGGAAGTCATAGTTTCACTTCCTTGTTTACTAAGATATATTGTGTGTTCCAAATTTAGCTATATTTTCAGCCAAGTACAACATGCTGAAAGTTGACATGACCTAAAGCAACTATAGCATTTGGACTGTCTGGTCTCATGTTTTTGCAGGGTTGCAGGGTTATACACCACGTGCTGCTCCATAGAGTAGACATTTTGGCAATTATTTGACATTTTCAGACAAGCAAAAAGGTAATTACTGCCCAGTATAAATGATGAAGCTACAGTAGCAGCTTCTGGTCTCCATCACTGATAATGTAAGACTAATAATATCCTTTGGGAACATTATAGAATTATATATAAAAAAAGGAAACAATTATTCTCTAATGGTAGGTTTGAGCAACACTGAACTCCTGGTCTGAGCCCTAAAACCAAGCACCCCATATTTCACCCGTTGCTGAACCTCTATGTGGTCCCACAGATTCTCACAGGAAGAGTCTTTTTTCCTTCATGGCTTATCCCTTCCCCAGACCACCTTCACTGACCAACAAACTGTGTGTGAGAAGCATTAGCAGCCCTCTCATCTACTCCCCATCCCTCCACACAGCCTAGCAGCGCAGCAGTCTGCTGCATTGCTTCCTTCTCCCCATGACCTCAGTTGTGTTAAATACTCCCATCCCAGTATCCCTGCACAGTGACCCCAAATGCTCTAGTTCCGCCAGATCCCCACCCTCCCATCCCCCAAGCTGACGCCTCCACTCAGGCTGCTGCATGTCCGTGTCCTCTTCATGCCCCTCTAACCCCGGTTCCTCTCTCTCTGTCTCTCTCCTTCACACTGTGCATGTGACTGTATCTGCTGTGACTGACCAGGGCTTAAAGGGGAACACGGGGGAGAAGGTAAGTGCAGGACAGGAAGCTGCCATTACAGAGCCGAAGGTTCCCTCGCTGTGGGTGGTGCTGTTCGTGTGAAACAGGGAGGCTTAGCCCAAAGCACAGTGAGTGCAGCTATCATGATTTATATCAGAGAGGCTTGGGCCTTATATCGAATGACCTTGGGGGTCACTTTCTGAACAGATTTCTCGCAATGGTTGGATTACCTGCATTTATGAAGTAGTACTGTAAAGTCTTGAGTGCAGTTTCAGACTTCTTCTAAACTCCCTGATGTAAAGAGTGAAAGATGTTTGGAAAGGAGGCTATCCATTCAAGTTCTCTATCCACCAGTCCCAGGTGGTAATCAAAATTTTTAAATGAACACATTCTCTATGCTCCTTCATTTATTTTATTGCATTATTTTACCCGTTCCACTGTGACTTTGAAATATAAACTGGATTCTAGATATTGTTTTTACTCTCAATGACTTGGGCTTCGCAGCATTTTCTGTTAAGGCACTGGAATTTCCATGCAGAAAACAGATCCTTCCTAATGGTACAGGCCAGTAGTAGATTAGTGGGTTCTGCATCATCAGTCTGGAATCGCTTACACGGTCTGAAGCTGAACATGCGTCTAGAGGAGAAACATGTAACGTATCCCTCACTGTCAGAGAGATGCAGCGCGCTGTTTAAGCTACCATGCCAGCAAAGCTTGGTCAAGCCAGCCTGTCTCTGGAATTACGAAGAAAAAGAAGTAATGTAACCACCGAGGTTAAAAGTTGGGGAAGTAGACAACACATGGTTTTGGAAGTCTTCACCAAATCCTCATCCAAAACAATCTAAGAGCTTTCCTCATGTTACTCCGCACCAATTGTTCATTTCTTATCCTTGCTTTCATGTGCGGTTAAGCTTTAGCTTCCTGCGGGGAAAAGTCGTGATTGAACAGCAGATTTTAGTTGTAGATTAAAAAAAAAACGTCTTTAGATGCATAACTTAAAAGGAACTGTAAAAGTACTGAAACTTGAAGTCTTGACATCTTCTTCTTCGAAAGATCAATATTTGGCAGAATTTGAGTGGGAGCATATGAGCATGTGATAAGCACATTAATCCGTGATTGGTTGAATTTTTCAAGACTTACTGACATAATACTTTGTTTTCCTTGTCAGAATGGATTTTTGTAGAAAATAAAACCTGCTAAACATTCTTTTCATTAATGTGGCAGATCCCTAAAACACAGTGCGTTTTCTTTGCCATTTCATTTTTTGGGCTAGAATTCACTCTTGGGTAGAATTCACTCTTGGGTAGAATTCACTCTTGCTTTGGCTGATTATATTTGGACTCTTTGTTACTTGGCCATTTCTAGCTGCCAAGGACTTGTAACTCAAGCCTATATGAGGATATCTCTAAATCTTCAGTTGTCCTGTTGCACAGATCTCTCTGTGATTCTGTGGGTAACCATAAACCCCAAGGGCCAGGCTTGGGATTCTTGTCCTTTCTCTCTGGCCTGATTTGGCCACTGCCCGGCTTGGACATCATCATCCTCTCTCTCTCCAGTAGTCAGGAAGGGCCACAGATGCACAAAACCCAGCGTATTGTGTGAAAACAAATACAACCCCCTATATAGAAACAGGTATTTGCTCAGAAAAATCAAAATCACCTGTAATTTGACAGATGCCTGGGTCATCAAAGATGTGTCCCTGATAAGGTTTCGCTGGAGAGAGCTAATTAGGGAAAGTGGCGGGAACATGATAGCCCTCCTGTCTGGACGCAGAGTATCGTGGGATTGTGCTGGGAGGTTGGGCGCTGCGGCATGGCCGACACGCAGTAACCCGTCCGGCCTGTGCCTGAGAGGCAGTTCACTGGCCCTGCACTGTTTACCCTGCAGCGCACCCGACGCCTCTCAGCAACACTGTCAGGACTACAAGTACGACCCTGAAACAAGGAGCATAGTCTCTGCTGAAGTACTTCCATCACACACACAAAAAAAAAACCCATATTCACCACATCGACACGTGCATTCTGCTTTAGAAGGTGTTTTTAGATTGCTGTCTGAGTGTGGAGGTTTAGCAGCAAGGCTTGAGTTCTGCAGATGTCAGAAGGTGTTTTAGAGGAGTGTACAATTTATGCTCACCAAGTACGTTATTTGTTGGCCTTTCATGCAGATGGTCCATTAGAGAGAGTAGCATTTTCCTTCTCTCTTTTGTCAGTTCTTCTCCTCACCATCTCTCTATCTCTCTCTGTCCTCAGGGAGCACCCGGGGAGCCAGGTCTGTCCATCATTGGCCCACGAGGACCTCCTGTAAGTGTCTTCACCGCTACCAGTAAAACCCGGCGTCACTTTGTCTCACGGCTTTGCGCTAAAAAGAAAGGCAGAGCTAGTTTTGTTTGGTTTTTGTTGTTGTTGTTGTTGTTTTGTTGTCATGTTTGGTATGTTTTCCAAACCTCTGATAGCGTTTTGCTAGTTGAAGTACAGTCTGTCATGTTCTCCCACACACGTTTGTCACTCTCGCTCTACTTAGTGTGGAAAACATCGGAGTGCTTGTGGCTACACACCCTCTACACAACACCATATCACAATATCTTTAACATTCCTTGCCCATTCAAGAACATCAATGCACATTTCACTTGTACCATGTGACTCTTCTAATAGAGATGGTTTAGACAGAAATCCCATAGCAGGTTACACGGAAATACTTAGGGTTCATTTAAACACGGAGGGCCTTTGATTTGCCTGTAATGATAGTCCCTTTTGGAGTCCCATCTTTATTAGGGAGAGAAATGAATACATCCCCATTTGTGAGTTAATGATCCGGACCTTGGACCGTTAGATTGCCTGTGATAGTACCGTGTGGTACTGAATGGTCGACCTGGACATGAAATGGGGCTTGTCTGAACCTTGGCACTTCCGTGTCCCTACGTTCCAAAAAGAAGTCGAGACAAAAGGGTAACATTTCTCCCTCAGAAGTGTAATTTCCTTTGTGATTATTTTATGAAGGGCTTTGGCCACGCTCAGTCCTGCGGTTTTCCCCAATCATCCCCCTGCACCGCCGACTCGTGGGGTCAGGGATGCAGGGCCAGCAGACTGCTTAAGGAGGAGCGGACATCTGCTTTTCAGCTTTCTGATTGCATGCCTCCCCGTACCCGGGGTCCCGCGCTAGTAATAAGGCAGGAATAGAAGACAGTGTGCTGGGAGAAGAGGGGTCACAGCAGAGGAAAGTGTCCCAGCAGGTGGGGTCCCTCCCAGCAGGTGGGCGGACAGCTTGGGCTTTGTGCTGACCTCAGGCAGGGTCACAGGGGTTGATTTGAAGGAGAGGTGTGGAGAGGGAAGCGGAAATGATAGCTTAAGTCAGACAGGTGGACCTCTCTGGGCAGCCATGCTTGCCTTTCAACACAAATAAAGAGATCAGGAAAGAGACCAAGCAGTCGTTAGAAGCTATAAAGTGAAGGTGAGGCTGTCATTACTTATCTTGTTTTTTTTTTTTTTTTTTTTTTTTTTTTTGCGTCCCTTCTTTCTCTAATAGTATGGTCTTTCCTTCTTGTGTTGTTCACACACACACACACACACACACACAGTCAGGGTGTTTCAGGGTTTTTTCTGGTTTTTTTTTACTTGCGTCCCTTCTTTCTCTTAATAGTATGGTCTTTCCTTCTTGTGTTGTTCACACACACACACACACACACACAGTCAGGGTGTTTCAGGGTGATTTTCAGAAATCCCAGACTGTTATTTTCACTATTCCAGACCCCAGAGTTGGTTTCCCTTGGGAGGTAAAATCATCTCTGTTCTCAATAACTACCTGAGAACCAGACATATAATCTCCTTCATTAGCTGCACTCGTCTTTTCCCTGTAATTTCTCTCAGTTTTCTCTCACTGTCTACTGGCCCCTTTTTCCTGGGATACTTCTGTCTCAAGGGCAGTAAAAATATTTTCCAGCAAAGCATATTTGGTATTGTGTCCAGGGGAATGTAACACTAATCATTATTGACATCTACTTATTTAATCTGTTGATTTCCACCTTGGCGTGCACCTATTGGATCAGTTCGGTCGTGTTTTGTTTGGCGTTCTGGGGAATCCTTCTTATCTTTCAAACTCAATTACCACACCACCCAACTGTTCATGTACTGATAGGTTGTGCTTTTAAACACTGACCTCATCAAGTTCAGATCACACCGTACATGTGGGTGTGTGTAAGTATGTGTGTGTGAGCATGCACTTGTATTCATAGGAGTGCGGACACGTGTGCTCTTTTGTGTGTCACTGTGTGGATGTGTGTTTTATACAAAGTAATCTAACTTTATATCTGTGCGTTCAGGGACAGCCCGGGACAAGAGGATTTCCTGGCTTTCCGGTATGTTTTATCACCATAACCAAAATGAACTTATTGAGATTTTATTTTGAATGATAAAAACTAATGATAACAAACCACCTTCTGAAGTGGGGCTTCTCTAGATGGACAACGAATCCTTGATTAGCCTTACAGAATTGATAATAATCTATATAAGATTGTAATGTTGATGAGCATATGTTTTGGTGCTTTCTCTAGAGTATGAGAGAATTCCTAAGGCTCAGAGACTCTTTTTAGGTGTTTATTAACACCCATAATGAGTGATCTGCTGGAAACACACACAGGGCCCCAGTACAGTAGCCTCCCTGTCCCAGTGTGTCGTTCTTTACGCCTGACTTGTGTCTTGACCCTTGAGGAATTGCTGGTTTTATTCCTCATAAACATCCTGTTATCACAGTAGCAGCCTAGACACCCACGTGAGTCCTGCTACCTCTGCACTCTCTCATTAAAGCCTGTACCCCTCTGCTCTCTCTCTTTCTCTCTCTCTCTCTCTCTCTCATAGGGGCCCATCGGCTTGGATGGCAAGCCCGTGAGTTTTGCAACACCTGTGATTCATTGATTTGTTTAAGGGTTCAAGACCTGAAACATTTGTTTGCAATTGTTGGGGCTAATTGATAACACTGCTCATTACAGTAATGTGAAGAATAATTGTGCTAATAGTGATTATGGCAATTTTTGTTAATAAATTAGCTGTTATTATTGTAATAATGACAGAGGATAAAATTGGTGTTGATGTTGGTAGTATGAAATGACACATGATCCACACTAAGAAAACAAGAGTGTTAAACGTAATTTCTCGGGCAAATTATGTTTTTTTTTTTTGTTTTGACAGGGTCAAAATGGTCTGAAGGGCGACACGGTGAGTGTTCTTTGTGTGTTAAAGACAGAAGAAGAACTTTTGCTACAAGGCAGATATTTTTTGCACTGCCTTGTACACTGTAAATACAAGTGCTTGTGAGGTCGCATATTATAAATCTTTGCATGTTCTTCACGCGTCATGAAATACTGCTGTTTTAAATCCGCAAAGACAGGCTTTCAATCACATGCCAAAGAGACCATCATAAAGAGAAATGTGTCAGAGTCCATTAATCTCAGCAGTGGAGCCGTTTGGGGCCATTTTGATATGTCGGTGGCTTGTAACACCAATGTTTGTTTAGTTCAGTGACTGTGACCACATGAGTCCTCTGGGGGAAAAAATTGTGTAGTTTGATTTATTGGCAAAGTAACTCAATAGCTGCTCAATGCCAGTGTTTTCAACAAGGGGAACTGATACTCTATTTTAAACTGAACATTATGGTTTGTCAAAAGGGACTTTCAACAGTTTCTTCAACTTTGGCGCAATATCAAAACATAGATATTCAATTCGGCCCTTTGAATCTTAATTAAAACTAATGTTTCCTGAAGGGTGGTATGTTCATATGCTTTTAGCTCCCAGACTTCAAACTATTGCTCATAAAATACATAAAAAATAAAATTGTCCTTTTGAAGTGACAGAAACAGGAAAACTAGAGGTGCCAAATAGTGAATAAATGAGGCATTGACTTCAAAGAGGTGCCATCAATACAAGTGTTTTGTCCTTCTGTCGTGACGACACCTTTATGAAGTCTGTATCTCTGCAGAACAGCCCTCCCCCCCGCTGAACTTTATACTCAGAACTTCTAGACATCAGCTCAGCATTTATCTGCAATTTTGGATGTGTTCCTTTACTGACCAGTTCCTACTATGCTTCAGCCTCTGTTTACTTCATCTGTCTTTTTGGGGTGCAGTAAAAAGTAGGAGGTTCACGTGTGTTTGTGGGATGAACGTCACGGCACCTTGGAAGCTGTGAACCATTTGGGCTTTTTTGGCCTGAGACGTGCGTTCCATCATTCCAGCTGCCATGTTCAAAGGCCCTTTGTGTCTCGGTTTCTGCTCGTTAGACATTTTTCAGAGTCTGTGGGTTATCGTGTGGGGACTCTAGTTTCATCGAAGGTGTTGGCTGCACTTTGCTGCTCCTGTCTGTGAACACATGGCCACTCACTGACTGCGGGGGGTCTCCTGGCTCTCCTGAAGCTCAGTCCCTCCGGCCAGAACAAATTACACGGCTGTCCACATCAGGCCAGGACTAGTTCAGATACTGATACTGAATCATTTATTTCTTTTTTATTTCTTTTTTTTCCCCCACTTTCTCTCTCCAACAAATGAAGGAATGTTTTAAAAGTCACTGGAGTGTTTTATAAGAATGAGTATTGTTTTTAAAAGAATGTCTTGGTTTGTGATCATCATGTGTTTATTTGGCAAAAAAAATATATAACATGTAGACACAAAATAAATCTCCTTTAAAGACAATAATCACATCTGCTTGTTGCATTCATTTTTCCAGGGCCCCCGTGGTCCCAAAGGTCTTCCTGTAAGTATTTTTCTCTCAATATATCCATTCCATTGCATTTGATATACATAAACATTCTTTTGGTTTTGTTTTTTTGAACATAATATTCACACAATTCTTTGCTATAGGGTGAACCAGGCCCAAAAGGGGAAAAGGTAAGAATGCAGTTTACCACATCAGCTCTTCTTTCAGTGAATAAGTGTTGGGTACGCAGGATGCCTTACAGCTGATGTGTATGTGTTTAATTCAGGGAGTGTGTGGTGATTATACACATCGGGTAAGTGAACACGTCCCTCTCTGCAGTGCGTCTGCACAGTCCTGTGTTCTCGTCAGTCTTTGTTGTGCATGACAACTTTTGAACACTGATGTACATCCATTATAGTGTGTTTAATATGCCACATTCTCTATGCATCTCTCCTGTGTCCTGTATTTCCTTAAAGAAGATGCAAATAGACTGATTATCTCTCTTCAAAGTGAAAAGAAGAAAGAACTGTGGACTGACAGATATGCTGTAGTCTGTGATGGAGAGAGCGTGTGTAGCACGAGGACTAGACAAGACCTCAGTGCGAATTTGGGCTTTCTCTCCATTCCATAGCAAACATGCTCATTATACCAGCAGCCTGCTGAACTGTTTGATAAGGGTCGCTATTAATGGCTGTCCACAGTATGGCTTTCTGATGGAGGTGTGTAATCGTTCTAATGGCTCTGGCCAGTTTAAAAGTAATTTAGTCTTTTTGTAATGCTGCTTTTTCATTGTATCAATTCCGTTCAGTGTACAAATGGCACGCAAGGCGTAAAATGTTACATAGAATTGACATTAATAAGCATTTTCTATGCAATTTAAAATCACAGGAGCAGCTAATTTTAAGGTAAACTATTAAGATGAAATGTAAGGAAGTAAGAACTCCACGGAAAACGTCAACAGTCCCTGTTAAGCAGCTTCCAAAGCAGCAGTCTGACAGAGAGGCTCTTTATGGGAGATCTGGTGGGTGGTTACATGGGGGTCTTTACAGTTATGTTGAGAGGGTCAAAAGGTCACTGTTTGCAAGACCGAAAGGACCGCTTCTTGAAATAGAGACGGGAATCACTATGTGTGCTTGTGTGTGCGCGCATGTGTGTTTGTCTGTGCATGTCTGTGTCTGTGCATATGTACATATATGTGGGTGTATATGTGTGTGTGTGTGTGTGTGTGTGTGTGTTTGTTGAGCTACTTTAAGCAGGGACCTCCTTTGAAAAATCTGGCAGCGTTACGCTCCAGCCAGGCTCTGATGGTGAAGGTTTGTGGGGTCCTTCCTCTCCGTCATGCCCATAACAGTGTGTGTGTTCCAGCCCTGCTGCAAGGAGAGTCCCAGGCCAAGCTTGTCCTCAGGCCGCTGGGGGAAGCTCACGAAAGCCTGCCACAAAATCACACGCAATAACAAGACTGTGTTGTGCATTATTGGTGTTTTCTCCTCCACTCTGGGTCTTTCTATGGGACTTTTGTCAGTAAATATCGAAATGCTTAAAGGTGGAATATGTAAGAGAAAACGTTAATCATTAACCAATTATCAAGCGTATTGAACTTTGGTAATCTATAATGTACTGTATACAATTCATACCACTTGACTTTTGTATTGAGATTTTCATTTAGTTCATTTGTGTTTTAAGTCTGTGCAGTTTTATTATGGGACACCTTGAAGCATTTTGGTAATTATCAAGAAAAAGCATTATTATGGAAAGGGTCCATCTGAGAACAGTTGCTGACTTTCTTAGTTGGCATTTCCAACTTCCCAGTAAATTACCTGAAATTGGCCATGATTTGAATAACAACATTTCTTTTTAAATACCCCTTTTCACTACAATTATTAAGATTTTTACTATTGGCTATTTAGACATGAAATACAAACACTTAGCAGAAAGAAGGCACACTGTTTTCAGTCCCAATCAGACTCGTATACGGGGGTAATAGTCCCCATGACGTTTCAGTCTGTTCTTCATAATGCTGGTGATCTCAACAGAAACGGCGCATTGTCCAACCCTGTGCTGGAGGGCAGGCCACAGTAAGTCTGTTGCTGAACTCTCTTTGTGGCAAGACTGAAGCCAGCCCGAGGCAGCACTGCATCTGGACCTGCGGTTGAGGCACTGTGGAGAGCATGGATAGATCTGCCAGTACAGAACCAGTACACTTGTAATACCCAGTTGCCAACCTTGTTCCTGCTCCTGACCCACAGGCACAACTTCAGCATACCATTTGGTTTCCTGTTTGAAATATTCATCTCTCCACTCTGCCTCAGACTGCTGGGCCCGCTGTGTCAGTCGCTGTTCCTCTCTCACTCTCTCTCTCTCTTCACCACCATCTCTCTCTCTCTCTCTCTCTCTCTCTCTCTGCCTCTGCTCCTGCCTTGCAGTTTGCCTGCAGTCCACTCTCCTTTGTTTTCACCTGTGTTTCTCTTTCCTCCCCTCCTCCCCTCCTCCTCACGCCGCGCCGTGTCCCTCCTCGCTGGTGAACTACCCCGACTTTTTTGCCCTGCGGCCCACCTGTGCTTTGCGACCTCAGCAGATGTTGCCCATCACCGTGCGCAACATGCCCTCAATAAGCCCTCTAGTTCTAAAGCGCCTCAAGGTACATCTCTCTGCTGCCCTCCTAACCTTTCCCGAGGATGCCAGCGGCCGTCGCCCGCCCGCCCCACCCGCCCCACCCTGCTCGTTAGCACCCCTCCGTGGCACGACTGTGTTTGCTAACCTTCTCACTCAGCACTGGAAGTGTGAGGGGAAAGAGGAGAGCTAGTCCACACCTTTGCTCGGCTCTCCCGGATGCAATCCAATAAATGTGATTCATCCGCCATTTTGGAATACGTTTGCGGTTTCTCAACAGCAGTCGTGATTTATCACTCGGGCGTTAACGGCAGTGAGTGGAGGATGAAACCTTTTGTCTTTTTCTCACTTTCAAACAGCCCCCGTGTGTTTAGTTGACACTATGCCAAAGAAAGCTTTCCTAGAAATTACAATTCTTCTGTACTCAGACGTGTCCCCATGGTAATGTCGGACATGAAAATGTGCAGCTATTAGCACATACTGAGAGGAACTTATCTGGACAACCTAAATATGCAGTGTTATTTTTCTTCCCGTGCTTTCTGTGATGAAAGGTCTGAAAACACAACGGCCACAGAGGGTTTGGAGCTGCTGTACGAGATGAATGATTATATCTAAATATCCATTTCCATCCCTACATCCCATCTCCCACTCCCCTTCCCAGAGAAGATTTTATCTCAGTGACATTTTTATAAACCCAGCATGTACAGTGAACACTGTGTTTTTGGAATCAGAAAACATTAGTAAAAAAAAAATCCTATTCTGTAATCCACATAATGTCAGCATGAAGATAGCAAAAGAGAGAGGCAGAAAGCTTATTTGGCAGCAGAATGCAGATTCTGCCCCGGTGGGGCAGGCTAGGCAGGCTGGGGCCCCTCCGCACACCCGGCCTCCCCTGGCCTGACTCCGCACGCCGCTCGGGCGCAGGCTGTCCCTGCTGGCATCCGTCCTCCATCTTGTTTCTACAGGTGTGCTGTGTGTGTGTGTGTGTGTGTGCCAGATTAGGACACCATGTTTGGAGACAGCGTTCCACACTGGACAGCGTCTCACTAAGGGAACAGTGGAAGTCGCTGGACGACTAACAGGCTGGAGGTTTCTGGGGTGGTTTGTGTCTGCACTTGGACAGGGATAGAGGAATAGTGGAATATTAGTTTAATGGATCAGCATCTGGGATAATAAATCAAGTCTAGACACGTCCTGTGAATAAATAAATGGATGAGCTCCAGTTCTCAGGCTGATGGATGTGTTCCGGATTTAATTAACTTACCGACTGAGCTTCTGCACAGAGACGGTGCCAAACTTTACTTCTATCAATAATTTGATATTGGAGTTTAAGAATATAGAAATTTGCTTCACATTTTGGCCATGTTTTGATTTAGTCTAGATGGTTTAAAGAAGCAAATTGTTATCTGTCTTTAATGCTTCATGTGTTAGATTGCAGTCAGGTCTCCTCCTTAATGACAAATCCACTGATAATTACCACAGCATCACACCTTGCATTTGAAATCACTTCTCTTGCTCTCAGTCTCCCCCTAAACATTTGGGGTTATGGTTTATTCCGGCCTTCTCTCACTCTTTCCTACGGCCGTGTTGCTCTCTCTACAGAACTACTGGAAACTTTCCTGTAGTTTAATTTTGTTTAGTCTCCTAATGTGTGTGTTTTTTTTTTGGGGGGGGGGCGGTTGTCTTGTTTTGTTTTGGCCAGAGTAAAAGTACCAATGAAGGTTTTAACAGAGAGACCACCTGACTTGGATAGGGTTGACCTTGTTGAAACAAGGCCTCAGATGCCAAATTTGAATAATGTAGGCTTTGTTCAGCAGAGGGCCTTTTTAGACTGAATTTTTAGGTGGACCCACAGTTATGGTACTTGTAGCGCCAACATTCAGTGACTGAGCCTGTTTTCCAAACATGGTACTCACACAGTGAAGAATAATAAATTCTGGCACAATAACCCTGCACATTACCTTTGCCATTCTCCTAGTTCAACGCTAACTGCTGTGCATTCGCTTTATTTTCAACACAGCTGTAAGGGTTTGCTTCTTTTCCCTTTCGGTCTCTGTAATGCATCTATTGAACATAGTTTCCAATTTGCAGCCCTTCTGTAGTGACTTGATTGGCTTTGAAACGAAGGGGACCCTACTGCTGTTGTTGTGTGTTGAGTGATATGTGCATAATGAACGCACAGTCTCAGGTGGTAATGTGCTGTCTTTCAGCAGGGCGAGCCTGGAGCACAGGGGCCACCGGGACCTCCTGGCCCCCCAGGGCCTTCTGGCAGCCCTGGTCTAACTGGTGCTAGTGGGCCACCTGTAAGTCAACTGGAAACCAGTTAAATTTTTTCTGCTATTCTATTGTAGATCTAATGTTCAGCCATTCACTTTAGTAAAGGAATTAATCTCTGGCACTCATAGTTGTTCATTCATAGTGGTTGTAAATCATTAATATACAGTTTTTATCTGTGATGAAGGGAAAACCTGGTGAACCTGGGAAACCTGGAAAAGACCTGAGGGTGAGTGTGAGTGGGTGAGTGTGAGTGGGTGAGTGTGAGTGTGAGTGGGTGGGTGAGGGTGAGTGGGTGAGGGTGGGTGAGGTTGAGGTTGAGGGTGAGTGTGAGTGGGTGAGGGTGAGTGTGAGTGGGTGAGGGTGAGTGTGAGTGGGTGAGGTTGAGGGTGAGTGTGAGTGGGTGAGGGTGAGTGGGTGAGGGTGAGGGTGAGTGGGTGAGGGTGAGTGTGAGTGGGTGAGTGGTTGAGGTTGAGTGGGTGAGTGGTTGAGGGTGAGTGTGGGTGAGGGTGAGTGTGAGTGGGTGAGGGTAAATGGGTGAGAGTGGGTGAGGGTGAGTGGGTGTGAGTGAGTGGGTGGGTGAGGGGAGTGGGTGAGTGATAGCAGTTCCATTTACAATTCATATACACATTAAAAATCGTTGTTGCAAAAAGTCCTTTATCCATATATCATGGCTGATTATTACACATTAAATTTGAAAATGACATTAAGATGGATGTTCTTGGTTTTGTATTTGTAGATGCTGTCAGGAATGAAGGTAAGCGCGTTACTCCATTCTGTAATATTACTTGTGATTTAAAATGTTTTGATGACCTATTATTATATGATTGGACATTTGAAGACTGTGCATGTTTATTTATTTGTCAGCACTTTGGCTCCTGTACCCGCTCCTAAAACACTCCGTTATGAGGAGCTTACGTTGGTCAGGCTTCTCACAGCACGCAGTAAACAATTCTGTGATTTGAGAGAGCTTAATTGGATATTGCAACATGTTGCAATACCACTACTGTACAGTCCTAACTTTAGCTCTTCTGAAACTCTCTACAGCTGTGTTAATGGCAACAGACGTGCTGTAACCGTGTGTAGGGTTCAGGCGAGGTTCACCAGCGGCAGGGTGCGGTCAGTCTCCCGCCGCCAGCGCAGAAGGGGCGGACACGCCGTGTTGCGCTGCACTGTGGTCCCCTTGGAGAACTCTCCGTCTCTCCCGATGCATTAATTGCCATGGATTATTTAGAGTGCGGTATTTTAATTGTAGTGCACTGAGACAGGCGGGGCCCGTTAAGCAGCACAGCCCGGCGTGGTGTAACGGTTCTGGGGCAGCACCCGCCGCAGAAGGAGCTGGGAGCTTGCTCAACACTTCTGTGGATATCCCGTCCACTATAAAGCAATACGTCCCAGCAAATTGGCCGTGGCAAAATAAGAGCGGCTATCACTGGAAAATGACCCGAGACCATCCAAACTGAATAAACGCACCTCTCAATAAAAGCATTTTATGTGATCACAGATCAGTGTAGACTAAAGGATGCATGACGCTTTTTTATTACTGTTTTATTTCTATTATTATAATTTATTTATTTTTTATTTTTATTACAGGGTGAACCAGGTGTACCAGGACAAAAGGTGGGGTTGTCAGTTAAAAACTACAGAATATGTGCTTTGATAGTAAAATAGAAAGTTCTGACACATCTGAAGATGTGGAAAACTGCATAAAATGAATATATCTGCCTTCGAGCAACCTGTAGGCATAAGGCTGAAACATGTGGACGAGTTATATTACGCAGACGTGCACCACAGAAGCTTCTGTGAAGTACACTATGCAGGAGGACATTGTAATGCAAGTGTGGATGCTCAGATGTCGATTTCCAGGAGGAGTTACAACCTGGGGATAGGAACTTGGCTCCTCACTGCGTTTAAGATGGACTGCAGAAATATTTATAGGATTAGAAAGTATGCGAATCATTTGCTGCGTATTCTGCCACCTGATCACTTTCTCTTCTTCCACTGTCCCTCCATGACGCTGTCTCAGTCTCTCTCTCTTTCTTTGTCTGTCTTCCTCTCTGTCTGTCCACCTCTCTGTCTGTCCACCTGTCTGTCTGTCCTCTGTCATGTAAAATTACTCACCGGTCACAGCTTGTCCTTTGTCCTCTCAGGGTGATCGTGGTGATCCAGGCATACATGGATCTGAAGGACCCAAGGTAATCATTTATCCTTTCTCAGTTGAATAAGATACGATCCTTCATTCTCCTTCATGTCAGCTAATTTCCAGCCCCACCTTGGCATCAAGGGGCTCTATTAGCTATGTATTCCCCCTAAGAAAGTACATATTACACAGAGATAGAAAGAGTTACAGAGACAACAAGACGGAGTGGTAGAGATTTACTGTGAGATATTAATATTGCCCAACCTTTTTCTTGAAATCTCATCATGATCATTTCACTCACTCTCTTACAAAAACCTCTGAGATTCTCCCACACTCCTACACGCATGCTCTGCTGAATGTAGCTGGCAGACTGCTGGTGCTTTTACGCATACGAGATTGCATGACTTTTTCCACAATAACTGTCTTCAAGTTTATTTCCTACCTTTTGTTATTTTCTGTACCCCAGAGTTTCATGGTTTCACCCATGTGAAGAAAAACAGCCCCCAATAGCTCCACACACTAACATACATGCCTCACTTCGCTAAAACCATATCTGGTCAGAACTGCTCACGTGTGTGACTGACTGCTCACAGAACTGCTCACGTGTGTGACTGATCGCACGTGTTTTTCTGTTTGAATTTAAATGAACTTTACTGTGAAATAGTTTATATGCTTTGTACTGCGTAACTATTAGATTTTTACATGCTTGAACCCTGGAACGACCTACTGCTTCGTTCTTTCACTCTCTGGCACTGTAAAGTTAAGTTTTCTTCCACTTAAAGCGTAGATACTTTCCCCTGCACGTATCCAGATAACAACTCATTCCAGATTATGAGTGCACAGCAGGTTTTGGGACAAGACTTATCCTTTTTAAGTCACCGAATAGTGAGTTAAGTTTGTATTCACATGTTTATATCTCGAACTCAACCCAGGTAGAGCATAAGCACGTTCTGATCTTCAGTGTGTGCATAAACTGCGCCACCTGGTGGCTGCAATAGCACCTTGTTCTTAACACAAGCTGGTTTCTGTTTAGGCTGGCGTGTACCTCTAAAGCAACAGTATTTCCTTTTGAAGAGAGACTGAATGTGATGCATGTTCCCTTGGGAACTGGGATTGTGTCCTAGCATTTCCCAAGTGTTCACTCAGACAAGCTAAGCTACAGTGAAAGCAGGTCCCTTGAGCTGAGCTGAACGACTTCACGATCCAAAGCCTCAAATTTGAGAAAGCATATGTCACCCAGTGCTTTATGAATTCTCTTAATCAACAGTACAGGATTCATCATTCCTCCCATGAGCATTTATCCTAACATCCCATAATATGCTATCTGTCTTATCCCTGGATGTTTTTTTGTGTCTACCAAACACTGCCAAGTCGAGCAAAGAAATGAATGTGCTCTTATGCGTAATCCTTCTACCAAAGAGGAAGTGTCATGGGTTTTTGCAGCGGGTAATGTGATAGATGCAGACATTAATGTTCTGTTACCCTTGCTTTTTGTGCAGACATTTGTAGTGATGTAAATCAGTTTCAGATCAGGCAGTTACTCTGGGATCTGATCATCCGGGCCTTTAGGGCTGTTAATGGACCTGAAAAGTGCTGCAAGTCATGACGACTGCCACCTCTGCTTCCCTCTGTTTCTTTAGGGAGCAAAAGGCGATCCAGGGCTGAAGGTAAAGACCTGTGTTTGGTTCTGGACTTTTAGCTGCCTGCATGGCAAATTTCCAAGTGTTGAAGAGTGTCAGTCTGGTCGCGCTCCACTCGCAGTAGATTCTGAGGACTTGGGTTCAGTATTTATTGCAAGGCCCCAGAGGGATATAAGTGGGAGCAGGTGATCTGGACCTGTTTGGACCTTTCATTTAATCCTCAGTATGCCATTCCGCTTAATGTCTCCCCTTGTTTTATGTACGTAGAGACGAGTCAGCAAGGTCAGTGCAGCTGCTGGAGCGATTACACAGTTACCTGTCGTTTGGCTGTTTTTCACTGGAAATATTTTCAGTCAGTAAACACGAGTGGGTGGCACATTAACTTCACACCTGCTGACACACACAAACACGCACCGGAGGCCAGAAATGGTTCTGCCTGTCGACCCAGTGAGCCGCCAAGTGTTTTGTCTGCTGGAGCCAGCACTACTAGAGCATCTCCAGCAGAATGAATGCCAGGGGTAGCCAGAAGCAAGCAGGGCCAGGGTGTGATGTGCAGAGTAAAGCCAGGGCTCCTCATCACTGTATGGAGAGATGTAGGAACCCAGCCTATCAGCAGCCTGGGACCAGACACAGAGCATCAGTAATACAGATGATAGCATTCAGCAGGGGAGTCTGTGCCCCCTGAAGCTCTCTTGTTCCCAGTTCAAGGGGTTTGATGGAATTTTCATTTCCCCTCAGCTCTGCATCACAGACACACACACACACACACACACACACACACACATCCTTCCTGCTCTGTCTCAAGCTCCCCGGACCACCTGTAAGGACCTGATAGTTAGTTCAAGGGGCCCACTCTTCTTTGAGGTGGCTTTCTTCTCTGATTTATAGTATATGGTATATGGCTACGGAATGTGTCATGAGGCGATGCTCACTAATGTCCCTTTGCTGGGCTCTATCACGTTACATATCTCATTCTCTCCTGCAGTCCTTTACTGTTGCTGTGTGTGTGTGTGTGTGTGTGTGTGTGTGTGTGTGTGTGTGTGCATGTTTATGCATGCGTGTGTGTGTGTGTGTGTGTGTGTGTGCATGTTTATGCATGCGTGTGTGTGTGTCCTTTGCTCACTGAAGATATCTCCATATGCGTTTTGCATAGGGAGAGGATGGAACGATGGGGTTAACAGGAGAGAGTGGTGAGAAGGTACCCTGTCTGAAAAGCGTGTGTGTTCACGGTGGCATGGTGTGAAGTCTGCTTATGCTTACACTGGTGTTCAAGGAAAGTGCATGACTAGCATGAATATGATCCTGTCATAACGTTAATTAGGACCTATTTAATGCAAATATGGAGAATAAGCACAGATCTCGAATAGAGATGAAACACCTTATGTTGCCGGCTGTGTGCCAGACTGGGCCTAGAACTGGTACAATCCAGCCCGACCCAGACAACTGCAGGTAACCAGTCACAGAGAAGCAGGCACAACCGTCTCATGGGAGAAGCAGCTCATTGGCAGGTGGCCAAAACTGAGAGCTCCTGCTCTGCACAGAGCGTCTCTCCACCCTCCTGATGTCGACCTCCTGAAGTCTCTCCTGTCAGGTTGCGCTTTGGGGACCCATCCTCACTGATTTTCCCTCCTGCTGCCCTCTCGATACACTGCTTTGAACTCCATCTCAGTAGGCCCGTTAGCGGGACGTGCTGGGAGCTCGGCACGTGGTAATAACGTGAGTGTTTGTGTGTGTTTTCTAACTCACCAGAGTGTGTAAAAGGAAAAGTACTCAAGCTAAAAGCTGTAATATAGACACGCTGTCACCACAGCAGTCAGACTGGCCTGGCACAGAGGAAGAGGATGCTAACATCAGCGCACCCTTAGTCAGTCTACATACTTTATTTATTGCCCCTGTCTACACCTCCCCTCTGACATCAACAAAAGGGGAAGCATGCTTGCACAATGTCTCTCTGTTTAACTCAAATGCACACACACAAATATACACATGCATATTCACACACACACACACACACAGGAAAGGAGTTTAGGTTCCTATGCCAGCACAGCCGCACAGAGAGGCTCGAGCAGAAGGAATGGAGCAGTGCTATGACTCCCTGTTGGAGAGGAGGATGTGAAGATTTGAGTTGCCAAGGGTGTCTCCTCAAAGCAGAAGATTTGAGTTGCCAAGGGTGTCTCCTCAAAACAGAATATTTGAGTTGCCAAGGGTGTCTCCTCAAAGCAGAAATGGATCTACTACTCTGGCCTCCCAGCCTGACCTCTGTCTCCCTGGACCAGCGTTTTCCAGAACTCTCTGAAAAACAGATGAGATGACAGTTAATATGACAAATATGACAAAATATATTCCATTCTTCTAAAGTCCTTTACTTCCAGTTTATGGATGGAATATGGATAACATTTGTATTTCTCTGTATTCACATTTTCTGTTCCGAAACAAAAAAAAAATAGTCATACAATAATAAAAAAAAACTTCAACAGATAAGAATATTGTTTGACGTGTTGTCTGCATCTGCATGTGGAGAGCAGAGAATAACACTTTTCTTTCGGAATGGTCAACATTCCCTGTCATGTTCCCCTGTAGTACAGTGATGTTGCACATAATGGTGTCACTTCAGATTAATGTACGAAACTGCAAATCTGATGACTCGCCTGCCCCACCCCTGTCTGACCGCAGCTGACCTGCTTTTGACCATAGCCGGCTGCTGGTCCCTGTGTCATCTGAACATACCATCACCACGTCTGCAGCCCACAGCCCTTCTGGGAGTGCCTGGGAGAATTAGAGCATGTCACACACCCACATGCTCCGTGTCCGTGTTGGTCAAAGCGACGCGTGAGCTTTTCCAAGGTTCTGGTCACGGCACCTGTCAGAGTGTCACGGGGCTGGAATGTGCACGGACGGGGCAGAGCATGAGGGTTAGGGGGGAGAGGTGCGTGCCAAGCTCTGCCATCTGCCTCCTGCCTAGTCTCGCTGGAGTCACCGTGCCATCACTGTCCTGTGCTGCAAGGCGCCTGCCATCTGCCCCGCTCTGAATAAGGCATGTGCTTTGTGTGGAGGCTTAGAGCATTTGTGAAGGTCTTTTTTCGTGACCGAGCATGCTCCACCAAGGGAGTTGGCATTTTGGTTTGCTTTGTCTTCTGAATGGTGTGTTTATCGTGTCATCCAACGATCTGTTAGAGTAGCGTGGTGTTTTGGATGAGTTATGAGCTGGAATCTTTGGAAAAGATGGAAAAAAAATTTATGCTGGTTTTCCAGGGTGAGCGAGGGATGCCCGGAATGGCTGGGAAGCAAGGAGTGAAGGTAGCTACAAGTGATCACATCTCCCACCTTAAAGCAGAAAGCATGTTGATCCAGTGGCTTTTTTGCAACACCTCGACTCCACCTGCATGCTGTCTGAGAGAGCTGTCCACCATTAACAAAGACTGCAGGACCTCAATGCCCTTGCAACCAGCAGCAGTCTTAACTGCAGACTGGAGAACTACTTGCACAGTAGAAACTGTTTAGCAGCTACTCACAAGTGCACGGTGCTTGTGTGCACAATCCTCTTTGTATTTGTAGCTTGGTTGTCTAGGACGGTCTGAGCTCTGTAGAAGAGAGGCCGTGTCTCACTGAGAGTCCTTTAGGCGAGCTTTGTCCCCAGATCGCAGGCCTGGTGTTCTGCTCATTAGCCAACCCGGACATGGAATAAATAACGATCATGTGTCCTTTACTATGAATAACAATGCGATACTGTGACATCGGCGACTCATTGTGGTGCTGCCAGTGAACAGTTATGTGCGTGTCTGGAGCATGACAACCTGATCTAAATATTGACAACAAAGGATGTTGTCTAATTACCGTGATAGAAATAATACCGTCTTATGGTCACAGGGGTTTACAGTTAATGTCAACAATGTTTGTATTGATCTATACAATTTGTGCTGACCCTGTGTGCATGAAAAAGTGGCCGTGATTACAAAAAATGATTTTTACTCCAAACCAAGATCCGTTGTTGAAATGAGGCAAGAACATTTGGGAAAAATCTGTGCTGTACCATGGTGTGTTTGTTGAGCTTCAGGGTCCAGGAATGAGTTGTGAGGGTTTGTGCTTTCACCTCTTTTCTTTCACCATCTCTCTCTTCCTCTTTTCTTCCTTTGACTTTGTTGATCACTCACTTCAGGGAGAACTTGGTTTCCCAGGGGCTCCTGGAAGAAAGGTAATGGAGTAGCAAAGAACCGCAGGAAAAACAGGCTGTTAGCCACAACTCAATGACCTTCTACTACAAATAATGGTTTTTCCTTTGTCCCTGTAAAGGGGCAGGCCGGTATTCCCGGTATTCCCGGGAAACGGGGCTACAAGGTAGGCGTAGGCGTAGAATGGGAATGAAGCTAGCATGAGGATTTGGGAATGACTCTCGTGTTGTGCAGCTCTTACTGGATTTTGCTTGACCATTGCTTGACAATTTGAATAATGTGAATTCCCTTTAACATTGCTAAGGCAACTTAATCCATATCTTTCTTATTTTTTTTATTGTGTCTTTCACGCATTTGTGGAAAACAAAGTAAACAGTTGTGAAAAAGGAGTTTTCACATATATGTCTTCATTACATTCTTCGTGTTATCTTGTTTTGTTCTTGTAATTTACTAGACAGTGTGATGGTCTTAAAGTGAAGTCTGTTTTTACTAATTAGCAATTGTAATACAAAGCACAATGCTATATAATGCATCTAATGTTGATGACTGCAACATACTAAAAGCAACATTGACACTGACCTGACTGAAGATTGTCTGAAAGCAGACTGATGATCTCCTACCTTCTGACAGGGTGAAAAGGGGGAACCTAGTTCTTCAGGAGTCTCCATCAAAGGGGAACCAGGAACGCCAGGACTTCCTGGACTTTCTGGACCCAAGGTACTGCACCAGTTCTGGTGAAGGATGGGTTCTGAAGATGTCTGCAGCCCTGTGAATGGCTTCTTTTTTTAGTTCACAGTGATCAGGTCACTTTGGTTTGTGTTAAGCATACAAACCAGAACCAGAACCAGCCAGAACATCACATTGTTATTGTTGTTTTGCAGGGTGACAAAGGTGATCAAGGCATTAAGGTTAGTTTCTCTTATCGCCATCACTCAGGTCTGCCATGATATTTGATAAATATACAGTAACAATGTCTCCCGGTGTTCCCAGGGTGAGGCAGGACCTGAGGGCCCATCTGGACCCAGCGTGAGTTAAACCTCGGGCCCTTTAATGTATTATGTCATTTGAGTTTGTCATGTGCCGTAATGAAATTCTTCGTTTGTTTTTCGTTTTTTGTTTGACAGGGTCCTCCGGGGCCAACCGGAGAACCTGGAAAAACGTTAATGAACAACAATGAGAACGTATGTTTCTAATCAACAGTCATTAAAATTCACCTAAAATGTTCATTTAGCTCTTTGATTTGGAATTAATTCACTTTTTTTAATAACGTTTTTTTTTAGGATATTCGTAATGTGCACCTAATGGTAAGTATTCTCTGAACTAGAGTGTATTATAATGGTGGTTAAAAAAAAATTCATATTGTAACAACAATGCATGTGTGGCTGCAGGGTCCTCCCGGTTTACCTGGCCCTCCTGGGTTACCTGGCACCAAGGTAACGGACCTTAGTGATCCTCAGTATTGCAGGAGTCCTGCATACCACTACTACATCCCTTCCATCCCTTCCAGAATGTCCTATTTACATTTTCGTGGCCTCATTTTCATGTTCAGGGTGAAGTTGGACTTCCTGGTCCTCCTGGTCTTGATGGGGAAAAGGTACCTGTTACTACATTAAAAGTTCAAAGTGTCAGTAATTCTTGGTCTTGTCTGTTGGTGATTGTGTTCTCCTGAAGTGGATTACTGACACTGGCAAATGACATGTCTCAGGGTCCCCGAGGGAAGACAGGAGAGCCTGGACCCATTGGCCCTTCTGGGCCTGAGGGGCCACGTGGAGAGGGAGGAGTGATCGGCTTTCCAGGGCCAAAAGGAGATAAAGGAGACATGGGTCCCTCAGGATCACCTGTGAGTTTATAAAAAAAACTTTTAACATTACCTGCTGTAACTGTTCTCAGCACTTTGACAATTAACATTTTTATCTCAATAGACACTTTTTGGATTGCTGTGTCCAGTGATAGAGGCTTTATGGTGCATGGGGATCCATCAGTAACAAGACTTTCAAAACTAGTTACGCTGTTAAGATTTCAATTAAGATTGGACTTCATTTCAGAGTTTTACCAGCAATGTGAAACAACTCCCTCAAAATTGAGGCCATCCTGGCCAAACATTTACCTCCTCATTCCTTCCCCATTTTGTAGGGTTTAGATGGCCCTACTGGTGAAAAGGGGGTTGCGGGGCCCCCAGGCCCCATTGGATTACCAGGCTCAATGGTACGCGGTGGTGCCCAGAAAAATGTGTGTCATTGATGCTCAGGCATCAGATGGCACCAGGGCACAGAGCATTGTGAGGCAATTCCATTATGTCATCATAGATGAATGCAGTTGTTGATCTTTTCTTTTTGCTTTGTTTTTTTCTGTCTCTTAAGGGTCAGAAAGGTGAATCTGGGGAGAAGGGTGAAAAGGCAGAAGTGGTAAGTGTTCTCTTATGTGTGTGTGTGTGTGTGTGTGTGTGTTTGTGTGTAGTTATAAATGCTATTGTTAAGATGGGCATTATCCTAATAATGTTATTGCCCCTCCCAATTTGTCTTAGAACTATGGGCCTCCAGGACCTCCAGGACCTTCAGGGCCTGTTGGGCCAATGGTAAGTCAGTGTACTGTATTCTTCTTAAAAGGATTTCACACCTGGTGATGCCAGACCAATGCATACTGCAGATGATGTTTAAAGTATGTGTCACGGTACAGCCCCTGGCCCCTCCCCCTGGGCGTGTGTAGGTGTGGTCTACATCTGGTTATGTCCATATGTGTATTTCCTTGGGTGTGTTACAGTATGTGTGTAAATAAAATAGCTATGTTTAAGGTATTTGTTTAAAGTACTAATTTCTATGTTTAAAGTATATTTATAAGTTTATTTTACTCACTGTCACATCTGAAGACTCACTGTGAAATACACATTATTTTTAAATAAAGAATATATATTCAACTTATCAATATTACCACAAACACTGATGTTGGTTTCATTTAGGCATTACCAGACTCTTATCAGTTCACCAATGTAAATGTGAATATCTAAAACCATCCAGCAATGAAAGCATTTAACTGAGGCACAGGCCACGGAAAAGGAATCACAGACATGGAAAAGATCTTACAAACCTGCAGTGCTGCTGGATCTGCTTTGGTCTCCCCCCTTTCTGGAAACAACACAGGAGTTGTAGTTGTGACTGTCAGTGAGATTTTTTCATAACTCTGGAGAACCTCTACACAGAAAAAGATTTACATCAACCCTTAGGACGATGCTTGGCATTTTCATTTTTGTTATTTACAGTTCAGAAGATTTGCATCGTACCTTTAGAGTAATGGTTTTGCATTTATGTTCTTGTTATTTATATTCATTTCCTTCAGACAACTCTGTTGCAATTAAAAACTGGCTTCAAACATGCAAATGTTATGTTATTTTTCAGGGATCTCCTGGACTGCCAGGGTCAAAGGTGAGGCTCTCTCTTCAGTACAGTGCCCATCAGTCATTGAGTGGTTTGACCTGCACACCCTAACCCTAGCCAGAGTGATTAAAGTAATGAATCTTCTGCTTGGCTGTTTCAGGGCGAACCAGGGGTGGGTCTGAGAGGGGAGAAGGGAGCATCTGGACAGAAAGGAGACAAAGGAGACAGGGGCCATCTTGGACTCCCTGTAAGTACACTCCTGGACGACAAGTACTACAAGTTCAGAATAGAATAATTATGTCTATATTGTGTCTGTAAGTTATGATATCCAAATGTAGATATACACATTGAAAATACTTTCACGCAAATTGTTTAAAGAACCCTTGTTTGGTTCAAGATCTGGAACATTATAAGGTTGTATCATAGTAGCTATTTAGGTTTAACCTTTTTTTTCCCTCAGCAAACATTTTCATTACCGGGGAACAGAGGAACTTGAGGACTGTGTTTAAAACTATTTTGATATGACTAATACGCTACTGCTTTCTGTGTTGTTAAAACTGGGCTTCACTAGCTAATGGCTTATTGGTTGCAGTGGTGTCAAGTTGCATGGGACAGTGAGTGTGTTTACTGAGCAATAACTTCAGATGCAGGTCTATAGATATACATGAATATATAATCTTAAAGAAGTTAGGTTTTTACAGTTATCTGTGTTGTTCGAGCTAAAACGAGACAAATTAAAAGAGTGCTAGCATTATGTTACAGGTGAACCGTAAGATTATACATAGTGACTATGGGTTTATATCTGGTTTGCTAACACCAATGCTTCTGTTTATTGCAGGCTAACATTTTGCAGGTAGTATTTAGATTTTGAGTAGATCATAATTATACAGTATGTCCATCAGCAAAATAGATAATTGTTTCCCCAAACACAATGTATTTACTGAAGTTCAACTTAATGTAAAATATTTGTATGGTGGGGGCCATAGTTCATTAGCTTACAGCTCTTGCATAAATATGATTTATTATGTATTGTGAAATGGCATGCTGTAGATAACTTTCATTGTATTCATCCTGGGGGTCTTTTCCTAACTTTTGGTGTCTTCATTTGGTGGTAAAGTCATTGATAAATCTGTTCTAGTCACTCCATCAATGACACAGTAACTCCTTTGTCACAATCTTGTGTGCCACCAAAAAATTAACAAACATGAAAACATCAGGAAAGAAAACATACAGGAAAAGAGAAGACACCACCGTCGGCTTATACTGTTCTTGGAGTTGTGTGCAGAATGATCTGCACTCCAACACCTGCTGTGTTTGGAGCAAACTAGGAATCAGTCCTATATTACAGCCAGTTAAGAAGCATTCCAAGCCAATGCAGCAGAACACATGATCAGGCAAACATGACCGGACCAAACCTGGTCAGACAACTACTTAGAATGGGACCAATGCCGAAATAGAAAGTTGAAAGGAGTTACTGTCTGTCTCTGACATCATCGTCCACACTATCAACCTTCCATCAAAACCAGTTTTGTTTTTATGTCACACGAGTCACTGCTTCACTCACGCCCTTCCTCTCCCCACACTCCTCCCTTACCCTCCCCATCATCTCCATCTCTCCTTCTGCTCTCTAACTGTTTACACACTGTCCAGGGGGCTCATGGTTTAGACGGCAGGCCTGGTCCAGTGGTGAGTGGTGCCACACCCGTTCACTCCTCTCTCCTCTCATCTCTCCTCCTCTCTTTCGCCCTCCACAGCCTGCCTGAGCTGACTCTCTGTGTGCGTAGATGTCTGCCTGCCTGCTTGTGTGCATCTGTCTTGTGTGGTCTGCTGGTCAAGGCCTTTGTTTCGACCTTCAGAGGCTGTCCTGGCATGAGAATTGCTTTGACATGATGCTGTCCTTAAAGCTGTTCGACTGTGACCTCCTGTTTCCACAACCGGCCACTTAGTTTATTTCCCAACATGTCAGCATGCAGCTAACTGATTGGGTGCATGGGTAAAGGCTGACAAACAAAACACACAGATGGTTCTGGAGCAAGATGAACCATTCTCGCCCTGAACATTCGTGCCCTTTCAGCCCGCTGTATTAGGTCTTTAAACATACCTGAACTCTGATAACCACTTGCAAAAGAGCTGTATTCTTTTAAACAGAAAAGCTTTGACCTTGTGATGTCAGACCAGGAGAGCATGCTGGGATGTGGCTGCATGAACTATGGTTACACGTTGACATCTCTAGCACATGGCTGAGGCTGAGAAGACTGCAGGAAAGCAAAATGTCTAATTGCCCCTCTGTTGAATCCTGTCCAAGTCAAGGAATCAGAGTTGAAGATGGATTATTACATGTTATTTTCATGTGTGTCTGTTAACCAGTAGATCAATAAGCCTTAGAGTCTTAGTTACTCTTGAATTGATACACCTTGTTTCATTACTGCATTAATATAATCGACGTCATGAAAAAGAAAGTTTTTGTTCATTACTACAAAAGATGTGAGGAGACAAAAGCTTATAGCGAACTCCGAGAAGCTTGTTAATCTACTGGTGATCTACTTTTTTCCACTGTTGACCCTGGAGTCCAAAGCCCTCTCTAAGTTCTGGTAAAGGCTGTGACTTATTTCCTGTTTGTCTTTGTGTTGAAAGGGTCTAATAGGACCGGCTGGCATACCTGGACCTGCAGGACCAAAAGGAGAACGGGTGAGAACAGTTTCCCCTCTTTGACGATAATTATATTAGAAATATCTTTCTGAGTTATCTCTTTTCATGTATTATGACCAGTACACAGACCAGAAAACATAACATCTTTCCCTGTCAAATATAAGTACAGCTAATCTGTTTTTTTTTTTTTTTAATCATTTAAAGCATTTTATCTCATCTCATTTGATCTCATCTCACATTTTACACATGTAGGGGGAGAAGGGAGACATGGGAGTTGCAGGACCCACAGGTTCACAGGGCATCCCTGTAAGTGACCTCCTTAGTCACGGCCTGTTCTGAATCTCTGGATCTGTTTTTATGTATTTGTTTGAGCATCTTTGTGCTATTAGTGGCTGTTTGTAGAGACTGGCAGAGGACAGAAATGTCTAATTCTAACGAAGAAGATTGACAAGTTAACAAGTGCACTTCACTGTCCATTGAATCATTCTCTCCATCACTTTCTTAGGGCTTAGTAGGACCACCGGGAATAAAAGGAAACCGGGTAAGACCTTGTCTGAACAGTGTCTGGAGTAGAATGTTATTGTTTTCATAAGAAGACAATAACACGCTGCTCTCTGGGGTTGGGAGTAGGTTAGCAACCAGCATGAGTTTGCTCAGGTCAAATCTAGCAGATCTATTTGTAGCATGTACAAGATTTGCAGATAGATATGTGAAACTATTCTTTCCTGATAAATAAAGTTTCTAGTGAAATGAGCAGGTTCACGCTGGGCCTGCTGACTGGCTGATCTGTGGCTGTGATAGTAATGATCATAAATCACACTGTGTATGGCACTGATAGCCTGACATAAAGGTGCATGTATGAATACTGTATGTTTTCCTTTTCTTAGATATTGTACAGAATGTTTTTCTTACAAGAATTAGTTCATATACATGCTTGACATGCAAGAATTCAGACTTGAAATGCCACTAAATATATTATAGTCTTTTATATTATCTACACTGCTACTTAATCATGAGTTTATTGTGTGTATATTGTGAGTTATTAAGTGTATAAGTATATAAGTGAATTATTCCTTCTGTGATTAAAACAGCACATCTGATTTTCAGCTCTATATTTCTGACACCCCTCTATCCTCCCAGAATAGCTGTGTGTTTCCTTCCTATTAACCCGTCTCTTTCATTTGAGCTGTTGCTTGAATCATTCTCACCTTGAAAGTCAGGACATGTCAAGTGCTCCTCCCACCACCCCCCACTGGCAACATCGATAACAATGTGCATCAACAGCACAGATCCTACAGATAAGAGCAGGATAAATCGACCAAAACTAGAACAGCTCGCCGATGTGGGTTGTAGCCAGTCGAGCGTTGCCAGTTGAGCGTTATAGCCAGTCGAGCGTTGCCGACGTGATCAGTGGGAGTTGATGGGAAGGATCCCGCGAAGACGCTGCTATAGCAACTGTTTTTCTCCTTTTGTCTTCCTCTCTTTTTTTTCCACAGGTCTTCCTCTCCCCTTTTCCTCCCCTGCACCTTGGCCTGTGACGCCTGGCTCTTAGTTGATGAGTCGGGTTGTCCTCTCTGTCCCTCTCCCCCCTGCCTGGCCTCCTCCTGCTCCTGCTCTAATGTTGTAGCCTGGGTTAATACTCCTCTCCTCATTCCTCCTCTTCCTCCTCTTCCCCTACACTTACCATCCTGCAAACTAGCCTGTAATTTCCTCCCCCTCTGCTGGCGTGCACAGATCACCCTGTTCTTCTCCGTTCTTTTAGCAAATCTTAATAAAACAGTGTAGAGGATCAACCCAACTCTGATTTTGATGTTGGCATACCTTGTATAGGTAATATGAAAGTTATGTATTTAACTCAAATATTTGTTTTTAACTCAAATACAACAGAAAATAATATTTTTAAAAATCTCTCAGCGAAAAAGAACATCATTTTTTGTCTGCCATAGTAGTAATGATACTAATGGCTTCCTAAACCCTGTATAGAATATTGGCTTTATAAAGTGCGTAGAATAAGTTCCCAGTTTTATGAATGAACAGGAAATTACACACGATTCAAAGCTCTAAGTAGTTAATTTGTATTTTTTTAATCAGTGGGTGTAATACCACCTATTTATTATCCCTCAAGAAAATAGAAAGTTTGAAATATTAAGCATTTACAATTTTTAAAAAATTACATTAAAAAACGACATTAAAAATTAAATCTTTAATAAAATTACACTTTATTAAAAACTGTTTTGATGTGAGTTTGAAAGTTGTAAGCAACTGACCCCTTATTCATTTTAGAGTGGCTAGGCGTATAGCTAAATCCTTTTTGTAGTTAGCAAGTGAACATGGCTGATTTCAGCACCTGAACTGTGCACTCTAGTCAGAGACGGTGAACCCTCTCCTGTATAAGTCCTCAAGTCCCAAATTCCCACAATCTGTCAAAGGCCTTTGACTTTGGTGTGCAAACATGTCATTGAAAATATGATTTTTTTTCTTAAAATTCAACAATTCCCTCTGGAAAGAATAATCTGAACTCAGTGTCTTTCCTATGCTTTGCCTCATGTTGATGTTATATACCTAGTATTGTTTTAATTAGTCAAGACAAGTGAAGACAAGTCATATCACATCCAGTCATAAACAAGTCATAAAAATAACATCCAATGATACTGCACATGCAGTAAAACTATTTTCTTTCCCATATGTACTTTCTGTACCTTTAAAGAGGGCCAGCTTGTTCAGATTTGGTCTCAGTAGTATTACTCGCCATCTAGTGGTAAAAACTTACATTTTTCTCTTGCACAGATAAAGATCGTTGATACATAGTCAACTGAGTAATATACTTATTGCCTGGCGGTTTGCGAGTCAGTTCCACAATTTATAACCTAATTTTTAGCCAGTGTCACTTTGTAGTGAAATTGCTAAAAGTCTGATAGATGAGCCACCGCAAGGATGAACCCAGAGTTTCTTCTTCTCCTGTTTTGCCCATCACATAAAGATCTGAGCTACTGTAGTACTACGAGTGCCTATCTGTCCCCAGAGTGTTCATAATGCGAATGGCGTCAAAAGTGTCTGACGCTGAGAGCTAGAAGCCTACACGATGATGTTTCCCTCAACCTCTGGAGACTTTGTAAAGTACTAATAATGACACGATGCATATGAATTCAGTGTAGAATAAGTGCAAAATATCTGATCTTAAAGAATGAACTAAAAGTCTTTTATGTCTGCACATAAAAAGCAAGAGTTTGCACACCAGTAGCGTTGGCTGCCCCCCCTCCCTAACCCCTCCACTCACACCTCAATTCATGAATTATTATTATGCCTTATCATAGTTTAGTAGAACGGCACATTTACTCTTACTGTCCTAAAATATCTAAGAGATGTTTTAGATTATTCGTTTTTTTAGTGCGAGGGGAGGACTAAAGTTTGTCTTTCTGAATGCGCTGTTGTTTGCAGGGGGAGAGGGGCAAGAAGGGCAACAGGGGGGCCAAAGGGGATAAGGGAGACCAAGGAGCCCCTGGATTAGATGCCCCCTGTCCATTGGTATGTCCTGCGTTCAATGTGCTGCATCGAGGCTGAAGGTGGAAGTGGTTGCTGGGGTGGAAGGCATCCCAGCAACCACAGACGCCCACCTTACACCTTGGTGGGATGTTAACCTAACAAGTGCCCAAAGTACTTCTGGTCTTTGAATTGCATATTGAAAAAATGCGTATATTTTAAGCGCGGTGCATTTTGCCATTATACGAGAAATGAGCATTGAAACTCATTGGATCAGTGACACCGTGAGCAGAGACCAGAACCTTCCGCGGGCCGTTCCATTTTCAGGTTTCAATGCTGACAGGAAGTAGACAAGGCTGATTCCACCACGGGGACGTGGCCTCCAGCCCTGTGGTCTCAGCCAGCCTCTTCCTGTCAGTATCAGGCCCGGTCTGCATGCCCCAGACTAGGCTGCCTCGCAGGTTCCCGGTTGCCCCGCCCGGAGCGGCTGTGCCTTCAGAAGTGCCTGCGGGGGGCGCTGTGGCGCAGGAGGATGTTGATGCGGTTGATTTCATGAACAGGGTTTCCGAGGCTTTAAAGGGGAGAAGGGTGAACCAGGCTTGCCGGGCCTGGACGGGCTGGATGCCCCGTGCCCTGTGGTATGGTGCTCTCTCGCCACCTCCTTGCTTCTGCATGTTAACTCACTTCTGATGCACCTCCGTAACAGAATGAAAGAAAGACACAAGACTAGTGCTGTGGGGGAATACGCTGGTTTGGGCAATTCGGAAAAATGTTACACATAATGTAATCGAGAATTTATGTGCTGCATGTGTTATTTTAAAATCATTTTGACATAGCCACTATAGCCATTAACACCTTATGCAAATTCCCTTATTTGATTAAAACATTCACCACAGTTCTAAACAAGCAATAGACACCCTTTCTGCTCGTGCTGTTATAAAAGTCTGTGAAATTGACCTCTTTATAATATGGTGAAGACTTTCTCACCATGTTCCACTATTCTAACTTTAACACATTCATGCATGGACACCATATTGTAGTAACAGCAACACAGAATTCACATGCAGTTTCACTGCACCCTCTGATACGTACTTACGTCTCCCACTTTCTGATATGTACTTACGTTTCCCACATAACCGTAATACCGCACTGACTATACGGCTTGGCCTGGCATCCACAGGAAAATGGGCTTAGCAGCAGCCTGCTTTATTGGCTCTATATTCTAATATATATTAGAATATATTATATATTAGAATATATTATATAATATATATTAGAATATATTATATATTAGAATATATTATATATTAGAATATATTATATAATATATATATATATATAATATATATATATATATATATATATATATATATATATATATATATATTGAGCCTATTCCTCACGAGATTATCACAAATGACTTCAGATCACAATTAAAACATGTTTAAATATAAATGTAAATGTTTGTGTAGATGTGTGCCTTTGTATCAGTCTATATAAGTGAAACAACTGTTAGCCAATAAGATGTGTATCTCGTGAGATGGTCAGAGCAGTGTGAGCTAGGAAAATGTCTTCCTCTCACCAATGTAAAGGTAAAACTAGAGGTTATTTCATATCATTCAAGATAATAGTATCATAAATGCTACTGCTTGTGTGGCTACCGTTACCTTTAGCATGTATATCCATCTAATATGTCTACAAGTTTAAAGTTATTGAATTTGGGTGGGTTTCGTTCTTTTGCAGGGTGACGATGGTCTACCTGTACCAGGTTGTTGGAATAAAGTAAGTAGTTTGGGATGATCTAAGCCAAAGTCTTGCAGTGGCTTTGCAGTGTTGCAGGATCTGATTTAAAGCTTAATTTTACCGCTCTACTAATTAATACTAATTTAATACTGATTTAAAATATACATGAGAAACGGAGGTGTACTTTCAAAACTGACATGTCAGATGTTACTGTTAATATATGCTGAAAGTACTTTTTGATAAAAGCAATTCATTTAAGATTTGGTTAGGTGTCTGTAATCAAATGATCAACTTGATAGAGATATTGCACTACTGACACTACGCTGAAATCCATTTTTGTATTTTAAAATATCGTCGTATTTAGGCAGTAATTTTATTGTAAGAAAGATCAAAGAGCTTTTTACCTCCGTTTGTCTCACACTTGTGTTCCCTGTGCTTCCTGTTTTGCAGTGACGTTAACTCTGGAATGCCTTGTTTGGTTGTACATAGAATATTTATTTTTGTACTTTGCCCTGTTATATGTTATATGAGAAAATGCAGAAAACCATAAAATAACTGCCAGGACTTTTGTACAGATTGTTTATTTTTATTACCGGTAATATTGTCTATGTAATGGATTTTATACTGTGCCTATGCATTATGTCAAAATGTTTTAAGGAGGTAAAATACTGTGGCAACATATGCATGATATTTGTGCATCATGTTAACTGATATGTGCCTATTAACTTATTGTATAAAATGTGTTTTGATGAGTTGTGCCAGACCAAGCTGCACTGATCAGTGAAGCTAAATTGAGAGGCCTTCCATGAGGAATTGACAGTATACTTTACATACCATCCACAGAAGCAACACTGTAATCTCCAATGTTTACTGGAAACTGCAAGAACTTGTGTTTAAAAACGTGTTCAACAGATGTCTCATCAAAACCTCGAGATTGCTAGATTGCTATAACAATTTATGATTCTCACTACATAAATTATTTTTATAAGCACGTTCAGTAAACATTTTAATCTCTGTCAGAGGATCTCTTTGTGAATCTTTAAAGTTCAAAGTTCAAAGGAGTTAAAGAGTTAACATAGCAATTGTTGGGCAGCTTTAAGAGGATTCTCTCTCTCTCTCTCTCTCTCTCTCTCTGTCTCTGTCTCTCCTCACTCATACTCACGCTCTCTTACACACAAACTGTCTCTCTCTCTCTCTTTCTCTCTCTCTCTCTCTCTCTCTCTCTCTCTCTCTGTCCCTCTGTCTGTCTCTCTCTCCTCACTCATACTCACGCTCTCTTACACAAACTCTCTCACTCTCTCTCACTCTATGCAAAAAGATTTATTCATTATTTTGCCTTTATAGATCTTGATATGTAGATATGTAACTTAGCAACCACAATTTCTTACTTTGAGCAACTGCTATGTCGTTTTTAATGTCTTCATTTGTATATCACACTAGAACAGTGCCAAAGCCACGTTAACACATCTGACTGACGCACTTGACGTCTTCCTCTAATTTATATTGTATTGCTGCTCACGGAGGAGCATAGCTGCTGCATTAATGTGTCTGTGCCTTATTGTGCCTCATCTGAAAGGACAAGGCTGAGCAATACTCACACTTTACATACTGAACGCTTTAGAAGTGCCATTCTCACTCTCACAGTCTGACAGGGTTGTAAGGAGGGCCCCTAGCTAACCTCTAGTCCATGTTGTGTTTTGTTGTTGTTTGCTGTGTGTAGAAGTGATTTGTTTGTTTACTGCTGCTTACCACGAGAAGCTCTGTCTTGGTTACATTTTGCCTGTTATTGAGATTGACCACAGTGTCTTGTTTATAATCCGCTTCAGTAAACCCATCATGGGGCTGTAATACCTCATACTAACACTAATGCACCTGCTGTGCCACAGTAGTCATGAACAAATGACAAGGATGATTTTACATTTACATGAACATCAAATGAAAATAAATAGTTGTTAAGCTCGTACTGTTTTAAAGTTGTGTTTGTTCAAAGTTTGCTTCAAAGTAAGAATAGCCACAATGTACACATTCACTCTTAAACCCTCTGAATAGTTTGTGTTACCTCAAGGTGACGTTGATCTTCACCAACCAACAGAGCCTCAGGGTTTTCTCTGGGCATTTTTGAGCATGTTGTGATCTATAACTCGTGTTTGTGTTATCCTAACGTATGCCTGGAGAGTGGAATGAGTGCTTTTGAATTCATAGGATACTTATACTGTTATATTCTGAAATAGCAACTTAAATTTCAAGCATATTTTCTGAAGGCTTCTAAATCTATTTGGCATAGCAATATATATTAATATCACTGGAATGACTTGTCTTTATTTTATTGAAAGGGTCAGAATCCTTTCCAGCTGGCTAAGAAGTAACATCAAGAGTCTCACTTGGTCCAGTGAGTCTTGATTCTAAGCTATACAAGGAAACTTGAAGAGGTTTTTGAAGATCTTTGAGTTCAGCTCCATGGTTGCTGTTTCATGGATGTTCCAGAGGGCTAAAGCAAGCCCTGTCCTGCTGGAAGCCTTCTCATGGTGGCACAGGTGAACAGACTTGACTTTGGTAGGTCTACACGTAGGCATGTAGGACTACGGATAGGACTTTTCATTTGCCATTTTTCTGGTGAGGGTTTCACAGGAGAAATGGCCATAACAGTCTGTCATTTCTCCAGATTTTATACATTAATTTCTTTTTTATTTCACTATGTGAAAAAAACCTTTTGTAGCGTTGTATTGTTTTCCTTATTTTTCCTTCTTTGACACCATTAACTGTGATCCAAGAATTCAGTGCAGCTCCCCCCGAACGTCATCTCAGTGTTCATGTGTTTCCAGACTAACAAAAAAAAGAACACAAATCTTTTGATGATTCCTGATTTCACTGCCTATTGTCACTGCCTTGTGTTGATCTGAGAGTGCCAGGAAGTATGCAGGTCCACTGTATATGACGTCACTCACACACAGATACTCATATGACATACAACTGTTTGTTAATGTATATACTAGAAAGTAAAATTAATAGTACAATTCATAAACTTAAAATATGTACATATTTAATAACAAAATGATTGCAATGATTATGGCATTATTATGAAATTAAAAACTTATATAATACTTTATACAGCTTTAACAATTAACAGTATCTAAACTGTTCATAAGTTGTTGTTAGTATTTACATATGTAGAAAACATATTACTGTTATTTCAGTTTCAGTCCATCATGGCATGAGATATATGTTCTAAATATAATATTATTTTCTGTGCAGCTAAACTTCATTGATTGCTCTTTAAACAATATCTCCACTGTCTATGAAATCTAAGTTTCACAGTTCATTCAGTTCAAAAACACTAGTTCAGTCTACTGGCTACATGAAGTAGGTGCTTGTTATTTTCATTGTTAGAGATCCTCTGAAGGTGTTTTTAAAGTTTTTGAAAGTTTACTTTTTTATGAGGAAGGCCAAAATGGAGGTGGTGTTCAGAGACTTTGAGCAGCTGCGGACTACAACACTACCCTATTTTAGTTGTCTGGTATGAAAGTCACAGATCCATGTAAGGTGTACACGTAGACACAGTGCAACTTATGGCATTATAACTTCAATCATAGTTTGAAACCGGGAAAGTTTTTTTTCTAAACAAGTGTGACCCGATTGAAAGTGTAGAAGCAGAAAGCCGACGAGGTGGTCTAACACTCCTGTTTATGTTCATAGATTAATGCACAGAAGCATTCCTGATGTCATACTGTATTTTGCTGGCTGTGTTCAGCCTGGTCACGACTACATCCAGTGTACACATTTAGCGTTTGTTATAAAATAAGTGATCATTTTAGACTTGCGTCTTCTAAATACTTTGCTAATTTCATTGCATGCTATTTGTAACACAAATGTACAATGGCTTTAGTCATGAAGACATTTATTCATAACCTCATATAATAGCACCAGCAAAGATACTTTTTATTTTGTAAATTAACTTCATAATGAATTATTGTAGGAAAACTGCACATATTTTCTAAAACAGAGTGACTCCAGCCAGTAATATCAAACAATATTTTGGAGCACTGTTTTATAAACAGTGCAGTCAAAACTCCAGCCAATCCAGTCAATTGTATTGTTGTTATTATCTTCCAACCTGTACTAAATGGTTAGAAACAGCTTTACTGGTTGTTGCTGCTATATTTTTCTGACCTACATCTAATCTTCACTCAAGAGTATGTGCACAATTTCAGAATTCAGTTTTATGTGCAAATCTTTAATGGCCTGGTTTAGCTGTTTGATGTAACACATGGAGTATCTTCCTATAACGTACTGCACAATTTTCCATTATTTCTCCTGGTTTTACTATTAAACAAACAGACCATTTATGAAGCTGTCATGCAATTCAGCCTTCAAGCACATTATGAAGTGATCATATTATTTTATTCACGCAACTTATTTAAATATTATTGACTGATTTTGCACATTGAAACGAGTGTGATATTTTGCTATGTTTCAGATCTGATTGCAATGTTTGTACTGTATGTAATTTTTTTTAAACAGAACAGTTCCCTAATGACACAATCTGTATGGTGTCTTGATCTTATCTTGTCCTTTGTACAGTGTACTCTTCATAAAATGTGTACAATAGGCTACCTATCAGTGTAGTTTAACAAAAACCATACGGTAAAAATAGAAAGGTCTGGTCAGTGACATTTTCTGAATATTATGTAGGTTCTTTGTAGTGTTTTTAACCACTCACAGCTGTATTGAACATATGAGAGGGTGAATCCAAGTAAAACAATGCACTGGATTAGACATTGAGGTCTTTGTTGGGACAGATGACGATGTCTTAGGAGTTTCCACAATGCTTTGTGGCATATGATATGAAAAAAACATGCTGTTGCATTTTTAAAATTTATATAGAGAATGCCCGATCGATCGCATATGTCTATCTTCACAAAACAAGCCGTCCCAATTTATGTACAGAGAACTCTGACTCCTAGACTGTTTAAAGGGGCTTATTGATTTTTGTATATTTGTTTCCCTTTCTGTAAAGTGTATTTTACTATATTTCTTTTGTGAAAAGTGCCACTTTTATCTGAATTCACCCTCTGTGGCTGAACTTGTATGAGTGGTACACTCCTAAAGGGGTATTCCACAGCAGCCGATGACGGGTCTACTTGGGGCAACATAAACTAGACTTGACAGGTATAGGCTTGGATGCCAGTGTATGTTTGATTTATTCTGATTCATGTGCATCCATTTTTCATAACACGTGTTTTTCTTCCTCTTTGTGGGGTTTATGGACAGCAGTGTGCACAAAAGGGAGCCATTAAACTACAGTTTATCAAACCTTTGCTTTGTTATGAAACTGACTATGGTTTAACTAACTGAAAATGGATGCAAGGGCATTTATGTATTGCAGTATATTTTAATATGTCAGGAACAATCGCTTGCATGTTGATATGGTTTTAATGCACTAACGTCCTCACCTAACAATCTCCCTAGTCTGTGTAATCTGTTGGGGAAAAGCCTCCTGGTTTTAATTTTCTTTTTTGTTTCAGAACTTTAGATGTAAAGGTGTATGTATTAGTGCATATTAATTTTTAAATGTTATTGTGAAATATCAAAACCTACTGCAACCCAAAAGTTAACTTGTCTGCTCAAAATGTAAACTTTAATGTATTTCGACATTTGTACATTTTTGACATATAACTAAACTGTATTCCCCTTTAAATTATTCAGTAATTTACCTTGTTCTATAATACAATGATGACAATAACACTCAATAAATAGTTCAGAAAAACGAGGTATGAGCGTATTTGTCTCTGAAGATGAAATATGGTATTTTATTATTTCCTTTTCTTATATAAATGTAACTTGGATGTACATGTTTATTTTTCCTTCGTTTTATTTTCAGTTACCGCATAACATAGAAAAGACCTCTTCTACCGTGTACCTAGTCAAAAGTCCGAGTCACACGTCTAGATACCGTTTATGTATCGTCTTGTCTTCACTATATAAACTTGCAATATCACTTCATCGTCAATAGAGGGCTCTGTGCAGAGGTCTTCTGCTGCTATTCCACGTTACTACACGAGTGAAGCCTCTCTAAGGTTGCCAGGGACTCTGAGAGCAGCAACAGCATAGTTGCTCCAGACGCATCCGTGGATGAACTGCTCGTGTTCCTTCATATCCTTAGAATAATGAACGAAACCACTTAAATGTTTCAAGAGGTCCTAGGAGTTAGCACGAAACACGGTAAGTAGTTTGTCTCTGTTGTTCGGCAAGGACCTGAACATTTAATAAGGCGTTTTTCGGTACTTCCAACATTATTGACAGCTTAAACTGACAGCTTTACTCCCATTGTATTTACCGGATTCACGTCTTGTGATCACAGATGTTTTAAAATATTTCCTATCAAAAACGTCAACAGGCAGCTGTGTTGACGTTTCATTTCCATCACCCGTAGTTAGTGAATATTAGTGAATATTTGAATAAGGTTAGTTGTTCAGCGTTCATGCATTTTTTTTTTATCGGTTTTGTTTTAAAATAATAAAGCACGTTCATTTGCACCGGCTTTTAAATCACCAAAAGTTAGCATAAAAGAAGAACAGTGTTTCATGATAATTATTTCATACAAGCTGTGGTTTTTTTTTTTTTTTGTAAATAGGTCTGTTAAAGATCTTGCTGTGGAAGGGAATGTATCTGCCATCTGGCTGGATCCAGGTCAGTGGCCCTACTGTTAGGTAATTTGACAGACAAAAGGCCTCTCTATGGTGCCAAGTCACTTTATGGTCATGGGGAATGGTTCGATCAAAACCCCTCGATTGGAGGAGACATGTTTGCCCTCCAGCATCAAAGACACACCATCATGGGAGTCAGCAGAACACCTCAAACTGAGAATCACACGTCTGGAGGAGGAGCTCGCCCTCAGAGACCAGGAGCTCCGTGCCCAGGAGCAGCAGTTGCAGAGACTGCAGAGGGAACTGGTGGCAAAAGTGTCCCAGATCGACAAGCTCCAGGACGCCATTGGCTACAACAGTCTGGGCCATTCGCCACGCGGCCTGGCCAGGCACAGTCGTCGGCTGCTGAGCGTTATCAACCAGGGCTCGACACGTTTCCACAGGGTGGCTGTGGAGGTGCATCGTCGCCTCAAGGCAAAGGAGGGCGTGTCGGCTGAGCCCACGTCAGGGCGTTTCTGTGACAACCGCAAGGCCCATCCCGTGTGTGTGGAGAGAGCAGACGTCCGCAAAGACTCGGGGTGAGTGGCCCTCAAGACTCGAGCACGAGCAGTTGTTCCATCATGCTCGAGCCATGTGCTTTTGTTTCTTCATTCGAGTCACTGTACAATACACTGACTCTCTTGGAGAGGGGAAAAGAGTAGGAAGCATCTCTCAAGGCTTTGTAGTGTCTTCCTACAAGAGGAGGCTTTAAAAGAGCAGATTACCATAACACACTGTGAAGGGGACGGAGAGACACTGGAGCAGACAAAGCGTGGTCCATCTGTATGCATGGGTTGGATCATTACTGTTTTAATTAAACGGGCTGTACAAATCTCCTTTCTAATTCATTCAGAAGTTCCATTTTAGGCTAATGGAGACACCTTGCTCTTTCAGATGTGGTAATGAGAGACCACATTAGTGCAGAGAAAAGATGCGGTCCACTGTAAGCACACGCATGATTCTGTGAGGCCTCATAGATGTAATATTGTGGATACACGGATTTGTGTTTATTTAGGCAATGTGGCTTTTACTATTTGAAAGCAAAGCATTTAGTATTTGAAACAGGCTGAATATAAAGACAAGAATGGGCAACTATGTTTCTCTCTGTAAAGAAATCACTCTTGAATTGATATTGATTAATAATTGATTGATTGATATTGATAAAATAATGATGCATTATAGAGGTTTGGCCTCATGACTTGAGCTTCCAAATGTTGTGGGCATTAAGGGCTTATCTGAATTACATTGACAAAGAGGTTCACATTATAGTTATACTGAATCCTTGTGATGACCTAAGCAGCCATGATATCATATTATTAGATAAAGGATCATTTATAGATAGATGATTATTAATAGATAAAGGATTGACAGATAAAGGATGCCCCAGTATCCTACCAGAGAACATACTGTACATTATTAATGATTATTATTAATGATTAATTTTGTTACTACTGGATTTTAGACTGTGGGAGGACAAACTGTGACCTGTACTAATATGTTTGATTTTGCACATATTCTATCCTCCAGCACCAAGAAACTGATCAATGAAGCCATCATGAACAATGACTTCCTGAAGAAGCTAGAGCCTCAACACATACGAGAGATGGTGGATTGTATGTATGAGAAGATCTACATCGCCAATCAGCTCGTCATCCAAGAAGGAGAACCTGGAAACTACCTCTATGTGCTCGCAGGTCTTCCCTGATGCTTTACACCTAAAACCTTCCATTGTGCAGAACTTTCAAAATGCTCCTAACCATTAATAATCCTGGACTTTTGGGTGTGTGTGTATGTACAGAGGGCTTGTTGGAGGTGATGCAGAATGGGAAGCTCTTGGGTCAGATGCGACCTGGGACAGCCTTTGGAGAGTTGGCTATACTTTACAACTGCAAGAGGACTGCCACTGTTAAAGGTGACTGGCTCAGTGATGCACTTCCTGTTAACCTATGAATGGCGTCGTCTTCAGCATGTTCCACTTGGGCTTGTGTCAGAGCGCTTTGCTGGGGTTGTTTTAATTGGCATATTGTTGAAGAATTTAGGGATTCCAGACCAGTCATGATATTGGAAGACTAAAAATCAAGTCCTATTGTTTAAAGTAATATATGAAAATAATATAGATCCAATATTTCTATATCTGATTATTTTATAGTTTAATTCAATATTTGTCAGCGAATTTTTATAAAGTACTTTTTGGTAATGTTCATTACCTTAGTAGTATCTTTTGTAGTAGTTGGGATACATTTCCAGCATGGACATTGTTTGGGAGTGATAGATTGGTTCCTGGTTTTGTATGATATAAATTAACTAAAATGTTCAAGTAGCACCACAGATTCTGTTAGATTGAGATCTGGAGTTTGATTTGGCCATTTTAGAACATCCTCTTTTGGTTCTTCGTCAGCTCCATTGTTGCTTTAATGTGTTTGGATCATTGTCCTGCTGAAAGTTTTTTTTTTCCTAAGCTTGAATTCTTTTTAGCAGACTGAAGCAAATTGTCTTGCAGTACCTCCCTGTGTTTTGTTCCATCCATTCATCCAGTTTTAACAAGTTACCCTGTCCCCCCTGATAAAAAGTGTCTCCACCATATAATACTGCCATCTGCATACTTTACTGTCGGGATGGTGTTTGTTTAGGAATGGATGGAGTTACGTTTGTGGTATGCAATAACAATTTGGATTTTGGCCAAAAATGATTCACTCTGATTCTTTCTGCAAAATAACACACACACATTGACGTGTGTATTTTTCAGCTGTGACTAGCCGCTCACTAATATAGGCCAGTTGTATGCAGAGCACTTGATATCATTGACTGAATCATCCTCACTCTAGTCTCTGGCACTGAATCTGAAAAGTGACTGTTGGTTTCTCTGACCCACAAGCCCTCTTCTTGCTCTAATGCTGAGTTATGAGGGATGGCCTGGTGTAGGTACTGCATGGGTGGAAGGATAACTTCAATTTGCTTAGAATGCTCTTTGGTGTTATTTTCACAGCTTTGCTTTAGGCTGTCAGTTTGACAAGTGCTACCTGAATTAAGGGGGGGTTGCAACTGATTGTATTTGCTTTCTAATAAAAGTAATGTTCTTCATTTGTTGCACTATTGTGTTTTATTTCAAATAAAACTAAAAATGTTTACATCCTTGTGCCATTTCTAGAGAAATGCAACTCTGGCTCGTGTGTATTCATCATGCAGTATACTATGGCTTGTGAAACTGAAGTATTTTTCTGGCAGATGACTACTTGTCTTTTTGATTATTTTAGCTGTCTCCCAGTCCCACATCTGGGCTTTGGACCGGCAGACATTTCAGACTATCATGATGAGATCCACTCAGGCCAGACATGAGGAGTATTTCTGCTTCCTGCGCAGGTGCAGTTGCATGACATACATGACACGCATACATACACACTTGTGGAATTTGGCAGCTACTACCAGCGTGACACACACACACACACACACACACACACACACGCACGCATGCACACACATACACATACACACACAAGCACATGCTTATGTGGATTCTGATGTAGAGAATTATATAATCAACAACAAATATTTCAGCATTTCAGAGATAGTGCAGAGTGTAAAGTATTTTGTTATTTCAGAGTAGTAATGATATTTTTCTTTAGTGTGTCTTTATTGAAGGACCTGCCAGAGGAGAAACTTGCTAAAATTGTTGACTGTCTAGAAATTGTAAGTGTTTGAAAGACTTTTACTTTGGCCTTTTGTGTTGATGGTATAATGTGCTCTCAGTGTGGGGTTGTGGCTTTGACTGGAATTTTTTATCTCAATTATAGGAATACTTTGATAAAGGGGAGTACATTATTCGTGAGGGTGAGGAAGGAAACACATTCTTCATTATTGCTAAAGGAGAGGTAAACATTCCTCTGTAGAAAGAATACCTCAAAAGTGCTCCTGCATCTTAATGTGCCTGTTGAACTGTTGAAGTTCAGGTCTTCTTGGTGTCAAAAACATCTCAACATTTGCCATAATGATACATATCTTTATTTACATATACAATGCATATGGTATATGTGCATGTACATTGAGCAAATCTGATGTACAGTGTACAATATATTTGTAAAGTCTGTTTATGGTTGGGACAGGTTTTGGTAACCCAGAGTACAGAGGGCAGTTCTGAGCCTCAGGAGATTAAGACCTTGGGAGTGGGAGATTATTTTGGAGAAAAAGCTCTTATAAGGTTTGCTCCATTTCCTTGTTTTATCATTGGTTTAAGTATACAGTCCTCTGTACACAGTCCATCTGCTCAGTTTAACTTTCAGTCTATTTCCATTATGGAGAGATGTTTGCTGTGAGAGGACTTTTAGAACAGTGATGTGCGTGGGTAATGGAATGCTGGTTAGCTGAGAATTCATTTTCTCATACTGTGCCATTGTCCACAGCAGTTTTGCCATCTGAGATGAGGAGAACTAGAGAAATGCCAAAGAAAGCTTTCAGAATTTCTGTAGTTATTTGCCAACTTATATGAAAAGGATATATGCTGAATGTTTTATATACGTTTTGAGTTCAGCGCTTATCCGTTTGATTCTTCTTCCAGCGAGGACGTTCGTTCGGCCAACATTGTTGCGAAGGAGAATGACACACAGTGTTTGGTGGTGGACAGAGAGTACGTTACCTCGTCGGCGTGAGCACCCACTCCATTCCTATACGTCCACCGAGCGCACAGTGTCTTATCGGTGTCCACTGTCCTCTCGCAGCAACTTCAATCAGATGGTGGGGACGTATGAGGAGTTGCAGGCGTACTTGCGGGAGTACGTGGAGCAGCTGTCAGTTCACGACGAGAGGAGAAACGCAGTGTACGCACAACGTTTACACACACTCACACGCTCACACACTCGGAACGGGGCTGAGTGATGTCGGCACTTCATATTGAAACAAAGGTGACAGTAATGCCAGAATGAGCAGATGCTGTGAACGCATAACTGCTGTTAGTGTGTTCGGTAGGAACTTGGATTTTCGGACACCAAAATTTTGGGGCGTTTCATGAAATATTGATCATGCCAGCTGCATTTGACTGTATTTGGGTAACCGTAAAGTGTTTTACACTGTAATTGTCATACATTCCCATTCAAATGATGGAAGCACTGTTGCTAAAGGAACTATTTTATACCGTTAAAAGTTTTCAACACGCCCCAGCACAGTCAGCGCAGCATTCTCCTCACCTGGTCCTAATTGTGCTGGATGTTCTCTGGGTGTTGTGGTCCTGCAGGAGCCAGTCTCCCCTCTCCATGCAGGGCCCCGAACCTGCTGAGCTGTGCCGTCTGCGTGAGAAGGCAGCACAGTTGTGCAGCGTCTCTTTCCTGAAGGAGCTGCAGGTTGTGGCCACACTGGGCGTGGGGGGCTTTGGCCGAGTGGAGCTGGTGAGTCCTCCACCTGCACCTCCCGCTGGGCTGGCACCATGGCAAAGACTTTTATTATGCAACTTTTATTTTGGATTTATCCACCACTGAAAGTCTCAAATGTGACCTGACCAAGGGCTTATTTGTGTTTACTCACTTTTATGGGCTACAGTGCATCAGGACAGCTTGGTTGGGTTTGTAAAAGCTGTGGTACAGTTGAGACTGTGTCTGCATTGCATCTCAGGTGAAGCTTAGAAATGAAGATACCGCTTTTGCTTTAAAGTGCATTAAGAAGAAACACATTGTGGACACAAGGCAGCAAGAGCATATATACTCAGAGAAGAGCATTTTGCTACAGGCCAACTGCAACTTCATTGTCAGGTCAGTCTAATAGCTCGTGCATGTTACTGTGTACAGTTGCTTGTATTGTATTGTATTGTATTGTATTGTATTGTATGTATGTTTGTATTTTTCCGTAATAATGTATTAGCACAAAATGAACACAGGAGTTAAACTCATGATAGAACAGACAAAAGCTAAACTTTTTAAAATAACTTTTGTTTATAATCTTTTCAGTTACAAGCCTGTCAGTTGTTCCTGGTTTGTTGTTAGATGCTAATATTTAAGCTCCTTCAATAACTCTCATATGATTGTCATATGATTGTCATATGATTGTCATTTATAGTATATATGAATGACACCATGAATACTGAATGTTGATTTCCTTCAGCTGATGCAAATATACAGGACTTTTCTTGAAGGTCACAATTTTGTATACGACACCATTAACCTTACAACACACTAGGTATTGTTGTGTTTTAGGATAAAACGGCCCCAGTGTACATTTAAGTGTAAAGGGTGACAGACAGGGATGGCAAAGGCTTTGGAGAGTTGCTAAGAAACAGTCTGAAAAATCCCCCGCTCCATTTACTCTAGTAGTAGAGTGTACTTTGGCTGAATATGTGGTACCAGCTTGCTGACATTTCTAGACAAAAGGCACAAAGTAGACAGATTACTGTCTGCAACTGCATTAGATCTTTCTATTCACGTCTGTATTCTCTGTTTTAAAACAGTCATTTAATTTACTCATTTTCAAATACAAGAATGTGTTTTTGACTGGAACTAGTCTTCAATTTTCCAGATTATTCCGGACATTTCGAAACCACAAATATGTGTATATGCTGCTTGAGGTGTGCCTCGGTGGAGAATTGTGGAGCATACTAAGGGACATGTGAGTGTAGGTCATTTTTGCCCTCCACTAATGTCATTACAGCCGACATGATCTGATTATCACAGTTACTTCGACTAATTGTTCACTTTTTTAAAAATTTTTTTAATCTATTCTTGTGTGAAATATTTTGAGAAATATTACATAAATGTCCTTCATTTGAATGTTTCATGTCTTAATGTGACTTAGGAGTTTCTTTGATGAGGCAGCTGCTCGATTCTGTACTGGTTGTGTACTGGAGGCCTTTGATTACCTACATGGAATGGGAATTGTTTATCGAGACCTAAAGCCAGAAAATCTCCTGCTGGATGCAGAGGGTTATGTAAAAATGGTCATTTTACAATTGATTATTATTATTTTTCTAGTCAATACCTTCTGCTTTTCACAAATATGGTAAACTATTAGTTGGGGTGATATTACAGTGGAATTTAGTCCAATTACATGCCACTTGTCTTTCTTTCCATTCCAGACTGATTTTGGTTTTGCTAAGCGAATTGGCTTGGGGAAGAAAACCTGGACGTTCTGTGGAACTCCAGAGTACGTGGCGCCCGAGGTCATCATGAATAAGGGCCATGACTTCGGTGCTGACTGCTGGTCCCTAGGCATCCTCATATTTGAGCTCCTCACTGGCAGGTAAACGTGATATTTGTCCCAGACCATGAAGACCATACATCAGGCCTCCATTGTAATATCTAAGCAGAGTTATAATTGCCCCGCCTTATGGTGTGTGGTGCACATGCTGTGATTACTACACTCTCTGCACTCCCTGCACAGTGATTGATGAGAATATTTGGACAAAGTTTTATGGTCTTTTAGTGCCACATCAACCATTAGGCTGTCTCTGTATGTTCTAAACCCACAACCTCTCATAGAGCACTACCATGCAGGAAGGCTGTTAAGTAAGTAAGTAGGTAAGGATTGTTTAGTAGGAGGAGTTGTACAGTTGTGGGTGATTAACTGGTACAGGTCTTATGATATAATGTCTCAAGCCTGTATTTACACAAAAGTAAAAGTGATGGATATGGAGAATTTGAAATGTGGCAATCGTAGGGTTTCTTAACATTTCCAGTTGTAATCCATATATGTGGCACCACCTATTTGCACCTATTATTTGAAGCACTGCTATAATAAATGTATCAGCTTTAATATACAGCATGATATATGTGCCCTGTGCTCTGTGCTAAGGCTGCGTTTAAAGTGATGTTTAAAGGTGGCCTGTTGACGTGCTACTCCAACGCTCCCCTCAGCCCCCCTTTCACAGGTTCTGATCCTATCAAGATCTACACTATGGTGCTTCATGGCATTGAGAAGGTGGACATGCCAACGAGGATCAGCAAGCGTCCAGAGGAGCTGATCAGGAGGCTTTGCAGGTGCCTCCGTAACATCACAAAGTCATATCGCTTCAGTACTAGTACGACTCCAGGTTGTTCACCTGGACCTGGAACAATCTGTGCAATTCACTGATGGAATGTTTGTAGAAGGGTTCAGTTAAAACCTATAAAGCTTTAAATCATCATCAACCTCTTCATCAACCTCTTCATCCCATGAGTAATGCAAGAATGTTTCAGGCTTATTTTCATTTTGAATGAGCTGATCCATATAGCTGATCCACAATGATTTAAACTTAAATAATAATTTAAACGAATTGTAGCCAAAGCCACAGTTGCTGTGTATGTACTCCGCTGTTATGTTAAGGTTTTTTGTTCGCCATTGTTGTTATGTTATCCATGTACTCTGCGTCACTACAATCAAGCCAACACTCTTTTTGTCTCTAGGCTCAATCCTGCAGAAAGACTTGGCAATAAGAAAAATGGCATCATTGATATCAAAAAACACAAGTAGGTCATGTCATACCTAGCAAAACTTATTGACTTATTGGCTCCGCCCCTCATGTCAGTCTTGTCCATGTCTTCCGTTTAGCCACACCTCCTTGTCTATCACGTCATGTTTGTCACTGCCCTCTTGGTTTTCTTTCAGGTGTTTCTCGTTAGTGCTTTGATTTGTTTGGCGTATATTCCCAGTGTTTCATATCTCTCTTTGTAAGTCAGTGTGTTTGCATGTTTGTTTCCAGGTTGTGCCATGTTAGTAAAGGTTTCTATGTCCTGCATAGTAGTTGTACTGAGATCGCTATTTAAGTTAAGTCTTAGCATAAGTTTGTGTTCACTTCCCGGCTACGTTTCCCTTTCCCGCCACTGTGTGTTCCCCGGTTAGTTTCATTAATATCTTCATGGTTGTTATTCGTACGTCAGTTTGGGTTAGTTGTGTTCTTTTTGGTTTAAGCTGTGAATTGTTTAGTATATGTAGATCCGGTGCATGTTGATGTCAGTTTCCTGAGTGTTCTTTGTCTTTTGTTATACTGTGCTATTGCGTTGTAGTTCTTGGTCTCTTGTTTTGTTATATATGAAGGAAATATGCCTCGCCGTGCTCGTACCTGGGCTGGTGGAGGCTACTGGGGTTGCGCATGTTAGCACCCCAGCTAATAAATTCAGCTCTCCTCAGCACTTGTGTCTGCCTCTTGGCTCCTCCATCGTTACACCTACAGCTTTATTTGCGACTCTAAACTGTTTTCCTCCATCTTCCCTAGCCTCCCCACTGGCATGCTTTGCTTTAAGTGCCTTTTTTATCTTACCAAAACGTACTGTGGCACTCGGTCAGGACCCCGCTAAAGAGTGGGTCCTGATCCCCAGGTAGTGTGCGGCTCAGCCTGTTCTGAATCACATCCAGACCAAGAGCACATTCACAAGGGAAACAATTAGTGGGCAGAATGAGACTTGCAGCTGTGGCCATCTTCAGCAGATCTGCACACAGTACAGGGACGCTAACGCACTTGGCTGGTCTTAAGGCGACCATCCGAGTGACGGAGCCCAAAACACACTCACCGTGCTTATACCCTGTGGGCAGATCCACAGCGAACTGGTTATGTGCTGCACATTTGTGTTAAAATGGTGCTATGGGTGTTCGTGATTCATGCAGTAATGACAAATAATAATGGTGAAAAAGGCACACTGGCCCAGTATCCTTATTATCAAACAAAATTATGCATCGAATATTATGGTAATTAGAACACATTCTCTTGATGTGGACTGCTGATTACCTCTCATGAATATGTATGTTCAGCTCAATGGAGAATGTATACTTTGATGAGCGATGTCAAGTATTGTACACTGTCTGAGAGCCATATTTTTAGTGTTGAACATGTGTGGGGGCTAGGATCTGTGCCTAAGCACACTTTCCTTGCTTTATGGATGCCATTTATCATCAGAGAATGTTCTTTCAGAAACTTCTTTGGATTAACTTCATGGCTCGCAGGTGTTTTACTACAAACAGTTATTTTTCCGTTGTTGGCCTGTCAGTAAATGCTGTGTGGTGTGTGTGCACTAGAATGTGAACTTTGTTTTATTGCTCCTTCATTCTCAGGTGGTTTCAGGGTTTCAACTGGGGGGGACTAAGACAGCGAAACCTCCTGTCTCCACTGAAGAGAGAGGTGAAGCGTTTCAGTCCGTTAATGTCACATTCTACTTGGTTTTTACTTCCAGCTTTCCCTGTTTAAATGTCTGTAAAAGTGAGAAAGCTTCTCCTTTGCTGAGTATGAATCCGATGTTGTGTTCTGCTTAGCTGATGGGACCTCTGGATCACAGTCATTTCGACATCTTTCCCCCTGAGCTTGAAGAACCTCCAGATGAACTTTCTGGTTGGGATAAAGACTTCTAAGTGTGTGATGTTCTTCATACATAAGCAGAAACTCTTCCGTCTGGTTTAATGAATTTGTGCAGTTGCCTTGTGATATTTAAACAAAGGAGGGACTACAGTGAAGAGCAGACAAGGCAATTTGACATGACAATTTGACATGTGTATCAGAGATGTCTTTGCTAACTGAAAGAATTTTAATATTGTCACTGTATGGATGCTAAAACAATATAACAAGTGCTATGGCAGAACTGCCTGTGGTGTGGTATACACCTATCCAACAGCACAAGTGTATAAAGGACTATTATGAGATTTATTTTGAATGAAGTGATAATCATGTTTGATTAACATTTGGGTTTATAAAAGAGAATAACAATTGAAGTTCTAAACCTGTACTTCAGTGGATTTATGAGACAAAACTAAATCTTTTAGTGTGATTTTTCAGTAGCTTTTTTATAACACGTTTTTAAAACTTGGACACCAGATCAGTGTACCTGGGACGGTCTGTTAATTGTAGTCTTACTTTCATTATGTCACCTGCTTCATTTGAGTGATTTTTTTTAATCTTTCTAGAATTTGTCTACCTTATACTGGTAGTGAACGAATATACTGCCTGAAAGAATATGGGATTTATAAGATGCTAAATGCACAGTTTTTTACAAGATTAATATGAAGGATATATTCTTTAAAAATGTAGTGTCTCATAACTTATGAATAGTGCTTTATACTGAATCAAAAATATATTGATCAGTGTTTATATGTTTTGCTGGGCTAAAATTCATAGCCATAGCAATAGCATTATTGTTTATTAATAATAAACATTTCATTGCCTTCTTTGTAACACACTGTTTTGCTGAGTAATTATTCTGATGGTCAGCTACACAAGGTTCAGTATGTGGCTATCCTTTTCCCCTGTACCTATTTTCTAGTCTCCGGTCTTTCTTTAAAAGCAGAGACAGTCTGACGCCCTGAGACACTTGACATTTCATACTGTAATGAATCAACAACGCCCTCTACTGGTCAACAGCAAGAGTCACAATCAGTGCCGAGTCTGAACCCAAGAGCTGATGCATGGATATACTATGTAGGTTTTAGTGCCCAACTGTTGTAGTTCAAAGTGATTTTTTGTTTGGAGGTGTCCAAAAACAACCATGCTGTTTCGGTGCTGTGCAATATGATTCTAAATGGAGCAGAGAACATCAGAGCTCTGTTGTATCTGAACATGCAAGGTACCCAAACCTACACCCAGTCTGAAGTTCACTGAAAGTGACATTGTTAAAAGCTTAGCTGTTATTTCATATAGTAATATTGGTATTGTTTCATACACAATGTTCCACTTCCACACCTCTTGATTTAGGTGTTGGAAGACACGGGAATGAATTAACTGGAAACCTTGAAGGTTCCGCAGGAGAGGAGGGATCATGTTTCACATTCTCAGAGGTAAGCAAAGCTAAATGTCTAGCCAAAAGCCTTTAGTCCCTGAACTGAGTGAGGGCTGATGGGAAGGTCAGTCTGCCCAGGTTTCAAATGCCAGGGATGTCCTGAGCTCAAGTGCACTGAGAAACATTGTCAGCTTAGATTAAGCACATGAATGTGCCTGCTACATGTGTAGAGAAACGTATAGGGGCTTACAGTAGAGACATTTTAACGGCTAGGTATTAATAGGTATTTCACGCGATACCTTGCTTAAATAGTTTTTCAGTAAGTAGCAGCCACTAGAGGGAGACACCGATCTAAGAGTAAATGTGTACTGTACATAGTGAAGTATACTGTATATTGGTTGAAGTAAATATTTGTATGGGACCTTGTCTACACCAGAATATACTGATTCAGTCCACAGCTAGTCCACATATTTACAGTATTTTAGCTTCAAACATGCATTCACTTGGTGATTAAGGATCATCTAAAGTGAATTACTTAATAACTCAGGTGTGTTTGAAACATGACCAGGACAGACTGGGGACAGGAATACTGAACTAGGAACATGTGATCTGACTTTATGGTTTCAGAGATCAGTATTAGCACTTTATACCAAGTCTGTTTTGTAGACCCTACTTGCCTGATAGTGAGAATGAGGAGTTTAATCAAATGCAAGCTCAATGCTGTACATAAGACATGTGAGGGGAGACAAGACAAGGCTTGGCTCTTAGTTTGGACACACCACATACTCAGCTTGATTCGGTCCACTACTCAACCTGAAGATTGTTATGCTTCATCTGTTCTGGACCATCATTGCAGATCCAGAGTCCAGGCAGTGTTTGAAGGAGACTGGCTTTACTCTGTGTAGTGGGCTTCTGGCTTTGGCTGGGATGGTGACCACAGTATATATTGCTTCATTTCACCCACTACCTGCAGCAGAATATTAATGCTAGAGTTATTAAATGCCATTGTACGTGCCATTGTTGCTGCTGGGCAATACATGAACAGAATGAGCGTGTCATTTAGGGCAACATGCCCATGTTGTGGCTAGATATTAATCGGCAGGCATATTTCCCAGAATTCTTGTGGAGGAGGTGATTGGGCCTTGTTTTCTCACTCTTTCAAATACCAAAGGCTAAATAGATAGTAGTTGGACTTCAGCCAGGATCACACACATACGTGTGTGTGTGTGTCTTTCAGAGAACTGTAAGCTTTAGACTGATGTGGGATAATCTTATGACATTTCTGGAAAACTCATCCACCTGGATAGCCATTACAGATGAGTGCCATGAACCTGGGGTGTGCTGCTTCTGTTGTGATCCATTAAACCTACCTCCTCTCCACCATCCTACTTCTGTTCAATGAACCAATCGTTAATTAATGACCAGAGATTTCTCAACTTGAGAAATGATTCTCAACAAAATGCATTTATTAAAATGACCTGTTAGTCATTCGGGGCACAGAAAGAGACACATATTTATGTCAGAGAGATGATTCTAATGGTGCTTGTCATCTAAAAACAGCTGTCATTCCCACAGTTTCTGTGTGATTACTTGACCTGTTCACAGGTTCACAAAGTCTTTGAAAAAGCATGCACTTCTATCTCACTGAAGCAAAAGCATGCCTACCTATAAATCATTGATTGCTAGAACATTCCACTACATTTTTTTGACTGATTGCTTTGCTCTGTGCTTGTATCTCCAGATGCAGAGGCCGTGCTTTCATGACATGTTTTATGAGTCTATTGTGTTGAAGCCGCTGGAATGTGGGAAGCAGTTCCATCTGTTCTGTAGCCCACTCTACAACACTCCCTACATTTCACTGGCCATGAAGAAAACTGTGAGATTATCTGCCCTTCCCATGTTTGTATGGTGACTGTACCAGTGTTGTTCTGGCTTCTGGTTGACACCTAAAAATATCATTTAAGAATATGTCAGTTCATAGGTCTTTTTAAAGTATTTTAAAAGTCTTTTAAAGTTCCAAATAAGGAAGCAACTAAACGCCTTTATGGACGACAGCAAGACCCTCCTCTTCTTTGCTGTATTAGACTGATGTAAGTAATGAAGATGTAATTCTCATAATGAAAACCAGATGCATTAGCACGCCTTGCCAAGCAATAGCACAGTTTCACGATTATTGCAACTGTGTTCTTCTGCAGTGTTACCAGACTTTCCAGATAAAAGGATCCTGTTGAGTTACATGGACACAAATAACTGACTTAGTCTATACTTATATGTAGTTGTAGTCTATCTAGGAAAAGGTGTAATATAATTCAGTAGTAAGATTATACTTAATGTGAGTCTGGGAAAGCAAACTATATTAATTTATCTACTGCTGAAACCACAGACATCAGACATATATGTATGTTGTAATTAGCAACCTTCTGCTGCTAGCGACATCTTGGACTGTACCACCTTATTCCGCTGCTAGATAAATCTTGGACTGTACCACCATCTGTCTGAGGTGTCTTGACTGTATAGATCCTGAGCTCCTGTGGGCAGCTTTTGGGATTCAGAGTGAGATCCAAGAGAACTACTTCCTCCTCAGGGTAATGTCCTTGTCTTTTGGGACCCTACTTTTCGGGACCCTACTATAACCTTTTCTGTATTGTTTAATTTGCTTAAGGTTTTTGTGCATGTGCTTAAGGCCCGACATCACTTATCCAAAACATATCACCCAAATATGCAGCAAGTATAATTCAAAATCTATACTTTGTTGTCAGCAGTACTAAAGAAGTTGAGGAAGGGTTGTTTAACTCTTGAAATAGTGCACTTAATCCTGCACCTAATCCCTCTCATGTTTTCCAATGTGACATTCATCACTGTCCTCATGCGCATGCAGTATCCAGTTTCCATGTAGAAAAAACAGGGGCGTAATAAGACTTTTTATAGCACTTTCCATGTATCCAGTGAAGTTGGTTCACAACACTGACAGGAAGTGTTCAACTTGGATCACCCAAGTTCATTCTAGCTAGAGATGCTAATGTTAATGTTTCTATTGCAACATACATTTGTGACATCAAAAAGCAGAAAGAAAATTGAGAATATTTGCAGGCAAAATGAGTTTTCAAGGTCCAGGTGCCTTTTGTCTCATGAATAGTCAATAGTAATCCAGACTTTTGATATTAACACTAGTTCTTTTTCCCTGACAATCAGGTATTGGCAAATATTACGCAGATCTTTGTTCTGAAGTTATGAAGTTTTGTCCACGTAGGCTGGCAGTGTTCATCTACTCAGAGCGACAGAGACCCGCATGGCATTAACGGTGCTAAACGTTCATCAAAGACCAGTCCTGACCAATGAGGCTGCCCTCTGGCTGGCGTCCTTGTGCTGTGCATTGTGGATATTTTCAGGTTACTGGACATTACTGCTACATTTTATAAAAAAGAATCCATTTTGAGGACTTTGGACTGTATAGAAATATCACATCTTTATTTATTAAAAATAACTTTTAATGGGAATGCAATATGCATATTAAAATATTCTGTCCATTTTGGTATAATACAATATGCAGTATAAAGACAGCTCCCTAATCTTTTGTCCATAACAAATAAAAAATATAATTCATAAAACAACACATTATTTCCATAGAAACCATCTGACTAAATCAGTACACAAACATGTAAGTATAAAGTGATACCAGTAGTAGTCAACGTACAGCAAACAAAGTGTTTTAATGCGCTTTCATTAAAATATATACTGCTAAACTTTATGCTCAGATTGAAATACTTTTTCCCCTTTGTTCATCCTGAATTTCACAGAGTAGATTATGATTGTGTTACTACTACATCCTCTCGTTACTGTCCTGATGTATCCAGCCTGTAGCTCTCTGCAGCGGTACATTTTCCGTTGATCTGAACACGTTGTCCAGGAGCTTGTGTGCTGTCACCATAGGTCAGCTATGCCTCTGTTTGAGATCTTTGAGAAAGCTATGAGTGTTGCTGCTCTGGACTGAACTGACCTTGCATTAAGCAGTGGGTTTTAAGCAGACAAGGTCAAACTGCTACACATAGTCCTGCATGGCTACAAGAGTGTGTTAGATACATACAAGATTTCCATAGAATTTCAGTTCTATTCTTAGACATATTCTTGGCAGAGGAAACACTTGTATTTCTTGTAGTAAGAATTATATGTTCATGCACTAGACATTGCTACACCTTTTAGAATAAGAAAATATCACAAACAATACATAACAAATGGCAGTCAGCCAAGCCAGAGAATTCACATAGGTCATTTGTAGTGTTATCATAAGCCTCCATAAAGATAGAATTCAGAAGACATAGGAATTCTTAGAATACATGCCCAACCCCTCACCATACACACAGCTATACAAATCTATACACTGTACATCAGGAATTCAGGGCATTCCTGTGCACAATTGTAAGGTACACTTGCAGAGGAAGAGACTGAACAATTATTCAATTATTTCAAGACCCTTGTTCTACTTGTTATATATATATATATATATATATAACATATATATTTTTTCTTTACTGATGAAGCATTGTAAAGATATACAGAATATCTCCAGTGAAGCAGAATGTAATACATACATAATTATTTTTACATAGATTAAAGTGATTTTATTTGTATATATGGAAATATACTTCTACAGTGTTTCATTTTTAGTCAAAAACCGGATAAAATGTTTGTGTCTTATATTTGGTTGTGACTTTCTGATAACATTTCATTTGCATGACATTGCGTACACTTAAAGCTTAATCCACAATTTTACTGACTAGAGTTGAAACAACTGTATATGGCGTTTAACATGTAATGACAAAGAATATAGCCACACTGATAACCCCATTGCATGCCCATAGTTTTGTAAATACCCATAAATCATATAAACATTTCTGTTCAGCTTTGTGTGTGTCAAGTATGAGAGTCGTGCCTGTTTTTCAACGTTCCCCTCGTCTCATTTATCAGAGTTCACATTCTCGTGCATCTCCTCGTCCTCCCTCTACATTCTGGGTTTCTTTACACAGGTCTGTACAACTTCTGCACGTCATCCTCTTCAGGGAAATGTTACCCCAGCGTGTGCCGTCTGTTCAGTCTCCAGAAAACTGGAAAACAATAGGGAGGAGCTGTGGAGACTCTGACTATCACCTCTACTGTAACATCACTGGAGATAGAGCTTTAGTGTTTGGGGGGGATGTGAATCAGTATTTTCCAGAATGATGGATGTGTTCGACCTACCTGATTAATACTATTGAAGCCAATGGTAGTCCAATTTCTGATGGCCAATGACAATCATAGAGTTCCTGTCTCTTCTACACAGTTCCACTGGTCCCAGTTCAGGCCTGTGGAAAAATTTAGACTTTCACTATTAACCTCTTATACAACCTCTTATAATTATTAAGCTATTGTTATTATTATTATCTATTAGCTATTATTAAGCTCTACGGGTGTGGCCTTTGTGAATATATTCCACATGAAAAGAAAATCCTTTCTTGGGAGGAAGTGTGTCTTGCACACCAATATCTCATCTAATAAGTGAAATATATGCAGAAATCTCGTACTCCTCCGAGCATAGTTTGAACCTGACACGGCAACCCCGTAACTATCCATCTGACACCGTGCCAGCCCATGTCTGAGGAGGACTGCAGTTCACTTGTGCACTGGGTTGAGGGGGCAGAGAAATAGTTGCTCTTTCCATGAGCTGCGTTACTCCCACTAGATTCCTACGCCTGCAGGCCATTAAACAAAAGCAGAGCAGTATTCCTCTCACAGTCGACCGCTGACACAGACTCAACCTGCCCAGCTAAGAACAATATTAAGAAGATAAAAAGTAATATTTCTGACCTAAAACAGAGACTCCATGAATATGCTGAGTAAAAATATATATATGTCAGTATTTATGGATAATATCTGAGAAGAGTCATTAACCTAATAAGTGTCATGCCCCCTAATCTACTCACAGAACCCTGTACTTGTCACCAATCGGTTTGTGTTGGAGATTAGAGGGAGGCGGAAGGCTGAGTTTATAGAGATTAAACTGTTGAGATTAAACTGTTATCATGTGAGACCCTCACATCAACTTCAATTCATAACATCAAAGAGCCGACACATTAGACACCATGGTAGTTGTTGTGTTTACACTCTTCTGCTTGTTGTGTGGAGACATAGTAACAAGACACTTACAGAGGTTGACGGACAGTAACAAGAATCGTTATTAGGAATCAAACTGTCACAATAATTTGATGTTCGCCCTAAACCATTTGTGAAGGGTTATATGACTCAGTCATTCTGCTTATGTCACTGGCTCAGGAAATGAAAGGTTATTACACACAACATTAATAATGTTAATGTTAACTGACATTAACTATTTTTCAATTTAGATGTTACCTCAGCTCACTTTGTAATGTTTATTTTAAATTCCATTTATATCTGGACAGACTCCCAATCACTTTGCTGTGTTATCTTTGGCTTTGAAGGTTTAGCACTAATCACCAGTAACAATGTTTTATTCAATGTCTTAAATTATGATATAGTAATTTTTAAACAATTCCTCCTTACAGGAAGATAAGGTTAATAAAGTTATTGCTAATGGACTAAAATGTCTGCACTGTAATAAATGCTACTTAGAGCTGACATGCACCCGTTAAAACATCCTTTGTGTTGAAAACCATGTTCTTTTCTTTTTTTTCTCTCCTTCCATGTTCTAGTCACTGAAGCACAGTTTAGTTATTATACTCAACTCCCTAAATTGGCAATTCATTAATATTCTATTCGGTATAATCAGGACAAAAATCCCATTTGGTCCAGAACTTCCAGATCCCCAATGCTGAATTGTTGCTTTAATTAAAAAAAAAAGAAAAAAGGTGTTTATTCTGAGAAGCAGAAGCTGGTGTTGTAGGAGTGGCCTACCGGTATAGCTGTGGACATGATCTCTTTAGGGATCCAGAGGACAGTCCCAGCCTGCCGGGGTTCCTCAGTCTGGTCTTCTTCACCAGCTCCTTCATCCTGCCCCATGTGTGGCTCTCCAGCTAGACGCGTAAAAGGAGCGACGACCATTACATAAAAGTCTGAAGTCCCAGACATGACCGAGGTTGATCTGGTGAAGCTGTGCTCATAGGAATCAGCCACTGCTTGCTTAAAAACTAGAACCTTTCCACAGACACCCTATAAAGAGCAGCCGAGGAATAACTCCACACAGCGTTAAAAAGCTGTTAAGACCAGCCAAAAAAGGGAGCTATGGGAACTCGTACATGCTGTATTTTCATCACATGGGCATTTAAACACCCAGACGTTGAGTCTTACTTCTTATCCCATTGTATATCACAAGAATCCTGATTTCTTGCGGTCATGGCATGGAGGTACTTAAGTCAGTTAAAATTTGAACTTCTTCATTTTACTCCATTTTTAGCTCTCCTAACTGCTCCAGCATTGATTTCATATAATAAGCCTTTGATCACCTCAACTCCCTATTACAGAAAAGACTAGACTTTTTGTATAGAGATTTTGTTAACTTGGTGACTTCATAATATATTTGGTGGACCCACCAACAACTTCCCTAAACACCAGTTTGCTTAGTTTAGTTTATGTGAGGAAATAGCCCTGTTGCCATTACAAACGAGCACTGGACAATTAGGGCAGGTCAAAGAATCTACTTCAGTCACCAGTTGGTCGGTATGACGCACTCGTCTGTGGGTGGAAGAAAGGGTCTCCGCGCTGTCACTCAGGTATCTGGCCTCGCCCTCTCCATAGCTCCTCCTGTTCAAGCCTCTTCTCCGCAGGGGAGCATTCAGCTGGCAGCCCCCAGCACCATCTTACCCAGAAACCACACAAGATATGCATCTTTATTACGGGATGCACTTACGCAGAGATAAACAGTTATTGTAAAAAGGAAGAACCTATTATGACAGATGGTAAAGTGAATCAGCAGTGCTGTGGGACCCTGGGGTGCGCTCACAGGGCGGGGCACACCCACACAAACACGTGTGCGCACGCTAACTATGGTTTCCTGCACCGAGGACCAGCACAGGACTCCAACATCCATGGGATATTATAGTTACACACAGTTCCCGCTCAAAGTTCCCTCTTCCCACTGCTAAATGTAATGAATTCTTCTGTCGGTGGATTTTGCTGATTTCCTGTTCTATCACCCAGCCACCTGAGGGGATATGACATGCTTGAAAAACAAGCAAAACATTGGGGAAATTACTTTTGGATTGTTTAGGCAGTATTCTTTATAATGTGAGTCATTCTGAATGTGAACTCATTGAGAATATGCACCTGGAATCCAGTGAAGATGTTTGCAACATTGGACTCAGTTATGCCAAAATTTTAACACATTCACTTAAAAATGGTTTATGCGGCTAGTTCCTTTTTAACGAGGTCCATATTGTAAGGTGTCAAGAGTGCTAAACGTATTATATGAATTTTTAAACAAATATTGGCGTTCTTCATAATGAAAACAAAGACTGTTGGCAATGATGACTTTCTTCCAATGGCAGGTCAGAATTTACCAACAATTTCCTAATGCCCCTAAAGAATTGAACCTGGATCTGAAATGATGTGGCCATGGTTTATATTTATTTTGCTCCTTTATTTGCAGATCCAAACATGCAGTATGTTCCCTCTTTAAAGAGGATACCAGTGCAATGGGATTTCTTCTATCACTTTAAATCTCGTGCTGGTATGCTGACCTCTGACAGGGGGGTGGGCGGGGAGGCCTGTGCCCTCTGGGATGGTGCTGAGGTCAGACAGTGTGCTGCTGGAAGCTGATAGGCTGGGGTAGTCATTGCGCAGATGCCTCTTCAGCTCCTGAAAGGCTAGATTGGCAGCTCCACAGTAGCAGTGCTGCGTGAAGAAGTCCTGAAACATTTAGAAACAGAACTCTGTTTAAATTTTAACACAGGAAAAAAAAGTGCAGATGGTTTTTGTTCATACGACTGAATGCAGATATGTTGTTGTTCACTCCAATAGGTCACGGAAATCCCCTTAATTTTTGTCTCCAAGAAAATGTATATATGTCATATGTATTTGAAGAGAAATGGTCTAAGTCATCATGTGCTTGCATTATCTGGCAACAAAATGTATTACTATGTGATTGATTTAGTTTTGTGACACATTTTCAGGGTTATATTGTAAAAAATTTAAATCTCAATATACAGTGATTAGCATTTTGACAATAAGCAGAAATGGCACAGGTGACGTGTGAGAAAAATCGGAATTACATTTACATGCACTTAATGTTGTTGTAGATATAAAAGATAAAAGATATCTATTAAAAGTGTTTGAATACTTTACATCCCCATAAATGGAGAGTGCCAAACATCAGCCTATTACAGCTTTAATCCCACTCCCTATCCTGCCTTTAACTGCCCTCTCTTTTACTCACGATATAGACCATGTGCACTAGCAGGAGTGGGAAAGGTAGTGGAACAGGGACACCAAGAGAGACGAAGCGATGCAGGTGGTAACTGCTTATTGTCTGAGTTGTGAAGGACTTTGATGAGTACAAATGAAAGCCTGTCGTAGGGAGGCCAGGGTGGGTGTGCAGGGGCAGCTGGGAGGAGTCGGCCCAGCCCGTTATTACCCAGACTGGGGCACGTTTCAGCACAGCTCCCCTGCCTTTTCATGTGTGTGATGGCGTGTTGCAGCCCGCTGGCTTTTCATCCAACACACACTGCAGGGGGAATTGGTGTCCCAGAGAGACCAAGCAGTGTGGTCCAGAACTTCTGCCCACCTTTGAAAGCATTTGTTTAAGAATATCATAACATTGGTTGGATCTCAAACTAGGAGCACGCCTTCATAAAGAGTAGCAAGGTACGCACCTTCAAATATGGCCTGCACCAAAACTAGCATAGATTTAGGACTTTGAATTCTTTGTTTTAGAATTGTAGTATTTCCGCTGTTTCTCTCTCTCTCTCTCTCTCTCTCTCTCTCTCTCTCTCACTCTCTCTCTCTCTCTCACTCTCTCTGGTTCTTTGATGACTTTGAAGTGTGGGTTCCTGCTGAGATCGCTCACTGTGTCGTTGAAAGCTTTTCCGGACCTGAGGTCCGACCTGACAGAGCCAGTTTAAAACCAGCCCTCTGAAAAACCATGAACAAAACTGCCCTCACAAGTGGCCACAGTCATTAAAGGGCAGAGACATGCACACAATGTGCTGGCGTGGGACTTCAGTTAACAGGCCACAGAGGGACAAAGGTGGTCGAAAGATGAGCAAGGGGCAAGAGTGCGTTCCATGGGTGAGTTTCGGCTACAAACGTTAGTTTTTTTCACATGAAGAAGCCACTTTAGTATCAAGCTGCTCTGAAACACTGGTGAAGTTCATTCAGTAGGTTCCGTCAGTGTGCTGTAGTTGCCTGAATAGGAATGAACAATCAGTAACATGAAAATAGCTATGAAAACAGAAAAGGCTGTAATTCATGCCACAGAAGCATGTTTTTATTATTTTGCCCCATTTCCCATTTTATTTATTTGAGAAATGTGTAGAAACCATTAAAATCAACTTGAACATCAACATGAAATAACAACACTCATACCTTATTGAAGAGCCATAAATGTAAAGTTATGACGCATTATCCACAGTAGAATATGAACTCTGAGGTAGAGCAAATGATGCACTGGACTATTAAACAATAATAAGTAATTATCTCATATGACCCGATATTTTGTATCCTAACAATCCTAGCCTCAACATGAGACCTATGCAAATGAGACACTTCTTTTGAAGGGTATGCAGTGATTGCAGTGATATTCTGAACTGAAATGTTAGCCCTGTGTGAGTGTGTGTGTGTGTGTGTGTGTGTGTGTGTATGTGTGTGTGTGTGTTTGATGAAGGAGATTTGAAGCCTGCCCCTCTATTTCTTAAATACACTTTCATCTGGTATTACACACTCCTGAAGCCCATTCAGAACAGCTGGAGTCCGCATGGGTAAACAATGCCCACCCAAAGATACAGAGATAACCTCATCCCAGCTGGAGGTGAGGCTCACAACAAGGAAAGATTTAAGCCCCAATAGTGACCGCTAAATTAAGCATTTGTTAATACCCGAAATAAGAAAAATAAACAATAAAATCCAGTGCGCTACCTCCTTAGTTTTGGTCATCTTGCTGTCTCTCTGCAGGCAGCAGACCTGCTTCTGCAGTGTGAGATTGTGCTCCTGAAGCTGTCCGATCTTCTCAATCAGCTGGCAGATGTGCTCCAGGTAGCCCAGTCCAGATCCTAGTGGGCTGGCCTGAGCCTGGTGCACCTGGAACAAAACACGTGGGAATATTTACGCTTTTGCTGTCACAAGGAAAATGCCCTGGTTATGGGTCTAATGAGAGTATTATAACTGGATTGGGGAAAAAAATTATATCCTTTGGTACCCTTTGGAAAACATTAATATATTTTTATTGGGGCAAAGCAAATATGTGTTCTGTGTTCTTGATTTATCAAGAACTTTCAACAACTTTCATACTTTACACCTGGGGAAAAAAACCTTGTGCAGTCTCATGAATCATAAACAACAGGCCCCAGTTTGTGATAACTGTGTCAGAGACAGAAGCAGCGGGGACATGAGGGACTCTGTCCTCTTCAGCCTCTACATAATGACTTCCAATACAACACAAGCTCATGCCACCTGCAAACCTTATCTGATGACTTCTCTATTTGTCGGATGCAACTGCAAAGGAGGCTGAGTTGGACTACAGGATGTTGGTGGAGAACTTTGCTTTGTGGTGCAGGGAGAATCACCTATAGAGGCCCGTTAAGAAAACAAAGGGACAGGTGGTGAATTTCTGACACGGTAGGCCAGAGGCCATCCAAGAGGAAGCGGTTGAGGTGATGCAGTCCTACAGATAGGAGTCCACTTGAACAGCAAACCTTGCTGGACTGTAAATGCCAGAGCCATCTTCCTAAGAAGAAATAAGGTCTTTCAAAGTGTGCAGTAAGTTGCAGGAACTTTTTGGAACTTTTTTGTCGACTGTGGTCTGTGTCTCTTGTATGCAGTGGTCCGCTGGGAAAGTCTATCACAAGACTGATGCTGAACTCGCTGGAGTCAGAGAAGAAGACAAGGGCAAAATGTCGAGAACAGCAACCCTGCCCATCCCTCCATGACACTGGCCATGAGCACCAGACACAAGGGGTCTTATTTCCAGTGTCAGTAAGGGTGCTGATGGCGTGTACTGATTGTTTGTTCAGCACAAAAAACTAGACCATCTTTAAATGGAGGGATGTATAACTTTCTAGCCATTAAACAGCTGCATTTGTGTTCCTCTGTGTGCACAGGATTTGCTAGAGTGAGCTAGACCACCCCAGCTCAACACAAAGCGCTGAGTGCTGTTGTTTGGTGAATCATTTTACCACCTTTGGTTTGAAAGCTGCAGATGTTTTTTTTTTTTTTTTTTTTTAATCTGAAAAGGAAATTTTGAACAAATATTTATACAATCATGAACATTCCAAAAAGTAACCCAACAAAAGAAGGATGTGAGCTCAGGTCGAGGGCTCTTTCTCCCCCAGAAAGCTTTTCCGTGTCACTTACGTCCAGTTCTGTCCCAGACTCACACAGTGGCTGAACAATAGAAGCCAAAGTCATAACAGGGAGCAGTAATGCTGGGTGTTGACATCACTCGTTTCCTTTGACGGAGTGTGAGATCCTTGGGAGGTCATGCTTTCATTCTCATGTCTATGAACTAGTTATGAATACCATGATATGTGCCATTATAAACCTGTATAGCTAATTCCAGGGTCATAAATGTGTATTTAATATTTGTTATTTACATTTTTTGTTCACTGTGTAATAAAGTAGGAAAGTGTTCATTCATTCATTTAACTATCATTTATCCATATACTCATTCATCTATACATTCCTTCCTTTATCCATTCATGCATTCATGCATTCTTTCTAGCTCAGACACAGGCTGTGAAAATGACTTAGGCGCCCTTGTCTCTGTATCATCCAGTCTGGTGCCCTGCCAAACAGGTGAAACCTTATCACATGCTCCTTACTGAAGCAAACCTGCACTGCGATTATCACATCAAGGAAGGGGAATTTACAAGGCGCAAATGCACGTGAGATCCATACGCTCCGCGTCCACACACATGGAGTAAAGAGTATATGAGAAAGATGTTAGCAGTACATGAGAGACGGTCGTTAGCGGTCTGACGCTACTGCTTCCTGCGTCCTGATGGATGTGGAGGTTTTACCAGATCTTATCACTCTTTCTTTCTGTGCTCATGACCCCCAGCGATCAGGGAGAGGGGAAGTGGGGTTTTTGGGGAAAAGCTCACGCCCTCCTCTTCACTTCCTCTTCACTTCCTCTCTCCTTCCCGCCTCAAATAAGAATGTTTTCGCACGACTGAAAAAAAAACTGACTCTGCTGCTATTGCTGGGTTCCTAACATATTTTCTTTCAGTTGTCAAAATATACTTTTTTTTGTTCAGCTATGGTTGAGAGACACACATAAAAAAACAAGTATTTTTATGTGTTTTGAATGTCATATTGCTGAAACATCAAGACCTTGTCTTGGCTTGTGATCAAATATGAATAAAGATGGTAGTAATTATTCACTTCACGTCTGTAAATTTATAGTGCATCTCTTGTACATGAATGCTTTTCTAAATCTGTCATAACTAAATGTGCCACATGTAGAGTGCATGCATAGATTAGGTGAAGGTTTTTTTTTATAAACCAGAACACTGAAAATAATTGGTTGCTCATTTTAGATTGCTTTGTAAGTTATGTAATGTGTTGACATAGGTAAACAAGGTTTTGTCTGTGTAAATAATCATTTACTGCTTGCTGACTGCCTATTACTGATTGCATATTTGTGACAAACCATAACATAAGACACACAGACTTTAAGTTGGAAAGAACCACTAGATCCTGATTATTTTCTAAAATGTTCCCATTGCAAAAGGCTTAAATACTTGTTTTAAAAACCTAACTACATTGTTAAAGTACATTGTAAATTTTTTTAAACAGACTTCATATGTGCAATGAGGCTTCGAACCACCACAAAAATGTGATGACTCAGTCTGTGGCCTGTGTTCTGTTTCCAATCTACTGCAGACTGCAAGCCTCTGTAGCCTCTATCACTGGACTTGTGATAAAGCAATTAAATGACGTGTGTGATATCCACACAGCTCACTGTGATTCTGAGGTACGTAGACCCTGTTAGTTCAGCATTTCAACCCAATGACTGCTATGGCCCCAGTGGAATTCCCATGATTCTCAGAACTGGTTGTGTATATTTTGTTTTCAGTCAGAGAAAAAGGAAAAATAAAATCCTGTTGGTAAATTAATTTTACATTTTTTATAACAATGACACTGTGTAGCCTATATATTAACACTGTAGTGGAATTGTTTGAGGTTGGGTGTCAGTCAGATATTAAGAGCCTAGATGTGACAGTCATAATTCTCCATACATCATCCATCATTGGTTGGAAGACTCTTCCTGCCACTTTGGGAAGTGTGGCGTCTGTCTCTAGCTTTATACGCTCCAGCTGTGGAATTCTGGCATGCCATGATCTCAGAAGGGGGAAGACGCATGGTAATAATACTGTCTTCATTCCTCTTTAACACCATATTTCACTCTACGCATTCCTCATCGCAAGAGCAAAAAAGTTTTGAAATTGCCATGGTTACTCATATGGTGAGCATCACATGCATAAAACATAGTGGAACATACTGTATGCACCAATTAACCTTCCATTTCTAACATGTAGAGCAGCTGTATTGTGGGGGGGGTTGTGATAACTAATTCCATTTCTAAGTGTCACATGTTCCTCTTCTGTAGATCCCGATCCCTTTGAGGGACTAGTTCACCAGTGCTGCAAGGTTTGACTAGCGTGTCTCTCTGCCTTTAATAAAAGCTGCTTCTGTTACTGAAGCTTCACTGTACCAGTTTTCTTCTCTTATAAGCAGGAAACAAATCAGATTAGGAACAGGGAAGAGAGATTATGAACAGGGAAGAGAGAGGCCCTTTGAAGTTACCATGTCTAAATTGGACAGAGGGGGAAAAAATACCCACAGTCCCTTTTCCAATATCCCTTTCCTCAGTCCAGAGAGCTTTGTTTAGTGGGCAAAGGAATTAGCTTATTAGGTGTGCTGACAGGTGATGATGAAGATGGAGTTTACCGGCCAGTCTGCCTGTCGGCACAGCTCCCCTAAACTGGGCCATCCAGGGGGCTTGGGGGTCTCTGGTAGGGGGGGGGGGGTGTCTCCCACTCACCCGTCCCTAAAAGATCCATAAGCTATCAAAGGGTCTTTATGTGGGTAAATATGTGAGTAATTTGAGATTTTTGACACCTGCTTCGTATATGCAGGTACACTGGGATTTGGCTGCACTGGCTATAATCGCCACAGCCATCTGCACCACTGCTCAGCACAGATGAACAGGTGCTGGGTGATTTGCAGTTCCATGAAAAGAAGAGAAGAGCGTGCTCACTTCAGACCTGCAGCACTGTACTGAAGAACAGAGGGAGGTCAACACACGTGGCCCACAACAAGGGCTCATGGGATGGAACACTGATCTCTCTGAAAGCAAGATGTTGAAATAATGCATACTGCTAAAAATAAACATACTACTGTAATCCCTTTATACCTTAGAAATGCTTTTTTGAAACTGTAATATCTTGCTAATAATCATCATTTAATAAAGCAACTAAGACAGTGCCTTCATAGAAAGAGTTACTTCAGCATGAAAGGCAGAGGTGCTCTGTACTTCAAACAGGTCGTAGCACAGCTGACAGGTGCAGCATAGGTAGGGTTCATTACCAGGAAAAAACCCTCCATGAATGAGAACACTGTTCCTGACAGTATCATGAATGTACTTCTACAGGGCAATATAAATGGGCAATGTAGTTTTTTAAATCACATTATTCTTGACAAGTCTTAACATATATTTTGAGCGCTCAGTTCTTTCACTGATTTGTTTGATTTTCAAAGCGTATTCATAATCATGTCAGCCATTTAGGGGATGATGTCATGCTTATTTTGGCACCGAAGCAGTTTCTCAAGGCAGGTATGAATTTCCTGTTTGCTTTCTACTTGCTTCTCACCCTCAAATGCCAAGTTAACTCTGTAATCAACAGATGACGTGTTGCCTTGGCACAGGTGCTTATTACTGTCTGGTTGGTGCAGTTAAAATTTCCTTCATGTCAATACATCATCTTACATGACCCTGGGCAAATCCCCCTGAAAATATCCATTACAAGAAAAAAAAAGTATATATTCTTTGTACTACACAAGTATTGTGTTTAGACTTTGAAAGCCATGTTCTTGTTTACATCCCATTTCAACAACCAATGTAAGGCAATGTCTGCATATAACAATCGTGGGTCGTCCCACACCATCCAGTAAATATTGTTAAATGTGTGTAAACTGTTGGAATTACCTCACTAAGCCTGCAGCACTCCTCCATATACTCATCCAGGCTGTCACTGGTACTTTTCCGTAGCGACTGCTGCTTCACTTCCGAGCCCGTGTTGCCATCATAAGCATCATGGCCCTTTGACCCTGTGTCTTCCCCAGCCACCTCCACTGCCTCTATCGTGTCTGCACGAACCAAACTCTCCTTACAGCTTCCTGAGACAAAGCTCTCCGATGTGCCGTCCTGGGGTCCTTCTGAATCTTCTGCGATTCCCAGTAGAATATTATCCATTTCATCCTCTGGGATATCTTCTTCGGTGAGATGATCTTCTTGAGTATACATACATGATGTTTCCTCAGTCTCTAAGGATCCTGTACTCTGATCTAATAGGAGAAGAGGCCCGCTGGCTGGTATGGAAGAGTTCAGAGTGCTTGAGTCACATGATGACCCTCTGCTGTGGACCACAAAGCTCTGCTCTGAACCAGTTGGAGTGGATGGGGAGTTTGCTCCACTGGGCATCTCTACTCCAGAATCCTCTGATTCAAACTTGTACAGCCTTGGCAGTTGGGCGTCAGAGAAAATTGCAGATAAATAGTCTTTCTTTGGTTCTGCCATGGTTGGCTTGGGTGCAGCACTGTGAACAGAGATCACCTCTTCCACGTGGAGTGGTGGAGACGATTCCTGCTCAGACTCCGACATGGACACGGTCGATACAGAATCTTCAGCATTTAACATTTTCTCATGAAAAGCGTTGAAGAATTTCATCTTGGTTAGCACAACTTCACTTTCTACGACCATGTCTTCTTTGCCTGCAAAAAGAACAAAAGGTTTTGTTTACAAATGAAAATGTAAAGGATCAGTAAAATGGAATACCATTTTAATAATTTGATCAGAAATCCTGTGATGATAGGACTACCTTTCATAGCCGAGGAAGGAAGAAAAATAAGGAATCGTGACCACCCAACACCTGAGTACACTGTTAAACAATAGATCCGTAAATAACATGGAGCACACTGAATCGGGACTACATGTGTTATTCATCTGTACATGTAATGAGACTTTTGGGGTGACATTTGAGAAGATGGAACTTAATGACACGAGCAGCATAGGCATTTGAAAAATGCTCTCTTCAAAAAGATGGCGGTACAGTTTTCTTTCTTTTGGAAGACTCCCAGATATACTCTATGTCTCACTGTAGAATCACAGCTCTCAGCATTCAAATTATAGGAAGACATGCACTCAGAAATTCTGTCATGGCGCTGAAAGCTTATCTCTTACTATAAAGCATTCTTTAGCATCAGTGTTCCAAAAAAACTATACCTGTGACCTGGAACAGACTGTAGCGCTTTGATCCTTTCAGTCTAGGTTCAGTCTAGGTCCTGCCATATGTGACAAGTTTCTCTTCTCTGCCATTTTTTCAGAATCATTCAAGTATTCATTAAACCTTAGTCCATTGTTTTATTTATTTCATTTATTTATAGTTTTGTGAATAATAAGCCATCGGTTGAAGTCCACCCATATTTTCCCAGAGAAAAGAATCTATTGTGATAAAGCTGTTTTCAGATTGGATAGTGGCTCTGCAAAAACAATGATAGCATTTCAATCATGTGAGGTCATACAAACTTTGCTTCTGGCCCAAGTTTTTTTCCCCATCCAAAACAATGGCTGTGTTTTCCCAGCTGCTTCTCATGGTTCGCTTCTTCCTCTGACAGAAACCCTCAGGTTATAAATACAAATAAAAATAGTGTGTTCCTGACTACCAGAGTAACTCCTTTTATTAAATAAAATAATTTTTCATCTTTAGTAATGTTTCAAAAATGACAATCTATTACTGGATTTAAGTATTTATATATTGACTTAAAACGTACCATATCTTAACAGTGAAATTATTACTATTAGATTTCTTTTTTAGATGTGTATTTTTTATCCATTGATTGAAGAATACAGCTGTAGGATCTGCCGATATCAGGTCTGTGAGAGTTCCTCCCTTGCTAAAACTTTAAGACACTGAATGGACCTGTTATGGTGTACTTTGATAATGAAATTAATATAACTTCACTATTTCTGTGGCACTCCTACAACTGTTCCACCATGGTTCTCTTGGTTCCCTGGTTCTCTTGGTTCTCTGGTTCTCTTCCAAGGTTCTCTTGGTTCTCTGGTTCTCTTCCCTGGTTCTCTTGGTTCCCTGGTTCTCTTGGTTCTCTGGTTCTCTTCCATGGTTCTCTTGGTTCTCTGGTTCTCTTCCCTGGTTCTTTTCCCTGGTTCTCTACCCTGCCAGGAAGACTGTGCTCTGTAAATTGTATTACAGCTGAAGAAGTAGTGAGTAAATGGTTGAAAACACACTCAGTATAAAAGCTCCTCCATTAGTCCTGCTTCATAGAGTGAACACAACATTACATCCACAATGAGATGTGATGTATCTTGAACTCTGCATATAATGCTGTACATATTACTAAATATTGTTGTGTGGGATGGTGTAGGATATGTACACTGACTCTCAATGAAAAGGATTAAATTACATATTTCAATGACTTGGCTAAGAGGACCTGCACATGCAAATTTAGTATTGGATGAGCTCTGATATTCCCATAATTGGCCTTATCATGTCAGGCTCAGCTAAATTTGGTGTTGTCACTGCCACAGTAATGGCTGCTGTGGAACCTCTTACTGTGGAGCAAGATAAACAAACTGGAAGTCCCAAAGCCCACTAAGGGTGATCTTTCAAAAACAGTGTTACACATCTATTCAAATGCTGCTCATCACTACATATTAGCAGCACAGATATGGTCAAACATGCTCTAATTGGATACTTGGAGAGCCTCAGAGTCTAGGTAGCGAATTCACGTTAACGTCACTCACAAAAGGTCTGATTAGCCGTATATGGCAGTGCCTGCCAGCACAAAATGCAGAACTGCTGATGGCGGAGCATTTTTGGTGCCACTCTTGAGGTGAAAGCAGTCTGCATCTCAATCCCCTGGGCTTTCAATTAACATCCCTGAGACCTGGCAGCCGGTACAGGGAGATCAAACAGGACCTCAAGCTGTCCCTGGCAGGCAGGAATGTTAGCAATGCTGACTTCACATGTGCAGTGGAGTATGAATGCATTAAAAATACAAACAAGCAAAAACCAGGGTGATACCACTGTTGGCTGGGAACGAGACCCATGTCTTTCCAGTTCTTATCAGCCTGCTTTAAGGTTTGCAAGTGAATTCTTTCAAAAGCACCAGGATCCATAAAACCCATGCAAACATTTTGGGATAAGTGTGTTTATTTCAGCCACACTTAGCCCATCGTCCCTCTCGTACGCCGTGACAACATTGCTTTTCTGTGCAGCTTTTATTCATCCAGATGTGAAGCACTGGCTTTAGTTATTCCACCTGGAAGTTGTTTTGCTTCATGAGAGCTGATATTTCACTGTGTACTACTGGCAAATGCTGCACATTTTTAAGCTGATAAAACCTCACCCAAGAGTTATGGAGTTATGGAGACTTCTGCTTTGGGTGTAAAAAAAACATGATTCAAACATGATTCATGTTTGAAAGCAATCTCTCTTTTACCTTATGTGATCTGAGAACATTCCATTAGATGTTAAGATCCAGAATAAGTTTGGTCAATTGTTGGTTTTGCTCTTGGTTTTGACCATATGCAGGTCAAAACCATTAAAAAAAATTCAAAATAAAAAGACTTGAGATATTGATGTACTGTAAGTAGCTTATCAGTTTTAACCTACTTATATTTAGCTCTTCTGAACACTTCTATAATTCTTGGTGTTTGGGAGGGATGGCATGTAATTAGAACTGGCAGATCTACCAGACTGAGCTTGAGTTGTCTGAAGTATTTTCACCTGTTTTCCTTTTGGACTGAAAAGAATCTTCTTTCTAAAAACTGAGAAATAGACTTGCAGCCACCAGAAAAGTCACCACTGAAAAGCCAGTGAAATCAGAGTTTATTTTCTCAGGCACTATAAGAACTCAAGGGCAGCAGATTTGAGACTCTTAGTCTTGAGTGGCCCAATGAAGAGAATGAAATGAGAGATTAGAGGGAGGCAAAGTGCAAATCCAACTCCAAGGCTGAACTCTGATGGGCCGCCTGCCTATGAGAGACGACTGTATAGAGACAGGTCACGTACACCGCAAGAAGCATCTCTGCTTTTATAACAGAAAACACTGATCAAGATCTAAGGTTTTGAACCTTTCTGATCTGCACTGAGAGAAAGTGACATCTTGACACAGGTATGAAATGTGTATATTATGTATATTTTAGTAAGACCTCGCAGACCCATAACTGAAGATGTTGGTTAGCCCCAGTGTGGTCTGTCCCCTGGCTCACATGCTGATGTTCCTGGTGGAGCGGTCAGAGACAGGCTGAGACAGGTCTGCCTTTTTTTGGTGGTTAAAGAAAACGGAAGAAGTCTCCTGGACCTCAGATTCAATTGCAGCCGTGTATGCATGTTTTATGTCCGCATAAGTTTACATTTTTGAATACATAATCCAAAAATAGCATATTATATGTCTAACATTGATCATGCAAATAGTTTGTGTTAAGTAAGAATATGTTTTTCTCTTTTTCTTCCAAAAATAAGTGGAAAAACATTGATGTGTCTTGTCTACACTAAAATGTAAAACTGCACTTCCAAATTATCACTGTCAGAATAAAAATATCAAACTGATCAAAGTGATTTACCACATCAAATGAAAATTCTGCTTCATTATACCCACAAAAACAAGCCTATGGTTTTGACGGAGTGGCTGAGCTTTTCTGGAGCTGCAGATCTGCTCACTTTAGGTGACAAAGACCAGGAGCCGCGTATGATGAGGTGTGAAATCCAGATGCACACCTTCCTTCTTCCCCCACCGGCTTCCCAGCAGATGCACTGCGCCTCTCGCCTGTCTGTCTCTCGGGGTGATAACACCGCCTTACCCCTCCTCTCTCTCTGCCTGCTCCATATGAGTCGCACAGAGTCTTTCCAGAGACACGTTATCTGACGCAGTCAGGATAAGAGAAGAATGTGCAAGAGCTGTAACTCTAGCACAGATTTCTTTTGGGGCATTTTCACCAACAGCTCGGACCTGACGAACACCTCCCACTCCCTCTATCTCTCTCTCTGAATTGACTTCGGTCTTTGTTTTGATATTATTGAAAATTAGACTGAATTTCACACCCTGGTGAATGACCAGTGATCCTGAAGAATTGTCTAAAGCTCACAAATTGGGAAAAGTAATTGATTGCGCTACGTTATCTGTGTTAATGTCCCCACAAAATGATGACGGTTTCATTTTTCAGGCTGCTTAACGCTGAAGTCTGAGCTTAAATTACTGAGCACCTGATACATGTCAGCCTGTACCCTTATATTACAAATTCCACTGAGGGCTGCATTTCCTGGTGCTTGTTATGAGTCAGATATTTACTGGAACGGAATAGTAGTCCCAGCGTTAGGGCTGTCATCTCCCAAATATTCACATCTGATGTTATTTAATTTTCTAGTGTTGCTTTTGTCAAAGGCTGAAACTGACTGTCATATCTTAGTAACGAACGCCCCTCATAGAGAGTAAAACCGAAAATAGTGTCCGACATCAATTAATGATAACGCATATTAATTATATAACACAAAGAAGATACACAATGATTATCAAGACATATTTACATTGTGTGCACAATGCTTCACATAACGATCTTTCACAAGTTTGGCCTCATCCAAGGGCAATGTAATTACTTTGCCAAAGTGTATTTATGTCAGCTCACAGCAGAAACAGCGAATGCAATCGTCTTACAAGAATAAGCAAACATAAGACCTCAAAAAGGCTTAAGTGCAAATGTACATAAGACCTGCTGGCATGTTAACTTAGGTCTCTTAAGGGTAAATATGCAAGCGACCCTGTGAAAAATAACTCCGTAGACTCTGTATAAATCGATCAGATCAACCACTGAGCCTCTCACATTTTTGTATTCAGTGCAGAATGTTGAGACTTTAAAACCACTTTGCAAGTTTTCAAATAATATGACTGCCAAGAATGTCATCCAGTGTATTTCTTTGCCAGGAAAAGTGAAGCAGATCTCATGAACTTCAATTAACACATAACAAATTATGTAGCGAATTACGATGGCAATGTTTCTAATTACATGCCACAAAGTCTAAACATGTTGTCCACTGGATTTGTAACAGATGGCAAATAAAATTTGATTTCTTGATAATTAAAAGCAACACTGCTTGTTTTGTCTAAGAAAAATCACATTTCAGTGACAATTAAACACAATTCAGTGTTTAATGCTTCACTATAACCACACCTATACAAGACGTAAATGTACATTTGTAAAATGAGTTGTACATTTACATTACAACCATAGAATGAACATTAGTTAGAACTATACATGGCAAACAAAGTATTAGCATTTTGAATTATGACATAGACACCTGCACATTTTCTTTCAAATATAATATTTCTTGTGAGCTTATTTATAACAACATTACCTGTATCACCAAACATGGTCCTAATTTGACTGAGTGCTACAAATTCATGGATTCAGAACAGTTTATTTTTTAAATTAGATACCGTGGTACTTGTTTGGCTCTAAGAAGACCTCAGCCAGACAAATTACTACCTACACCCACAGATCCAGGTGTTGTACACAGCTGACAATGGGAGGTTATATGATCCCAGGTAAACAGAGTGGCAAAACAGACTTACCTTTCCTCCATGGGGCAAGGATGGCAAACGACTTATGCCAGCTGAACGCCACGCTGGGTTTTCTTTTCTTTGGGCTCATTGTGGAAGTCCACAACAGTGTTCCACTAGGCGTCAGTGATGGCTGAAAAGAAAATTCCTTTCTGAAGTATTTACATGGTCTTCATGCCTTGTATAATGCCAATGTTGGTGTCCTTACCCTGACTCAAGTCCTCAGAGTGCTAAGGGCTAAATACTGTGGCAAAATCCACTGTTCTGAGTATGTCTTTTTTGGAACATGTTGTCAGAATAGCTTGTTGCCTGCGTAGATGTGAGTAGCTCTGTCTAAAGCCCTGCGTACGCGCCCCTATGAGTGTGGGAGATATTGTGTGGATAGTCTACACTGCGCTCTGTGAGGAGGATGAGAAGGCTGACTTCCAGCAGCACCACTCAGGAGGTGGGAGGAGGGGTGGCTCCAGGGGACAGAGGGAGGGGTAAACGTGCAGAACAGAGAAGATGGTGGGGGGTGTATTGTGAATTTTTGAACCAGTGCATAGGCTACCTCTGCTTTCTTTACAATAAAGGTCCGAAGAATTAGTGCTTGACTAAGTCTAAGTGCTTGCCGTGTGCATCAGCCGTAATATTTCGTAAAGAGGAAATATGAAATATAAGGCTCTACAACAGATACGAATCACAGTCTCGCTTGTATTTTTCCCCATGTCATGGGAGCCAATTCTCTCTCAAAATCTGTTGACAGCAAAACTAGTCTGGCCTGGCGAGGGTCAGCATAGTGTCTTTCCTGCCGTGGCATCTGTCCAGCACGCTCAGGGGCTCCATTAGCCATTCTGAACATCAAATCTCAAGGCTGCGTTTGCAAAATTATTCCACATAAAATGTATCTGATATTTTTGCTTAGACTGTCTGCAGTTCACATTATTGAATTAGAACGACTCAAAGTAGATACATTCTTGAATTCCACATACTAAAGAGCTGCAAAAATGTTTTGATAAATCCCAAAAGATTATTAAGTAGTTTATCTTACTCTAATATGTACTCTAATCAAAATTCATGCCATTTCATTGCTAGAAATTCAAACTAGAATTCAACCACGCCCACTTGCTATAGTAAAACGAATTACATTGTCAGACTTTCTGAATCACTCCTTCACATACAAGTGGCTGGAATGTCATGTTATCTGTTGGAACATTATTTCAGCTCTCAATGAAGCGACTTATTGTTCCACAGAAAGCAACATGAGTGGTAATTTATTATATGCTTTTGTATACTTATTCTGGTAAAAGAATGTTGACTACAGTTTACATATATCCAGTTTCTATGTGGACACAGAGTTCTTTGTGTGTGTGTGTGTGTTGCCTTATGTCTTTGTGTCTGTGTTGTGACATTGCTTTGGACATCTGAACCCTTGTTGGTTCTCACTGTTGTTTTGGTAAGCAACAGGTGAGTACATTAGTGGGGGGCAAAAGACAGAGAGGAGTGGTTTAGGAATGCCCTGAGGCACAGGAGTAGGCTATGAATGAAGGGGCAAAGCTTATCTTTAGCAGGCCTGAACAACACAAAAACCTCCCAGTCTTGTATCTTAAGTCATCCAAAATGAAGAGATGTAATGAGAGGATGTAACAATGTTTGTTCAGGGAAACGTCCTCGCATTAGTTATTTTGAGTCAACCAAGAATAGAGCATGTGTTGTTGGATCAAGGTGTAACTGGTGTAGAACTAATTTCCTACATTTATGTTTTTTTAAGTAGCAACATGTGGGGATATAAAGATATAATATATATAAAGATTCACTCACAGATGCGTGTGAAAGCATTTGCTGCAAAGAATACTGATCGCAAAATCTCTCACCTGTTTGAGCCCCCGGCTCATCCATCTGTTATTCACAACCCCATAGAGATACAGTTGGTGCACAGTGAGGATATGTTAGCCAAATCTTTGTTTGCTTAGACACCACCAGAGTGATTTTTGCACACTGCCATGGTGGTCCTGGACTCTGACTGCCCTCGGACCATTTAAATAAAAAAGGAAAATGAGAATAACATAAATAGCCACAACACTTGTACTCAACACTGCCAAATTTTGTCAAGTAACTGACGTTTATAAGTAATGAATGAATGCATAATGAATTTTTAGTATTTACCTTTTTTGAAATGGAAAATAAAGTACTTTACACTATAAAATAACCTTTTACTTAGTTGAGTAACACTGAGTTGACAGCGGCCTCAATTAAGCAAAACCAAGCAGGAAACTGGAGGATGAGTGAGTAGTTACAGAGCAGGCAAGACGAGCCATTCAGACCAGCGCCAACATGCACAAGCAAGGGCTCTGTCATTAGGTGTTACACGGACGCACCCCATGGGGTGGTTGCTTTTCAAAAACCAGAAACAACAGAAAAAAAAATCTGGAACAAAGATGAGAAGATATGAAGACGTTAGTTTGGACTTTGACCAGACACTGAATGACCTCAATGGCTGGACTTTTATTCATTCGTATTGATCTTTTTTAAACCTGTGTATTTTTTTCCCAATAAAACTCATTAGCGATGACTTCATATGTTTTTGGATTAATAGTGTAAATGACTAAATTCTCCTGAGAGTCCAATATCTGTGAGGTATGGAGCTTGGCATAAAATAAATTATGCCGGCAGAGCAGATACAACCATATGGGCTCCTGCAGTCTGTGTTTGAATTAAAGCGTCTCCTGATCAACCAATAATACAAGAACATTTCAGTTGGATGAAAAGTTGGTGTATTATATTGTTAACCTTTAGTTATTGCACACATGTGTGATTAATATTACTACAGTGTTCACAAAAATGACATTATGCTACCTACCTTGAACTCCCAAAGGAACTATATCCTTGTGATTCTAATAAAACACTGTAATGTTGGAGTTATACTTTTATTCTATTGCCATGTTAATTAGTTTGTTCCTTGATGAGCTCAGAGGGATTCTGGTCATGGAAACATGTTAGCTTACATGTTTGCAGCTTTCACAGCTGCAGAGAGGCCTGGACTTCCTGTCACGCTCCAAAAACTGTTTCCATAAAAAACTCGTCCAAATCTCATTTCCTCGCATTGAGGAAAATGTAAGAGATGAAATAGAAGAGTAATCATCAAATAAGAAATGAGTCATAGCGCTACCATTGATGTGTTCCGTCAGCATTTTGCTACAGTGGTTATGTTTTTCCTATGGACTTTTGTTTATAGGAAGGATATATTTTCTGTTGCTTGTATCTGGCCCAGTTACTGTGTACTGACTAGTGAAACCTTCAGTAGATTGTGATTTGGACATGAAACAGGAAGAGGATGCTGACTAAACTAGGAATAGTGTAATTATGCATAATTTGCTCCTACTCTGGGTGATCACAGCAGTGCCTGTTTTGATGTTTCTTCCCTCAAGAAAACATGGCTGCTGGTATCTCCTTCTAAATCTCATTTAAATTGCAGCTAGGGTTTCCTTTGATTCAGTTACTGGCTTTGCGTATGAATCTTACAGGAATTCCATTAGGTTTTGATAAGACAACAGGGCTTCTTATGATACAGGCACATTGATAATGCCTGTCAGGTATTGGTCATTATATCTTATATTATATTATATTAGTCTGTATATTGTATTAGTGTGTTGTGTATTTTTAATAATATTGATAGCATATTTTTCTAACCGTGGCATTAGGTGTTCCTGAGCTGGTCAAGCAACCCATAACACGTTACAAAGCATTTAAATTTAAATAAATTTTTGTAACATTGACTGTGCTCTTAATTATTGTGGGGTTTTTGACTAACATTCAGGACATACCTGACTTAATATACTTAATGAGCTTATTGAGCTGCGTGAAGACAAATTAGTTTTTTGTGGCATGTTTCAAACCAAAAAACAACCATAAAATTACAAAAATATATATTTAAAGGATGAATGACATCTGCTCTTTGTGCTAATTTGTTCTAACACACCAATTAAATCATTGAAATCAGACAGACAGTATCTGTCCCCTTTGCCAGAGACAGTAGACACAGTTTGGAAGATCCCAATATGCCTTCAGAGGGGCACACAAGACACTTTATATGAGCTATTACCTTGGGTTGTAGCCACTGCATGAATAACAATGTTGACAAAGCACAATGAAATCTCTTAGCTCTCGCTAGAGAAGAAGGGAAAAGAACAAAGTGAACGTACAGCAGGCGCCAACGCCCACCTCACTTAAGGGTTCAAAGCAACAACAAGTGTGAGATGGAATAAAAAATTTAACTTGTTGTGCACAGCTGAAAGTGTCTCAACAGAACCAGGTAGTGTTCAACAACGTAAATCATGATAAGTAGCACCCCACGTTTTGGGATGTTCCAGAATGCAAATAAGGAAAAAGAGTAGGACCCCTTAGTTAGACAAGAGGTGCACACAAAGAGTGTGATGTCCGCCGCACTGAAATAACAGACAAAGAGCTGCAATTGAGGAAATGGGTTAATGGGTCATTTCCATTTGTTTTCAGGCATCCATTTCTCCACAATAACCTCCCGGATTACCTGGAACACCACCAGAGTATGATGCTCGTAATATTGCACGTCTGCCTAACCAAGATAAAACATACTACTAAAGAAAGGTGTTATGATGCAAGGATCACCGTTTGCCCATATTGTGCCATTTTCACCCTCAAACATTTAATCAATGTAGGTCGACTACATTACATAATGGCAAACCTCTAAATCCCAAGATCTTCAAAGGCTAAACAAACAAGAGTGCAAAATATTCAAAACAATTTCAGTCTCACTCCTGTGTAATTCTCCACAACACACTTTAGAGTGTTTTACTCTTTCGTATACCTCATTCTTTAGGTAACATCTTAAACCGAGACCCTAATGCAACCCCATCCTAAGGCTGAGGGAGACTCACTGAGTAGAAACCTGAAGCAGCTCACACACTTGCCCAGGCAGAAGACCAGTGTGCTCCAGGGCAGCGAGCAAGAGGGACTCCTGCCTTTTGACAAAAAGCTGTTTTGTAAATTGATCCGTCTTATCAAGCGTGAAGAATTTCTGCGGCACCTTTGTCTCACTACTGCTGGCCCCCAGCTCAGACTTCACTATGCCAGATGCCACCACACACTGTAGCCTCCAAATCAACCTGAATGCCAGAAGTGAAATGCTAGAACCTCAAGGTTTGTGACCCTCTCCATCACATAGCTGCATATAAAGCTAAAGAACGACTTTACAGTTAAGGCGAATGGATTTGTGGGCACAGATTCCATATACATCATGTTGTTTATATGCGCTTGTGTTTGTGTTCTTGCCTAGGTAGTCTATTTGTAATTCTTTTACTCTGTAAGACTAAGTTTAATCTGTGCTCAGGGAACCGAACCTTGACTGTAAATTGGGATCGGATGCTGACCTCTTGTGGTTGAATGCTTGAACAATGAAGGGATACAGCAGAAAGAAAATAAATGACCTTTTTTTTCTTAGGTTTTCTGCTTCCTTTCTTTTTTATTTTATTTTTCCTACATTTACAGGGCCATTTCATTCCTTCATTCCAGCTATCCTAAATGAGCCTCTCTCCATGAAAGACTCATATTATGAGGGAGAAGGAGGAGATGGAAGGTTGAGAACTGTTAATCATGATGTAATTATAAACACTTTCTAACAGCGAACATGCGTTAAATAGTCATTGCTGACTAGTATCATACATGTCCATATGATTTACTGATTTGTTGTGTTATCATTGTTGTTGGCTGGCTTGTATTAATATCTCAGTACCCATGATCCAAGGGTACTGAGATATCAAGCTGTAACTTCTTGCTCACATATTGTTTGAAGAGAATGTTTCTACTAAAGTTACAGAACTCGTGTTGAACACATGGCTGAGGGGTATGGGCTGCGTTTAAGATGGGTATTGCTTGGGTAGGTTTGAGCCTAATTCAGGGTCATGCTTTACTCATTTACTCATGCTTGTTAATTTCTCCTTCTCTTCTTTTCATTGTATACATTGACCCCCGTTCTACAAATAGACAGTGGTCTCTCTTTAAGAATGACTGTTCATGTGCTGGCAAAGTCCTGAGAGATTACTTCTGCCACCAGCCCCACTGTTTATGAATTTAGCATAATTAAGCCAAAGATACAAACTTTAGAACTTTATTATGGAGATAAGTTTAATTTCTCTTAATTATGATGGACGTAATTCTTACAAACCGTACTCACTTAGATGAGTGTACAACCTATGTGTTGCTCTGTTCATATCGGCCTTTGCTGTAGTTTGGTTTTATGCATGTGCACTCCGCAATCACTGACCTACTCCACGTGCAAGCTTTCTCTCCCACTTCGTGTCGCTTTATAAAACAAACGGGTAGATATTAACTTCTAGTGTTCAAAGTGAGTCCCCGCATAGGTTTTCTTTACCACGAATGCCTTAACTATGTTCACTAAAGAATACACCAGATGCAGCGTCCTACTTAGGTTGATATTTGATCTGGTAAACTGTCTATAGTGCATGCAGCACGTTAACGTCATTACTACCGTAATTCCTACTTGCAAAGAAACAAATTAAATGTCGCACAAACTTTTGTAATTATATTGTGCTGCATGCAACAAACACACCGGAAGTAATCACTACCATTGCCAGAAACTTTCGCGGGAAATGTTACGTAAGCAAGTTGCACACTTTAAGGCTGGGGGAGTACAGTAACATTAAGGGAAACGAAGACGTTATGTTATTGATCGTATACCTGGTATTCCTAGTGGAATACATACAAAAGCTGTAAAAGTGAATATTAAATTAATAAATCGAATAATATATTAAAGTATTAAAATGGAATTGCAGTATAACAAAACGTTTTACATCGTAACCGAGATCTAAGTTTACCCCACAAAAACTTAATTTGGTTGCGTCCAAATTGGCGCGAAACTGTTCGGGTCTCCTCAGGGTATCTCCTCAGCTAACTACATAGTTGCTTTCCCGGCAGGGTTTGTAGTAAACATATCTTGGGTTTATCGGACGTTTGCTAAATTAGTTAGCTGAAATTCATTTGGGAGATTTGTTAAGTATCTGCAAGTTGCAAGTTATTTAAGTTCATTATAACTTAGAAACTTTGATCTTGGTATTTTGCAGTCCTCTGGGTCGCTTGTGGACTGAATAAATAGCGCTAACGGGTTAACAATAGCGATATAGGGAACCATTATATCTGTATTTTCTCGGCGGTTTATTTGTAAACATTTTAAAAACATTGTGTAATTGAGTTCATACCTAACTAGGTATTACATTCCCGCACGGAAATATTTGCTTTTTGCATTTGCATTTCCACCCGGGTAAAGACGTAAGATGAGTGGGTAAGTCATTACAGAAACCAACTAAACTGTTTCCTAACTACATCTTTTATGCCGAGTCGATCTAAACAGATCTAAATAGTTGGCTAAATAGATATTTTTTTATACTTAACTCGCTCTTCATCGAGTCTCGCTTTTTACATCATCTAGTCCGATCCCTCCACCTAGATGCGATTTGCTTGATATTTATTTACTTATTTACCTATCCAATCAGTAATTTGTTTATTGGTTTATTTTTCCCAAACGCATTAGCGTTAAAGAAGAGGCGCGCAGTGTCTCTCCCCAATGTCCCAAGCCGAACGAATCCGAGGAGCCAGAAGGGGCTTCCATGGAGGTGGCCGCTGCAGGTATGCGCTAACGCTTGTGGTGCCAGAGTGCAAACGACACTTCACTTGGCTGATCATTTAATTCGTGTGTGCTTTGCCCTTGCAGTAAAATGTCAAGTCGAAGAGGTGCTCATTACCAAGGAGATGGAAGAGGAAGAAAAGAACTTAATGGAAGAAGGGGAAAGAAAGGAAAAAGAAATGATGGAAAAGGTAATATAGGAACACTCATCATCCCTTTATAACCTTACTAATTTAATGAACTATTAGGCTTCCTAACTAAAAGGGCTGTGGTCAGTTATGGAATTCTGTGTTTATTTGTAAACCTGTCACCACAGATTTGAACAGCATTCAGCATTGCTCTATATGTTCTAATGTGCTTATTTTATGCCTTGTATTTTGCAGGCCAGGCAGTCGTGGGAAAAAGACAATCAAGAAATGCGATTTAAGAGGCTTCAGCACCTGCTGGAGAAGAGCAACATTTACTCCAAATTTCTCCTTACGAAAATGGAACAGCAGCAGCTGGAGGTTTGAGATTACTCTGATATAGTATATATATATATGTGTAAATATATATTTATAGTGAACCACAACATTAACAAAGCTGAGTACATGCCCACCTCTTACATTTGTATATATTCTAGCTATCACATTTTTTCTTATTTGAGAAATAACTTCTGTAATTAATACAGGAAAAACACAAAAACGAGAGAGTGGAAAAGAAAGAAGCAGCTTTAAAAGAGAAGGTAAACTTCCCAGCATGATATTTACGTTTTTTTTAATATGCCAGCATGCAATATTTTTATATGCACTTTATATGCCTAACAGTTTGTCCTTTAATTCCTTAGGGCAATGGCAAAAAGGCAGAGAAAGGTGATCTATAGTTTTATTACTTGTTTGTCAGTACATGTGGACAGTACATGGAAACATGTGGATTTGTATCCGCCATTAATAATTGGCATGTTTTGTATAAAGATTTGCATTTTAGGACATAAACTCTTGGTTATTGTTTTATCTGCAAGTCTAACATTACATGTGTTTTTCCACTGGATTATTTGTTTACTGTTCTTTGTTTTTAGTTCATAGGAGAAAGCGAGAAAGAGAGGAAGACTATAAAATTGCAGATGTCATGTCGAAAGAAGTGAGTATTTTTTCCCCTCCCCCCATTATTTTCCTCTGTAATAATAGAAGTTTGTAGGCTACATTATCTTTAAAGTCTACAGTCACATGACAAGCCTTTTGTTTTACAGGAAATCTTGTCAAAAGCCAAAAGACAGAAAATGGATGAGGTAACTGATTATTTAATTTTTTTCGTGGGGAAATAATGCCATGTTTTCAAAAATAAATCCTGTACTAATACTAAAAATAAGATTCTCAAATCTGAAGGGCTATAAACAAACAAATGTTTACATTAGAATTTTTAGGTCTTACTAAATGTTCTCTTTGAAGGAGGCTCCTACCCAAAAGAAACTTGAAGCAGAGGATCTAGAGAATTTGAGTGACTCCAACTCGGACATAAAAGGGCGGCTGTCCGAAGCTGTACGGAACAATGCCAAGCAAATGCTGGACCCCGTAAGGCAATTTAACGGGCAGCCTGTACCCTTGCATCAGCCCAAGCTCTTCACCGGGGGGGTGATGAGGTGGTACCAGGTGGAGGGCATTGAATGGCTTCGGGTAAGTAGGCAGCAGAAGACACAGAGTGCGGGGTGGAATGTGATCAAATGCCTACAGACATCTGTCTGCACAGAAATACATAAAAAAAAAAAAAACGATACTTGAGAGGTTCACAGTACAAAGCCACGTTGTTCATATTTCATTTCTTGCTGGAATTGGGATCTTCATGTGGTGTTGTGCCGCTTTGTGGCGCAGATGCTGTGGGAGAATGGGATTAATGGGATCCTGGCTGATGAGATGGGTCTGGGAAAGACCATCCAGTGCATTGCTCATATCGCCATGATGATCGAGAAGAAGGTCCTCGGGCCATTTTTGGTGGTTGCTCCTCTTTCCACTGTACCCAACTGGATTAGTGAGTTCAAGCACTTCACTCCAGAGGTGAGGTTACTGAAATGGAGAATTTATTTTTCACAGCTTTTATTAAGCATTTGTTGTTGTTTTTTTAAGTGGTTTGTTTCTGTAATTTGTAGCAACATGGCAAGACTGATTTCTTGTGTGTTTTTTTTTCTTTTAGATTAGTGTAATGCTTTACCATGGCACACAGACTGAGAGGCATGACCTTATCAATAAGATTCGTAAACCTCAGGGTTCACTGAACATGCGTCCTGTTGTTGTCACTTCATTTGAAATAGCCATGATTGACAGGAAGTTTCTTCAGGTAAGACCCAATTCCCCTACACCAGTACTTGGATTGAAGTATTGAGGTATTTGGAGAAATATCAAACTCTGGCTGTAAGGATTGTAAATGATGAAAATGAAACAAGTTCGCAACGGTCCCTTCCATTTGTTGTCCAGCGTTTCCAGTGGAAGTATCTGATAGTCGATGAAGGTCATCGGATAAAGAACTTGAACTGCCGTTTGGTGCGAGAGCTGAAAGTGCTGCCCACCGATAACAAGCTGCTCCTGACAGGAACTCCGCTGCAGAACAACCTTGCTGAACTTTGGTCTCTCCTTAATTTCCTCCTGCCAGATGTGTTCGACGACCTAAAGAGGTATTTGGTCATGCGGATGAATATTGCATGCGAGTTGGCAAAAGTACATTTTTTGATTCGTACTGCACAATGAGCTCGTTTTTTTTTTAAATCCGATTTTGTGGATTCCTCCTTGCAGCTTTGAGTCTTGGTTTGACATCGGAACCATGAGCTCCGGTGCAGAGACCATTGTGGCTAATGAGAAGGAGAAAAACATTCTGAACATGCTTCACCAGGTGAGCACAGAAGGACAAAGCTTAAAACACTTGTGCTTAGAAGTTACCGTTTCGTAGAAATGACGAGTTCTTTAATATGTGCTCTCGGGTTTTGCCCATAGTTGCATTTCAGATTTCAAATATTTACATCAAGCTAAATATCTTACAGATTCTCACACCCTTTCTACTGAGACGACTGAAGTCCGACGTAACACTGGATGTTCCACCGAAGAAAGAGATAGTGGTGTATGCTCCACTAACCCCCAAACAGGAATGCTTTTACCGGGCTATTGTTGACAGAAACATCGCAAAGGTCCTGGGCCAGGAGAAGGTAAGGTCATTGTGTATAGCATATGTATAGTCCAGATTTTCAATTCACCCTTATAAAATGGTCTTGTATTTTATTTATTTTTTTACATTAAACAAGAACGACGATACACCAGTGCAAATTTCCTCCACCGGACGGCCAAAACGTAGATGTCGAAAGGTGGTGGAGTACTGCGAAAACAGCAGTGATTCCAACAATGCCCTTGAGAAACACATTGAGAAAATTCAGAAGGAGATGGAGTCTCAGCAAGAGTGAGTATCACTTGGTTAACAGTTCTGTGTCATTAACCATTATTTTATGTTTTTGCTTTAGAAGTCAAACTGACCTGTAAAATGTATCTTCAGTTTTGTCCCTGTACTAGATGTTCAGATGCCTGTAGATGCCCAGATCAACCTGAAGCTACAGAATGTACTAATGCTGCTGAAGCGATGCTGTAATCATCCGTACCTCATAGAGTATCCTCTGGTCCCCGGCACTGCTCAGTTCAAGGTAAGTTCAACGAAGTTCACGAAGCTGATTTCTTGAATAGACGAGACCTGTGATTTGACGGATACGAGAAACATTACTTCATCATTTATGTGAAAATGGTCGTGTTTGCATTAAAGATTGATGAACAGCTGGTGGAGACATCAGGGAAATTTTTGATTCTGGACAGAATGCTTCCAGAACTAAAAAGGAGAGGACATAAGGTGACCCCCCCCCCCTCCCTCCCCCCTTAAAGAAAAATAGTTTGGTATTCCTGCATTGTATCAAGTCTTACTTTTGAAGTTTGACTTCTGATTGGTATGACAGGTGCTTATCTTCAGTCAAATGGCTTCTGTCTTGGACGTTCTGATGGACTACTGTTATCTGAGGAGTTATCAGTACAGCCGGCTGGATGGTAGTATGAAGTACACAGAGAGAGATGAGAATGTATGTAGCATTTCTTTTATTTTGCGATGCCTCAAAGGTGTTTGTGACAACATACAAACCTTGTTCGTTTGCATGCATCTGTTAAGCCAATTCTGTTTGCTGCAGATAAAGAAATTCTCCTCGGATCCAGAGGTGTTCATCTTCCTCCTCAGCACGAGAGCTGGTGGGCTCGGAATCAACCTCACCGCTGCGGACACGGTCATCATATACGACAGTGACTGGGTATTTATCTCTCTGTCTGCTCTACCAACCAGTACATGTCACGCCCACAGGGGTTTTTTCCCTCCATTTCCTTACAATTGTGAAATGGCATAAATGTGTTTCAGCGCTTTAAGAATAATTTACTGTGCTCTAATCTTCAGAACCCCCAGGCAGACTTGCAGGCTCAGGATCGTTGTCACCGCATTGGCCAGACCAAGCCGGTGGTGGTGTACCGCCTCATCACAGCAAACACTATTGATGAGAAGATCCTCGAGATAGCGTCTGTCAAACGCAAACTGGAGAAGATGGTTATTCATAAAAGTATGTTTATAAAATACAGAAATCAAATCTTAAACATTTCTCTACTTCAGGGAGCTGCCCAACAAAACAGGTTTTGTCCACCAGGGAGTGCAAGTGAATATACTTTGTGCATAATAAAGCATAAAAACCTTCAAGTTTGTAAACATTCTCAGATTGGTTTCTCTAGACCTTTTTAACAATTCATACAGTAAGTGGGTAACTCAAGCAGTGGAAAACATGTTGCCTTAAAAATGTCATTCGACACCTGAAACAGTGATTGTGCATGAGTGTGGTAAGGTACATGAGATGCCTCTAGCATGTCTGAATTTCCATTTGTCCCAAAGTGTTTTATACAAATGTTAATCCTGTTTTATCTACCTTTTGCCTGTCTATGGTAACTACTGTAGCTGTATTTATACCATAGCCCTTGCTACTTTTTGCCTACTATTTTAAAGCCTGTGTGTGTTGCCTCCTCCCCAGTCTACAACAGTCCCATATTTCCATGTCCTCTTTCTTCAGGCAAGTTTAAAGGTGGGAAGGCTGAGCTCAACCAGTCCAAGAGTTGTCTGGATGTGAACGAGCTGAGAGACCTACTGAAGTCCAGGGAGTACGACAGGTACTGTAGGCTCATGCTGCATCAACACGGTGCACCACCTGTGCAGTATTGTGTATTATAAAGGATGGTAAAACATGAACATTAATGAAATTCAGAGATTTTTTTTCTTTCATAAATGAAAATGTTTTCAAATGTTCATGTGTAGGAACATGAATCTAGTACTAGTAACATTTGTACTTTTAGTACAGACATACAGAAGTTTTAGTACAAAAAATAAGGTCCTATTGGGAGTATCTGTTCTGTGAGCTGATTGACAAATCAACAGCCACGGTGTGTCCATATCACGTCACGTCAGTTGGCCAAGCTCTATTATCTGAACACTGAGATTGTTTTAAGTGTCTGTGGTCATCATGTTATACTGCATGTCTGATGTCCGTTTCAGGGCAATCAAGAGCACCAAAGGAAAAGTCATCAGTGACAAAGATCTGGACATTTTGTTGGATCGCAGCGACCTGTTCGGTAAGTGGAGCAGCGTCTGTTCTTTTAAAAGGGCTTACAGGTCACCACTGAGTTTACAGAGCTGTACTGGTCGTGGCATATGTGTTGTATTGTATTTCTGTGCACACTCGTGTATGTAAAACTTCAGTGTTATTGCTTTTATATGATTTTGTGTAATTAATTGTTTCAGATCAAGCCAAGAAGTGTGTTAAACAAGAGAAGGATGGCGTGTTTAGGGTGGTTGAGACGAAAGAAGAGACCTCTGAGATCTGTCTGCAGTGAGCGCTCGGAGGATCCTCACATTAAAGACGATGGAGCCGTTGTAGGTTGGCACCATTCGAGCAAACTGGTCTTCAACGTCTGTTCGTTTGAAGAGTAAAGTCCTGATGTGGGATGGTTTTGTTAAACTGATGTTTCCATATAATCATTTCATTTGAAAGGTAGTGAAATAGTAGTGGTCTGAAGTTTTGGCAGGACCGTAATGTTAGAAGGCGCTTGTTCATGTGTGCTTCTTTACTGGCTGCACAACTCGGTAACTGCATCTAATAATTATAATCGGACCGACCCCGAGCCCAACTTCTGGCGTACGATGCTTTCCGAACCTGTGGAGTACGCTGCAGTTTTTTGTGTTGTCTATGTATTCTAAACTGATGGTTATTCTCATATGGATGGTTGTTTAAATTTGCCATGCTTGTACAATGTTCGCAAAGGCAATGTTTCATCAGGTTTTAATGAGAGGTTTTAATGCACCTTATTTTATTGTAATTTTTTTTTGGGTCCAAGCAGTTCATATGACGCATTTTAAAATTGAGGAATGTTGACGACTGCTCACCTAATTGTCCACGTTAAACTGAAATTTCAATTTAAAGCACTTTGAACATTTTTGCATGTATGGTTAATATGTGGATCATGCTTTTTTTTTTTAATAAATAGCCTGGATTTAAATCAGTTTGACTAGAGGTTGTTGACTTCATCAAATATGTGTAATGAATCCCAGTGGATAATGGTTTCCTTATTCATCATTCCATCACCTACTCTTGTCAAGTGAAGCTCTTGGGTTCTTTTGTAATAAGGAAAACCTGCCTGGTCTGAGATGCCAGATGCCTTACAGAACAAGGGCCAGCCTGGTTCCTCTTAACAGTTAATATTATGGACATTCTGTCCAGGAAATCAAATAATGAGTAGGTGAAAACTTTATTGGCGTTACTATTGCAGACGGCTTTCAGAAAATTAAGCTATAAATGCATAATTGAAAAGGTTCTTTCAGGAGTAACTGGGATGCAAGATGAATGTAAATGTTTAAGGTTCTTGCTGAAGCAGAACCCCAGTTTGTTTATGGAAACACTTTTCTTCATCCTCGAGTTTTCTTCTTATTTGCTCAATCACTAGAAAAAGAAATTCATGTTAATTTGCAACGTTGCTATATTTATTCTTTTAAACTTGACCATTTTGATTAATGTTTAAAATATCTTGTTTGTTGTACTTACTGTTCACACTGGCTATTGGGGCAACTGCCTTGTCTGTTTTGGGTGCCATGTGGTGGTGAACTGATATTTCTGTTATGCACATGGGGTCATCAGTCTGGTCGAGCTGCCTGATCCTCTGTGTGATTCGATCACTGAGACTTAAGTAGTCCTTCCTCAGATCTCCCATTTCGTTCAGAAGCAGCTCCCTCTCCCTTTCCAGCAGAGCCACAACCCCCCTCAGTCTCTCCGCTTCGCGTTTGCTAGCCGTCTCGGACTCTTCCTTTTCTTTTCGAAGGGTTTCCAGTTCCCCTATTAGGAGGCATTTGTCTTTTTTCAGTTTACAGACAACTCCATTTAAGGTCTTGCACTCTGTTTTCATACTTTCAAATTGTTCCACACAGGCCTTTTGCTGCTCCTTTAGATTAAGTATCTCAACTTTATGTCTGTTGTAAAGAAGTTTGCACTCTTTTTTCATGGATTCAAACTGTAGATAAATTGAATCAGTTTTTGTTTTACTCTCACCCAGTTCCTCATAAAGCTGTTTGACTGCCTTTTGTGATTCCTGTAGGTTTCTCTCAGCTCTCCCCTTTTCTAGTTCTTTGGAATTAACAGCTTGAGCAAGTTTCTTGTTCTCCTCCCGAGTCTTCCAGAGCTGTTCCCCAAGGCTACAATATTCAGCTTTCAGGGCTGATCTCTCCTCTTCAGCCGCCTTCACAGTTCCAACGTAGTGTTCTTGCTCCTCCTCCATTGTCTGTATTTTTTTCCGGTATTCACAGAGCTCTCTCATTGCGTCGTCCATCTGTTCCTCCAGGAGAGTCCGATTCATCAGTAGCTCTTCGGCCATCTGCTGTGTTTTATTTACCGTCTTTTGATACATCTTTTTCTTCGTACGCTCCTCTAGGAGTTGCTGCTTGAAAGTACTGGCACGTTTTTGGAGTCGCTCATATTTTTCCAGCAGAGCTTTGAGCTGCTTGACAAAGCTTTCATTGTTGCTTTTGGCTATGCAGATTTCCGCTCTCATGTCCTCACAAACGCTGTTAAACCTCTCCGTAACCTCAAGGTTCTTCTCTTCTTCCTGCTTTAGTTTCTCTGCCATGAGTTCGGCCTTCACTTCAGTCATCTTCCACGTCTCCATTTTGTCCTTTAGCTCCCGATAAAACATCAGCAGCATGCGTACAGTATGTTGATTTTCCAGATCTTTATGTTGCAGCTTTTCTTTCAAAGTCTCAGAAAAGTCCACCTGCTTTCCTTTAACGGGCAGACTTCGACCATCTCTAACCTTTTCTTTCAACTTTGATTTCTTGGTCAAAGTAACCTGTGAAGAAACTGCCACTGTATTAACATTCAAATGAACAGAGTCCACCTCAAAGTTTTCCACAGCTGGTATTTCAGCAGGATTTGCGTGTATTGACCTTCCCGCCTTGGGTTCCTCAGTATCCAGTCCAACTTTGCCTTCTTTCACCTCCATTGTGGTTAAAATACCTTCATACACATTCCTGTTATGGGGCAAAGCCTCATTCTTTTGTGCAAATTACTTAAAATGTGGTACAATTGACAGGCCTTTTGTTATTGTAAAATTCTTAACATTTGACTGAGTCCTTGTTGAAGACTTCTTTGGTCTTGATGGTTGCCACCAATTATGTGAAGAAGCAGTTACTTTATAATTTCACTTTGGTCCCTTCAAATATATTAGCAACTGCTCATTTTCATTATTCAAATCAAGAAACTGTAATTAGAAAGGTAAAGTAATTTAAATTCATGCCTTTTTACACATTTTAACTAGGAAAACCAACACTGTTGTCTGCATATTTGGAGTACTGCTGATTTATAGATCTTAGCTTAGCCAGGGTAGCAAAAGAATAGCTGTGGACAGTCTAATTTACGTTCATGTTCAATATATACACTGACTGCCAGCTAAAGGTTACAACTGAACCCACACCAAAAAACAAAAATGAAATGCTCAGGACATGTTTCCTTCACGGCCCTTACCTTATCGGATCTGCACCGGTTTCTCATGTCCAAACGAGACTAACGGCAGGATGCTGAACGACTCGAGCCCTATTGTTCGAACTGTTTTAAAATGTCAGTCACCATAGAAACGCAACCGTAGCAGCTAAAAAGGATTCTTTTGAATTCAACTGCAGCCTTCTGGGCTTTGCCACTTTACTAAAACATCAGCTGTAACTTGCTTTTTCAAATAAAAATAAAACTAGCTTGATCAAAACATACATCAGCCAAGTACTCTTGCTCAAATTACAAGGTAAACCCTATTAACTCATCACCTCTATCAACCTAGTTGCATGTTATTAAAATAAGCAATGCAATACATCACTGAACAGTTTCATCGTAAACCCATGGTGTTTAATGGCAGAGATTACCGTGGAACTGAACCAGTATGAGCAGATGCTATACATGCAAAGATTTAAATGTTTGATCTGGTGCATAGAACAACTCTGAAAATAGAATTCACTAGAGAGACTGTATTAAACCAGCAAAAAACATTTTTAATTGTTTAAAAAATAATTTAGATGTATGCTTAAAATCTATGCAAAGCAAGTAATCTCTCACACCCCCATCATACACAGTGTCCAATTCAGGCAGGTTTTAGGCAAGTACAGTAAATTCAATGTTCAATTCACAATGAGTACAGAGGGATCTAATTATTCAACCGTGAACTAAGCTCACATTCATGATGTAAATATAAAATTATATTTATATATTCATATGCTTGCTTTAGATTATAGTACAGCCTGAAGTTTTAAGTTTACAAACACAAACTCAGAACATTTACTACCCCCTCTAAAGAGGAGGCAGAAATACCAGCTCAATACCAGTCGGGTCTGCCAGTAGGCAGAAGTTGCATTGTTGCACTGTCCTTAAACTTGACAACATCAGTAAGAAACAGAAATAGCCACTTTTAAAGAGCAATATTAAGAACTGAATCTGAACCAATTTAAAAGTATAGAAATTCAGGGACTAATAGGCTTTAAACCAGCTAAACAGGTGCTACATTTCCCTGAAAAAAAAAACTGCTTAGCGCACAGACAACCCAATACGCATGCATGTACATGTTCAAATCTGATCTAAAATCACAAGTGTGCGCAAGTGCTTTAACATTATAGTGACTGGGCTTCTGTCACTCACTAAAGGGGTGAATGGGAGGGTGGGGTTGTAAACTTTGGTTTTTAATTCTTTTCTCTTTTTCTGCCTTAGGGAAGAGAGTCCACAATAAAACTATGCACAACACACACCCTTCACTGAACCAAGGAGGTGTATGGGGGCACTTTGTTGTCAGGTGGTCTTCAACTTTGTAGTGTGCGTCACCTGTTCAGCGAGACTGGCTCTTATGGAGTTAACTACAGTCTGACGGATATTCTCTTCCATGTATTGCTCAGTGAGTGGTTTTATCACCTACAGAAAATGAAAGATAAGAGAACAAGAGAGAAAAATGTTATAGAAGATCATGAACAGCCAAGGAAGAAAGTAAAACACTGAATTATGGGGGGCATAACAAAGCATTTCAAACTGAGTAGAAAAAAATCAAGAAGTCATACTCTTGTGAAACTACCAGTAGAGCACAGTTGATGTTGAACCTGCACAAAGCTTTGAGGAGCAGCAGTACAGGAATAAAAATCTCAAACTCATGTTAGAAGAAGTTGGTAAGTGGATGATAAAATGGTCAACCTCCCATGTGGCACTTGGGACGTACCGTAGGGGGTGAAGACTATATGACCCGAGTATTTCACTGAGCTGTCTAAAATATACACCAAGACATGTACTTCGACCCCCTCTACCCCCATATCAGGTGACCTTTCCCTTGATGTTTAACCAGTAAAGACCACAGGACAGCCTAGTAAACAGTCCTAGCAGAGGCATTCTGACTTTGAGTGACCCCTTTTGTTGAATCACACATGCACTAGGTGCCTTCATGCATCCCTGTAGCAGCTAGCCAAGTATCCAAGCAAGCAGTACACACAAGGACTTAGCAGTAAAGACTGTAAAAGAAAAATAAAAAAAAAAACCTTGCTGTCCAGGAACTGATCATTGTTCTCCAAACTAATTAACAACCGATAAAGGATAAATTCTGTTAGCTACTGCCGTTGTTTGAGCACGTTGCTCAAGTTTACAAAAGTTTCAAGTTAGGATTATGTGGGATGTTTCTTAATTGTAAGATAATGCAACATTACGCTGGGGAGGAGGGGTGGCAACATTACCCAGCACATTTATTAGCCATGCATCATAATCTCTAGTCACATTTTAATATGCAAGTGATTTCTCAAGCCAAGTGTGTCGGGGGTATGACTAGAATTTTACTCGTCTCAAAAGGTTTTTTAAATAAGCTTTTGCCTCACCTTTAAACTAAAATGTGCATAAATAAAATATTCAAGTACGCTAGTTTGGTTTTTAAACTGTGGCTGTAACCAACAATTGCGTAATACTTTGGTACTTTACTCATCAGAATATCTTGCAGATCAGGCACTAGCAGCCGTGACATTCTGCTCTGCAGGACCTACAGGACTACCCAAAGGCACGTATTTAGGAGGAGATCATCTCCGAGGTCATATTGTTGCCACTTGTATGAAATAAGAGTGTGGAACGGATGGTGGTCTGGCGAAACAAGATGTACCTAGTCGTCATTAAAAATTGAATATGATTAGCAATTAAAAACTAGAAATAAAACCCCACATCATAGCTTGTGGTTGCCTTTTTGCATTCTAGTGCACCTTGAATTGCCATTGTGTTCGAAAGGAACCATATAAATAAACCTGCCTTGCCTTAAGTGTTGGAATGTTAATTCAATAGTAACAGCCATAAGAAAGCACCACCCACCTGCTCCCACATGGCTTCTGCTGTGAGGTCTATAGCCACACCCACTTCTCGATATTCCCCAGAGTATCTGACGTAGGCCCACGCACAGAGTGACATCAGCGACACGCCCATCGCAAGGTTGGCCAGAGCTGCGATTGCCGACAAGCCAATGAAGCCTGTTACCGTAGATACTATGTAGGCGAAAAACATAACGGCGAACAGCGTGGCCGGAGTTCTCGCTGCATAGAAAATGTTCTTGCTTTCGTTGTGTTTAACGAAGTTTGAGTAAAGTTCATCGAGTTCAGACTCCAGCTGTTCTTGGTATCGCTGGCTGAACTCCGTTCCTCCCATTTTCTTGACAGAACGGAACTGCTGGACAGACGTTTGCTTCAGGTCCTCGTGATGGCGCTGAAGGTCTATCGGTGCAAGATACGGCTTATCTCCACCACATATCTATGAGGCGGTGAGAAAATATGCTTTAAATTATCTGTAAATTACCTTTAAATTCATTGGTAAGAGAACCTATATAAGAAAAAATTAAATCATACGTCAAATGTAGCAAAGGGATTAAAGTTATCTAGGCCAAATTACAAGCTATTTTAGTGCTGTGGCCTCAAGTTATTTTCAGTTATCTAGGTTACCTCGCAACTTTACACTACAGCTATATTAAGACAGGCCTCAAGCCCCTCTAGTTACTTCACTTTCACTGAATAGAGAAATCTATAAATTAACGAATAAATCAACTAATTCTTGAGATGAGAGATTCTAACATGGAGGGTTATGTTCACAATATGCTACGGTGTAAAGACTCCTGGAGTCAGCACAAAAGCTTTGGTCCTACCTGCTCCATGGAGCGGCTGTAAGTGTCCTTCGCCCCAGCCACGGCAGTCAAGTTGTTGGCTTCAGCAGTCGCCTTGACAGAAGGACAGTGAGCAAAGGAAACTGAAACGGCTGAACAAACTGCTGAAACTTCCCTTGATGTTTAAAGACCACAAGGGCAGCCTAGTGGGCTGGCCTAGAACAGGCAGTCTGGAAAACTACGAGTGACCCCACTTTGCTAAAACATGTGCACCAAATGCCTTTGTGCATCTCTGTAGTAGTTAGCTGGGTATCCAAGCAAGCAGTACACAACCAGTTAGTACTAAAGACAGCAAAACACACCGTACTGTCATTGTTCTCCCATTAATCACTTAATTAACTAAGCAGTTAAAAAGACTGATTGCATCCAAGAATGATTATTTTCAATAATGTCAGCAACTATCTTTCTTGGAGGAAACTGCTTAGGTTTACAAACTTGCAAGTTAGAATAATAATATGGGGGATGTTTCTTAATTGTATTGAGGTGTTAATTGTGAAGAGATCAGGACATACCTGCAACATGGACTTGGGATGAGGAAGCTCATCACCTTGGTAGATTTTGATGTAGGCCTATATACAAAATATATTTACATATTCACATAATTTGAATCACACAGTCTATTTCATTAATGCATTAGGGGATAAAATGCACATTACTATGTTTGTAAAAGTAAACAAAAGTGCTGCTTGTACAGACAATGAACGAAATTCCTGACCTTGAAATATTCCAGTAGGTCTCTGCATGTGACCTTCGCCCCATTGATCTCCTTTTCAATCAGGTTTTCTGGGGCCAGTAGTAGGGGTACCAGGTTCTGTAGCTCTTTCTTGAACTCGGCATCAATGTCTACAGAGAACACTACAAGATTAGAAGACTATTTGATGGGGCTCCACGTGCGTGTTTGATTATGAGATTGCTCCAACCTTTCAGTCTGCCATCAAAATATGGGTTGGTTGCAACCTTCAGGCCAGGATGAGGCAACAGAAAGCAGCCAATTCTGGAGAAGCAAGAGTGAATGTGCTTCCTCACGTTCTGCAGCTCCTCGTGTTGGTTCTGGTTCACCTGAACACACAATTACACACAAACAAAAAAAGAAGACATTTTTTAACACTCAATTCAGACCATCACAGACGTAAACGCACGTCTCCATGTCTCACCTGAAGCCTGCGTTCCAAAAAGTGATTACCTCCCGTCAGCCCGTACTGGTATTCATAAGGGGAACACCAGTCTCTGATCAAAAACAGCAGTTTCTGGAGGAGGCAAAAACCCACATAATCAGAAACATAGATGTGAGAGCACAAATATTAACATATTACTGAACATGGTTAATATAGTTCAATACCTGAAATGGTTTTTCAGAGACTTCTTCTATTGCCAGACGGCCATATTCTGTAAAAAGCTAAAAGACAAAAGGTTAGACTGAACCACTGGATGTACAAATATTATGCGTTAACTTTTACATACACCATTTTGAGGTATACTGAAAATGAGACCCTAACAAATTGAATAGTAGCTCAGTTCGTAGTACTCCACTGTATCTTAAATTAAAAAACGTTTAAGGTTAAAGGGCAAAATTCATCTTTAATTGGAGGGTATTTACTTGATCATCACTGGAACCACAGCTTTATTTATTTTAGTACATGGTGATTAAACTGTTACACAATTTGCCCTACAATATACCACCACACACTGAATAACTGATTTGATATGTTTAAACACTGACCTTTATTACTGAAGCTATTTATGTGTTTGATCAAGTGAATGCCATGATTATATGGTTGTTTGAACACCCTTCTGGAATTTGTCAGAATGCTTGCAGTCTGTTGGGGATTATTTTCATATTACAGCATTGCTAACTTTAATCCATTATTAAGAGAGCAAAATGCCCTGGTGAGCAAACACCCTGACTACAAGAGTGGATGACAATACTTTAAATCATGAAGAAAAAAATATCCAGTTGGTATTCAACAGAGGATTAACTAGCAAGTCTCAGACAGACCAAGTAATGCATCAAAGGGAAGAACGGAGGAAGAAAGCTGATGCTTAACCACTCAGAACCAACCAACCAGCTCCAAACTTAGAATGGTGCTCCACTCATCAAGACAATGACTTTCAACATACTACTAAAGCATCTATGGAGTTTGTCCCATGTCAAAAAGTGGAATGTTCATAACTGGCTAAATCAATCACCAACCTGAACCTGCAATTCACTCGCTGAAACCAGGGCCGAATGTTAAAAAAAAAATATATAAATAAATACATAAAGTAATTTGCATGTTAATTGGTCAAACTGCTTATGGTCCACTGAAAGGATAGAGACATGAATCTTTGACTTAAAACTGTTTTTCAGGCATACATGAATTGCTCTAAACAGTGTATGTAAGAAACAAGTACCTGGAGATGCTGCAGATCATCTTCTTGAATATTCTGTGAAAGATTATAAACCTAGAACAAACAAAGAGCCCATATGGTAGGCATGAAAACACAGCACCCATATGCACATACAACAGCACCTAACACGGACGACAATCATTCTTTGCACATCATAAACACACCTGTACAGAGCTGGTCATGGTGCTGAGGGCAAACACTGTAGCACAGTCCTTAATGGTGGACTGGCTGTCAAAGGCTCCCTGAGTGTCAACCAAAAGGACAGCCACCTAAAAACAAACTGTGATTAGATATCAAGTATGTTTTAGGACGAACAAGTGTGAACATGGATAGGTGATTAGTTAATGCTCAACACCTCACCTTACTGCCATCTGGCTTTTCAACTACAAACACGTCACTCCAGGCCTGTATTCCTGTTGTCTCTCTCTCACAACCCCCCCTCCAAGAGAAACCTGTGAGTGGTTCATCATCTCCTCCCATCCATGACTCAGGCGACTACAGAAGGGTGATGAGAAGGAGACAGCTGCAGAACACGCTAATGACTCTTAGCGTCTCTAAAGTGCGAAACCAGCCAGGCCAGTTAACGATGTCGCGACCGTAGCGTGGCAGTGAAGACGAGGACAGCGCAGTAAGCATGCTGGCGACATGAGTCACGCGTAGAGCAAGTGAGCGCATGTAGTGGCTCACCTGGCTGTACATGTAGCGCAGCATGAAGTCCAGCAGGAAGGATTTGCCTTTGCGAAAAGCTCCAGCAACAGAGAGCACAACCACATTGAGATCCTTGATGTGATCTTGCATTAGAATCTTCTCCAGCGCAACAACATTTAACTCGAACATATGGTCATCCTGGTTGGCAAGCACAATCTGTACTGGCCCAGCCCCAAGACTGATGGGCTCTTCCTCCTCAGGTTCAAGCTTTTCCTCCATTGCACATGGAGCCACTCCATTAGTGTTAGGTGTCAACTCTTCCATTGCACGTAACTCCTGATCTGGGTGACAAAAGGGCACCTCCTCCACCCCTATAACATCTGAGTAAAAGACAAATTATAAATGAGAGGATGTATTTGCATAAACACAGTCACGTGGAAAACCAGCATGTGTGTGGTAAACACAGAGCTGGTGATAAAGAATCGTCTTAATCTTTAAAAAGGACCAAAATCCCTACCCTACTACCAATGATGCTAAGATGAAGATATGAAACAATCCATCAATCACTAAAAGCCATTTTGACAAGGACAGGACGATATTGTCTTTGAAATCGTGATTCTTAATATTTTAAGCTCCAGAGTCAGTCATGGGTTACCGTGACTTTGTTCTTACAGCATCACTTTACAGCACTTCACACATACTCCACTGGAATTTTCTATTCCAGGCGCGCAGAACCTTGCGCTATGCCCTGCGCTTATCTGTGATCTGCAATGGATGTGTTGGAGTTTAATTTGGCCTCATTTCACTGAAGGAAACCTTACAGACGCTTCGTGATTGCCTCTTTAAGCGCAAGACAAATCCAACTGTCCTGACTGGACTGCTCTTAAGGGTCGATCCAAAGCACAAGCACTACGCCAAGGGAACAGGAAAAGGAGACACTGAGCTAGCCAAATGGCTATGCTATGAAACTCTCTCAACATCAACAACTTGCCTCGTTGGTTTCAACGTAACTTCTCACGACGTTGAAACGGATTCGTTGATAATATCGTACTTAAATATAGCAAAAAGAAAAAGACGTGTGAGATGTGTGACGAGTGTGCAAAAATACTTTTGTTTGCCAAGGGTTTGCAAACTAACGTCAGTTTTTGCGGCTAAGAATAGCCTAAAAACACACAGTAAACACTCGTGTGTTTCGAATAATCGAATACCAAGAACCAACTGGGAAATCGTTACATCGTTAGCGGGACTGTTCGTGTACAAAAGACGACAAACTCACTAAATGTTCGCTGCCTATCTGTATAGTTATCTAGTTTGCAATTTGTCATAAGCAAACTTCCTTTTGAAGGCATAAAATCACCATGTGCTGAAAGCCAAGCGACAGCTGTCCCAAGCTTTCGTAAGCTTTGCACCACCGCAGGGCAAAACTCCCGGACCAACTGCCCTGCCAGGCAACGTTAGCTCGCCAGTTAGTGATAAAAACTGCCACAAACGCCGGTCAAACCAGACACAAGTGAATAAAGCGATCAGGTAAATTAACCAAGAATCAGATAACTATTCAAGATACTTTGATTCACTTTCTTTCACTTTACAAGAAAGCGGCAAATCAAACGATCACCGCACTATACTGATACAATCTCCGATTTAACTTTAAATTTTTCTCGCGCTTTTATTACCTCTGTCAATATTGTTTATGTGATTCGTGTCCGAGAAACTTCTCCGATTTCTCCGTCGGCTGTAATCCGCCATCTTGTTCTGTTTGAGGCTCCAGCGCGACGCTGCGGCCACTTTCCCTCTTCACTTCATCGGGTTTGGGACGCGCCAAGAGGCGGGCTGGAGGCGTCCCCGTGGTCCTAGTGCTCAACTAATCCCCGCTTCAAAAATAAATCGCACGCGCGCGTACAGTGGACTTCGACTCTACCCAGTGACCCTTCGACTTCATTCGAATTTCGTTCGATTAATTTGAAGGAGGGGGGAAAAGTAATGTAACACAAACTAATATGTAGGCAGATTGTTATATTATGTCAGAAACTATGAGTTAACCTGATGCCTTGGTTGGAGTACTAGGACGGCAGTCGCATAGAAAATGTGCTACACAGAGAAGCTCAAGTAGGCATACTCATACAAATAGGTTAGAGAAGCTAAAAGGAGAATCCTCTGAGACACTGCAATCTGGGGCTCGTTATATGAAAGTCCACACATCCACACATCTTCAAACAGGTCAAACACTTAAGATAATTCTAAATGTAATGTATAGTCTATAACATGGTTAAACATTACCATTAGCTTAACAGTTTTAGGCATGTAGGTGTTTAGCCTATTACAAATGCAAAAGTCCAAATAAAATATGACATATGACAAAGGAGGAAATAAAGAGATATATTCGTTTTTTCTGAGAAATGTTTTGTATAAAAAATAATCATAAATTCTAACTTTATTAAATGTTGTTTTTATTTTGCATAATGATCAGTGAGAAATTTTAAATGAATTTATTTACAGGTTGCAAAAATAATGAGAGAGCTGGACATTTAAAACTAGATAAGCATTTTCTTTCCAAGAAATCATAGGTTTCTTTGAGGCTAGTTATTGAACATAGACTTTGTTTTTGAAGTTTGCGCAAGAAGGCCGAGTAAGTCATAAAGTCTAATTATAATAGCTGACCCAGTCGGAACAACTCAACCTAAATCTACTGTTTAGTTCTATACCATACTGTTTACTGTTTTTAAACTTGAACGCAGAAGCATCAATTCTTTAAAATAATACATCAGTATAATTAAAACCATAAACGTATATATTAAAAAATGCATCGGTATGTTATCCAATAAAACCATGTATCCATATATCGTTCGATAAAATAACAATATTTAAAAAATGCATTGATGGATGAGTTGTTTGCTTTTTAAAATGTATTTTGATTTATTTTTATTTTTATATAGCCTACAGTATATACTGGTGGATTTAATAGCAGATATATTTGTTTAGTTTTGTCGCGTTTCGACCACCATACATGATGACGACAATTTCGTCAGACGTTCAAAGTTTGGATTTTCAGCTCAGTTAGTTAGTCACTGACATTATACATTTACGAGGCGACAGAAAATATTTGTTTTGTGCGTTGTACGACATGACAGAAGTGGGAAAAGAGGTGTTACATTTTGTTAGTGGTCATCGCTCTGTTGAGAAATGGACACTGCGCTCCAAAAGCGTCAGTGTTGAAGTTATCTCCTTAGGTTGTGTACTAACCTCCATCAAAACACTTGATCGGAATGGGCAAATGTCGGATATAGTGTTAGGGTTCGATGATCTCGAATGTAAGTCTAAATCAGTTTCTTGGTGTATCAATGGAAACTGTTTTTGTTGGATTCGTTAACTGTGGATTTTACATCTATTTCCGGACTTGCACTCGTGACCAAATATCATTGAAAGAGAAGTATGCACACCTGCTGTATTTCGGCAGTGCTTGTTTTACCTGTGCGCTATTACATCTTGATGTAGCCTTTTATTCAGTGCAAAACACGTAGAAAGCTGTTTAGCCTGTCAATACAATTGTGAGTTGAAATATCAAGTATAGCCTGTCCCTTATCTACCATACTTATCCAACCCTATCTGGTTAAATGAGTATCAGGTAACGATATATGCCACTATGTACGACTGTTATAACAATACTGGATGCATGCATGGCTTCCGAACCAATGTACACGTTACTGTGTCTGCATACGTGCAGAACCCGCCTCCAAACAAACAAGAAAAAATAACACACCAACCATACGCACTTTAAAAAAACTTGGATTATGGAGTGAATGACCAGTGATAATGTGAACATATGAATTTACAGGTTATATAAGTAATCCGCGTTACTTTGGAGCTGTGGTGGGGCGAGTTGCTAATCGTATTGCCAACGGCAAGTTTGTTATCGATGGAAAGGAATACAAATTAGCCACCAATAATGGACCCAATGCTCTGCATGGTGGCCTGAGGGGCTTTGATAAGGTATGTAATTATGTAATGATCATGAATCATATTACTCAAAGATCTTTCAATCCACATGTTCCAAGTGCTTGGAAGTTTGTACTTTTATTTTATACATTTTATTTACAACTTGTTTGCATACTTATGAATATGTGATATGATATGAATATGAATATGCAAACTTATGAATATACTTAATGAAAATAATGAATTTATGAATAATAAAATGTCCTCATTGGGTGTGTCAGTTAATGCTGCAGTGTTCATGTAGGCAGTGTGGACCTGTGAGCCAATACCTAATGGAGTCAGATTCAGACACATTAGTCCTGATGGTGATGAGGGTTACCCTGGCAACCTGAAGGTTTCTGTTACCTACACACTGGAGGAAAACACCCTGTCTTTGCAATACCATGCCGAGACTGACCAAACTACACCAGTCAACTTGACCAACCACTCTTACTTCAACTTGGCTGGACAGGTGAGACTTGGTGCTAACACTGACCAAAGTACCCCAATACACAGACACAGCTGGATGTATACATTTACCACTTCTGCACAAATTGAGAGATTAAGAGTGAAAGAAAAAAGGATAATCTTTTTTAAATAATCAAATGTGCATTTATTTACCAGTGAGTTATTGTTTTGCCTTTACTCCACTATACTGTATTTGAAAGGAAATAATGACTATGATTTTAAAATTTTGAATACAAGTATTCATGTGTGTTTTTATCAAGGATTTTTTTTTTTTTTTTACAAGGATTATGTATTTTATACATAGGGCACACCAGACATTTATGACCATGAGGTGACCATCTCAGCAGAGGCCTACCTTCCTGTGGATGACACCATGATCCCCACAGGTAGATTATTTGTTTTTATCATGATGATTTTGGTGTTAATCCCAGATTCCTGCAGCCCCACAACAATTTATAGGCAATGCAAAACTATAGTAGTGATTGGATCTCTCTTCATAGGAGAGGTTAGATGTGTGGAGAATTCATTATTTGATCTGCGCAAGCCTGTCGTTCTTGGGTCTAGACTGAAGGAGCTTCCTGGCCCTGGGTTTGACCATAACTTCTGCCTTTCGCTTCCTGGTCAACCAAAACTGGAAAAGAAATGTGCAAGGTAAGACCATGCACCATATCACCACAAACAGTCCAACAAACCTTTGTACTGTCCAACTGTTCTACACACCAATGTTTATCTTGAAATCACATGCCTTCTCTACCTGAGATCACGTGATCATTTCTATTGCTCTTCCTGAAGAGTGGTGCATCCTGGGACAGGCCGTGTTTTGGAGGTGAGCACCACTCAACCTGGCGTTCAGTTCTACACCGCCAATTTCCTGGATGGAACATTTAAAGGGAAAGGCGGCGCTTCATACCCCAAACACAGCGCTTTCTGTCTGGAGACACAGAACTGGCCGGATGCTGTTAATCAGGTAACAGAACAGCGAGGCAAGATTACTAGTTGGTACCAAACTACCAACACCCAGTTCTGTTAGATCTCTTTAAATGTCTTCAAGAAATCAAGGGAAGCTAGAAAAGGGAAATGTTCTTCCATCTGGACTAATGTCTCCACTCTGTGCTATTTGCCCTCCAGGCCCAGTTCCCCAGTGCTCTGCTGAGACCAGGAGAGGAGTATACACACACCACACACTACACTTTCTCTCTGGCCTAAGGTGAAACACACATCACTCTCACAACGCTGAAGTACATTAAGCTTGCCATTAGGACGGCCAGAAGTTCAATCAAGGTAAAATGTCACCCTAAAACAGACAAAATCAAGAACTGGTGTCATTTCCATTGTTTGGATTTTTTTTTTGCCATTTATTGATTAATTGCTAGAAGACTAGTTGAATCTCACATTACAGTATGTTTTCCTTAGTAAATCAATTATTAATAAAGAAAAAAGGTTTGCTAATGAATCTTCAGTTGATTATTTTTGTACACATTCCATAATATGGTCTTTTTCTTGCCTTAATCAAATAAAGTGCGCAGTGAGAAAATCCACTTGGGTAACAACATACTTTGGCTTGTGTTTTATTCTTATTATGCATCTCCCATTAAGTTCTGCATAATGGAGGAAAGACATTCCAAATGTGATTTAACTAAACATACATGTAATGTGATTATGGAGATTATACATTCTGGATGAAAATATCCATTGTGTCACATAAATACAAACACACAGACATAAAACACACGTGCTTCATGCTTTGGACTCCAAAGACACTTCATGCACATGCTTCATTTGTGTGTGCTCCTTAATACTTACTACAGTACAAACTAAAGCAGACTCTCTTCACAGAATCCAATATGGATCCAGTACATCTTTTTTAACAAAGTTTTTAATCTCACTTGCCTGCAGTATTCAAGTAATATAAACAATTCCAAATACCTGAGTGTGAAAGTGATGTTTGCATAGCAATGCAATTATTTCGTTTGTCTTTGAACTAGGATACTTGGCTGTGGTGTTGAAAAGGCGTATTGGTGGATGTGATGGAGGCCCGCTGATGTGCATGCGATGGATGTGACATTTCTTGTATGTATAAGGAGAGTGTGTGTGTGTTCTACTGGGTTGAGATAAGGGAAACTATGGTGTGAATGATGCGTGAGCCCCGCGGGCAGGTGATCAGGTCCATGCTGGGGTTTCTGATCTTCTCCTCCAGGAGCTGATCCAACTCCCAGCGAAGCTCCTTCACCAGCTCGGCCACCTGCACACACCACTTTAGCATGAGCTACCGAGCAAAACCCTTGGAACCAAATGTAAAATATCGTCTGTTTAGCATCGTCTCCATGTTGCGTCTGCTGTTGCGAATAACCGTGTGAAGCGAGTTGGAGGCGGGGTCTGCTTACCTCATGCGAGGCGGCAGCGAATCGGATCCATCCGTCATCCAGCGAGATGATGAACTCGCCGCGCTGCATCTCCACGCTGACCTGCCCTCCGCCAAACAGCACCATGGGATACACGCACACCATGCTGCAGTCTCGAATGAACACGCGGCTGGTCTTCACCTTCTCGTGGTAGACCAGGTACGGGCTGTCGTAGTGACGCACCTGCGGAGGAGGACGCGTTCAGAACGGCCCGATGAACTCGGGCACGCAAGCCTGAGGCGCGTCTGAAACAACAGCTCCGAACAAGGTGGGCAGTGTGCGTAGCGTGGGCTGTTACCGTGAAGTTGACGGACGAAGGATGTATGTGAACCGCTCCGTCACCCTTGGTCAGGAAGCGAAGTTCCTCTGCTTTAGGCAACATCTTAACTGCCCCTTTACTCGTCTGCTTGAACTTACCGTGTGGTGATCGTATCTATACACACACACACACAGAGGACGGTGGACAGTGTATGAGCCTGAGAGTGTGGAATTCAGTAAAGCTTGCATAGACGGGTGGGAGACACTGACCTGGACTACATTGGGGTAGAGGGCAGCACACAACATGGCTGATGTCAGCTTTGTGTTGTCAGAGTTCAAGTTGGCCTTGGAGAAAAAGCCCAGCCACAGCAGTGGGTTAAACATGGCTGTACGAGTGACTGTGTATGACTGTCACAAAGGGCCACAAACAACCACTCCAATAGGCTTATGGTACCCTCCACAACACTGCCCAGCAACCGTATATTTATTTACTCAACCATATAGATAACAAAAGTGTGTCAGATAACGACCATAATCATAGAAGAAGTTACCTCATAGCCTGTAGCCTCCAGCACGCCGTCGGTTCCTGTTGAGCTCCTTCTCTCTATGTCGCTGGTCTTCAGGCCATCCCTCACGAAGCCGATATCAGAGAGGAGCTCTGCGAACTGCCTTTTCAGACATGCTATCTCCTAGCAGACACAAATACATGTGCCAACATCAAACACAGTGGCCTTTGTAATGACTAATCTAAAAAAGAAAGAAGGGAAAACGAAAAAGAGGTAAAGCAAAGCAAGCCAGTATTGGGGGGCAGACGTGCCTGTAGACCCCGGATAGACAGGAAGTTCTCTCTGCAGTACTTATAACCAGCCTGGGAGCCATTCTGTGCTGCACGACACCAGCCCTGTCACACACACACACACACACATACACATTCTAGGGAAAAATGTCATTTACTTAGGGAAATTAAATTCTAGATTGATATGACAAATTTCAGTTTTATGTAGTGTATATTTTATAAATTTTATAAATATTTCCTTCAGAGAACCCAGTAACCTTGTATGCCTGAAGAAGAGCAAGATGGTCACTGTTGGCGAGAGAAAAACTCAATTTCCTCTCATTTGCCTCCTCCCTTTTGTCCCACGGAGACACCTAAGAAAGACACGAATGAGGCAGACATACGGCCCAAGAAACAGACGGAGTGGAGAACAGATGGAGAAACAATTAGTAATGACAAGTAACCACCTGTAATATCAGAATAAAGAATTTTATGTCAGAGAACCGCATGACTGTCGTAGCGTCACTGGGATGCTGGTCTTACGAAAGGGCTTTTGAAGGCCAGGCTGGCGGCGATGGTAAGAGCGGGGTCCAGGCAGCGGAAGATGGCCCCCAGCAGCATCAGCTTGCCTATGCGGACATCCACGGGGAGGCAGGCCAGGTGCCAGCCCAGCGGAGTGAGGCACTCGGCCTCAGTCAGAGCGCCCAGAGCGCACAGCCTCTGCTTGGCTGCCTCCAGACTGCCCTCTGCTGGAGGCTCGATGAGCCGTGAGAACACGGAGTCCAGGGAACGTTCAGAGAAGACCTCCAACACCTTAATCCTGAGGCAAACGAGTACAGGGGTGGAGCTACAGACTCATCGGAACAAAACAACTTAAAGCTGTTGTGAGCGATTCCTTTCAGAACACTGACTAAACCGTTTTTACATCCCAACAACTGCCACTACAACACTTCCTCTGAGGAAAGATGGACGTCTCTGTGAGGGCTCTGTAATCATCAGGTAAAACGACTAAACGGTAGAATTAACCAATGAGGACAAGGTAGTCCTAGTGATAATTATGCATGTGCACAGACAATGTGTGGATACGGGCCAGCCCACCTGAGGCAGAGCTGCTCCAGAGGAACTCTCTGGATCTCAGGGAGCTGCTGTGTGCTGAGCTGGTGGTTGAAGCAGTGGCTGGTGAACATGTGGAAGCAGAGCCCAGAGGTGACGCGTCCAGCACGTCCTCTCCTCTGCACAGCGTTGGCGCGAGACACCCACGCGTCCTCCAGACTCTCCATGCTACGGCTGGCATCATACCTGGCGCGCAGACACAGACACAGATGCGGAGATGAATCTGGAGGAAAACTCTGCATGCGTCTCTTTGGTGACAGTAGGAGAAATCTGTTATTTATAGATTCCTACCTCTTCTCTTTCATTCTCCCAGAGTCAATGACATAAACGACGTCATCGATGGTCACTGATGTCTCTGCTATGTTAGTGGAGATGATGATTTTGGTTACACCCTCAGGTGGGTGTGTAAACACGGCCTGCTGCTCTTCATTGGACAGAGATGAGTGGAGTGGATACACCACACACCTATAACAACACACAATTTTTTTTTTTTAGAAACCAAACAAGAATTACATAGACAGGTACACCTGTGCATTTATAATTACCTCTTCGCTCTTCTATTGTTGAACATCCTGTTAGACTGAAGTTGCTCATACAACTGTTTTATCTCAGCTAATCCAGGCAGGAAGACCAGTATAGCACCTACACAGACAAAAGCCCACAGAACATTCCACAAGCATAATCTGCATTTCACACATCACTAATATGGATATTTGGCTGCCATTAGTTATTCAGATCATGTACTATATTTAAACAGTCTTTACCTGATGGGTAGTTGTGGTCTCCGTCTACAATCCACTCCAGCAGGCTCTCCAGGAGATCCATGTTGATTTTATCCAGGTCCATTCCAGCCAGAGTTTTCAAAACAGACTTTGAGCAGTCTTGATAAAAGAATTTCAAAAAGACCTTACACTTAAAATGCAAATCATGAATGTTCCTGAAGCAGCAGTATTGGTTAAGGTAAACAAACATGTGTGTTACTGTACCAACTCGGTAAATTAGACCTTCTTGTACAATATGACTGAAGCCATTTTTTTGTTTTACTGGCAAGTACACAGCCTTGCTAAAAAAATAAATAAATACTAACCAGAAAGTGTAACAGACGTGTCTCATTGAACAACTGAACCAAACCTTATTTAAAGCCTTGGTTTCCTTACTTGGAAATCGGACTGTGAGCTCCTGCAGACCGAGCTGTTGGTCAGGGATGGAGTCTTTAACTGCGTCTTTCCTCGTGAAGGAGCTAAACGACCAGCCGTCATCGTCTCCCATGTCTGCTGCCATTGGCCGCCCTTTCCCAGCCCTGCTCCCCTGATTGGACGAGCCACTCGGCTTTGCCGAGCGCCGGTACGGGCTGCCGTCTTCTAGCACGTACCTGCCAAACACAGCCGCAACACGGTCTGAAGGTGCGCCTAGCCACAGCGGCGTAGGGATACACCTGCAGCCTGCAATAGACGCACACGTGCAGTGAACGCTGCTCTGTACCTGGTCTTAGCAATGGCGTCTTCAAGGAAAAACTGATCCACCGGAAACGTGCGGCCTGTGGGCGAGGGGTGTGGTTTCATCAGTGATTGTCAGTTGTGTGGTGTGGAGTAATGGCACCGTATGAACGTGCCCGGCGGAGGCCAGGGGAGCTTTACCCGGTATGTGGATGGTGGGGCAGCGGTTGAAGTACTGTGAGAAGAGATCAGCGTTCAGGGTAGCACTCATTAGAATGATCTTCAGATCCGTCCTCTGCAACATCAGGTCCTTCAGAACCAGCAACAGGAAGTCACTGGGGACAGGAAATGATGTCACAGTCATTTTTTTTTTCACTCTTTGTGTGAATAAGTGCATCATTTATCTCACCTCTCCTCTGTGCGTTCATGAACCTCATCCACAATGACATGTGTGACTCCTCTGAGCTCAGCGTCTCCCGCCAACCTCCTCAACAGTACACCAGTGGTGCAGAACAGCAGCCTGGTACTGGACGACTACACACACACACACACACACACACACACAACACACACACACAAACACACATTGTTCGTTCATATGTGCACCACAGCAATGGCACAGTCATGATCTGTGTGTGTGTGTGTGTATGCAAGAGGACATCAGTTACCCTGACGGTCTCCAAACGAATCTGGTATCCAGTGGAGTGGCCCAAAGCCTCAACCCGCTCCTGTGCGACCCTGGTTGCCACAGTGATGGCAGAGATGCGGCGTGGCTGAGTGCATATGATGCTGGCCACACTCTCCGGCTTCTTGCTCAGCGAGTCATCCAGGATGAACTGGGGGATCTGGGTGGTCTTGCCACACCTGAGTTTGAACATGCAGGCACATTTCACTGCAAAGGCCTTTATAACACGGTGTGACAACCTTCACGCCACTCGTTACATGTTGACATACCCAGTCATCCCACTGATCACTAGAACTTGGTTCTTCTGCAAGCAGTCTAGAACGTTCTCTTTCTCAGCCCACACGGGCAGCTTGGACCGCTGCTGTTGCATGGACACATAGCGCCTGGAAGACTGGCAGATATATACGACTTAATACACACACACGAACAAAGACATGACACTAAACACACACTGACTGACACAGGAGACTCAACACACACACAACATACACACTTGCAGAGACATAAGTATTACAAAACACACACATTAATCATATGCATTTACCCACACAGACTGACAGAGGCATGAGATTTAACACACCCTCTTACAGGTGATGCAAGGTTGCACAAAGTGCATCACATACGTCTTGTAGGAATTCTCATCAGTTTGTGCATTAGTGCTTTTTGTCTATACTGAAATGTGTGCGTGGCTGTCAGAGCTTTAAGGTGGGTTAGAGCGTTTGCATTCGTTACCGGCTTTCTCTTGAACTCCCTACAAAGCTTCCTGTTCTCCTTCAGCACGTCTTCGGCTCTTGTCTCGGATTTCTTCTCCAACCTCTTCCTGAAGTTCACATAGCTCTCGTTCACTATGGGAACACATTCCTCACCATCCTCTTCATCCTCTTCGTCCTCATCTTCTGCACCATTTGTGTTGAGACTCTCAGCTGACTGGATGACTTTGTCTGCAGTAACACAGCAGAACAGTCACACACTCATTGCCAGGTATCAGTGTCTTTTTATAAGATCACCGAATTTGAGCTCAGGTAACTAAAACAGCAGCGTATACATGTACACAAGGGTACGTATGTAAATGAACATTTGTGACACCTACAATGAAAAACGCTTATTCGTAAACACTTCTCAATCTACTGGAGTAACATGATCATGAACGCCTTACCTTCTATGTGACTGATTCTGATGTTGGGTTTCTCTGCACCGTTAGATGACTGGGAACTGGTTGCTATGCTGCGTGGTGTAGTGCTGGCTGCAGTGTTCTTAATGTTGCGGTTCCTTGTGGTAACAGCAGGTGGCTCCAACACAGGAGGCGGGGCACTATATTTGTGATGCGAAGCGGAAAGGAGCTGCCGCACAGGCCCGTCTTCCTCTAGGCAGGAGATGAGGGTGTAGACGACTGGTTCGCCATCTTGTGCAGCTGTGAGGGACTGGCTAAAGAGATATTCTGTCACACTAAGGCGTCCTGCTCCGGAGATCGAGTCATCAGTGGTGCTGAAGGCAGCTAATGGTGGCTGAAAGGGGTAGAAACTTCCCTGAGGAAAGCGAACCTCCAGCTGGTAAACTGGGGGTTCGACACTTCTAAAACCAGGCTGGCTGGGGCCGTGTATGTCTCTGTGGCCGCCGGACTCGGTCGGGGTTTCGTGTCTGAACTTGCAGCGCCTTCCAAATCTACATCCTGATCCCTTCAGGTAGAACTTACACAACTGATTGGATGAAGCACCCGCGTGCTGTCCGTCGGTGGCTGGCTGGGGGGTGTTGCTCCGGTGCTCGGTCGCCCACAACAGATCCAGGCTGATGGTCCAGACGCGATCGGCGATTCGCTCACAGAAGCGGTCCCCAAAGATGGCAGTTAAAGCAAGGGCCTCCTCCTGGCGAAGGGCCACGCAATCCTCCCGCGAGGGGGGCTCAGGCGTCTGTGGGCCAAGGGCAGTGGGGCCAAAGTGCTCTGTGAACATCTGCGAGAGGAGAAGCTCCAGTGTGGCTCCCACTTCACCACGACCGCTCCCCTCCGCCGACCTGCCCTGCCCCACAAGCAGAGCTTTCCTGCTACGGTCACGATCAAAGCCATATCTAAAATAAAAATAAATAAATAAAGCACTGTTAAAATTGCCTTTTAAGGGTAAATGATTAGTCCCTCTGTTACATTACTGCTACAGACAGTCTTGCTTGCTTTTTTTTTTTTTTTAGTGTTATAAAAAGGGTTTGTACAATTACAAAAAAAAGATTAAAGGCAGGAATGATTCTCTCAATGGTAAAATCGTCCACTATGGAAACTGGACGGCATGCCTGTTCATGGAATTTCACTGGAGAACACCAGTCTCAACACGTTAGAAACCTTTATGTAAATGGTTAGTCAGACATCGATAATGTTGGATAATAGTGAACTTAGGGAGGCTAATACACAGTCTGAGTAAGTACCTGCAGAGAGTGCCTAAAGCGAATAGGGACACAACCGCTTCGGGTGTGGCACGCCTCTCTTCCTTATAGTTCTTCCTCACTTCCTCATACACGCCGTCCTCCGCACACTCCACTCCATCGTCATGAGTGATCCAGAACTGACCTTCTTCACGATGGTCCAGCTCATCACATTCCTCATCCTCTTCTTCTGCTTCACAGTCTGAGCCACTGGGTAAAACAAACAAAAAATACATATGGTAATGTAAGAAACTAACAATGACACATTTGATCAAGATAGTGATGCATACACATTTCAAAACCATCATCGACTCTCAACCTGCAAAGCCTGCATGTTTCCTTATGATCTCATTTTTGACTGTTAAATTAACTCAAAATACACTTACCTATATGGAGCATTGTACTCCTGACTCTGAAGTTCCCTTAGCAGTTCTTTTACTTGTATCTGGTTTTCTGATGTCATGTGTATCTTTTGTAAGGGCAGATGGACCTTGTCAGGTCTGAAGCGATCTCGCTGTTCCTCATCTTGTCTGGAACCATTTTTCCCGTTATAAGAAAACCTGGGAAAACTCAGAGAACTGCCTCGTCCTTTGCCTCTACTGCTCCCACGACCTGTACCTTGAGAAGTACTCGCTCCTCTTCCTCTGTGATGTGGGGGAGGTTTGAAGGAGCGACTCGGTCCAAGATCCAGGCTGAAATCATCCACATCATCCCAGCCACTGGCCCCTTTCTTACCTCCTCCTCCACCACCACCTCCACCACCTCCTCCTCCTCCTCCTCCCCTGGGCTTATTAAACCGGCCCCCACAACGGTTTGGTTTTCCTCTCCTCCTCCCGCTCATAATTTGCTGTCCTTCCTACAAGATACGAGAGATACATGTACTTTCCTATCTGCCAAGAGCTCAATTAAAAATTATTGCACTCCTTAATGACGTCTCAGAACTGGTCTGAGTCCAGTTTGCCAACACCATCGTAGTGTAAAGTGTTAATGAGAGGCAGGGGTAGGGAATGTAATACTTGCCCTGCCATTTAAAGATCGTCTTTGTTTTTTACGATGCTTTTGGAAAACGCAGCCCTGTTTGTTCTGTTGACATCTATATTACGATCTGATATAGTAAGATATCTCTCATGACTAACATGGGATATCGAGCTAGCCAACTAGCTATATAATTAAAAACCAAGAAGCCTCTTTGTTATCTACTTTGGTAGTAGGGAGTGGGTAAGTAGATAGATAGATAGCTAGATACTTCCCTATCTATCTAGATATCTAGCTAGATAGCAACTAGCGTAGTTCACCATTTACCACTCAGCATGGTGTGCTTTTTCGAGATCAGGATGTTAGCCAGTAACATTAGATGCAGTGGTCTGATGATAAACGATTGACCGACATTTAGAAAGATACTCACAAAACATTCCGTTCAAGAGATTCTCAAACAAAAAGTGTTGTACATTTGGAACCGTGACAGCTCAGATCATTTGCTGGAGCAAAGGGGAGAACGGAAATGTTGCTACACCTGGATTAGAATTTATTCCGGTTCATAATTTCAAAGTCAAAATAAAAGTACTTACTTAATACTATTGTTATTCTGGCACGTTCGAAATGTATTTCTTATACACAAAAAGTAGCCACGTATATGGTTTATGGTTTTATATTATACGATTTATATGACTTTTAAAAATCTTTCTACTGTATTTGGTCGGGACAGTCGTTAAATTTATTTACATTTTTTAAATAAAATGTAATTACATCTACGTTTTTTTCCGCTCCTAGCAGATTTGCTATCTGATTAACTGAATTAACTAGCTATTTGATTTTTTTTGCATGATATTCTATTTGCGCTTGCTCTCGGTGAGATCGTGGAAACCAGATCTAAACTTCAAATCGAGTTCGCCCATTGATCGTCTGCGTTCTTTGTTGCACGACTGATTCTCTAGAAGGATGGACGGGCGCAGTTCCGCAGGCTGCAGGTTATGTTGTTAGACTTCAAGGTTTAGCTGAACAGAAACAGGCGTCTCTCTGCAGTGTTTTGGTGGTGCTGGTTTCATAATACGACCTAGTCATGAGCAATTCAAACACTCTATCTAAAGGTAATATTCACACAATTTCAACGTAGTTTACCTTTAGCTACATAACCAAGTTGAATTACCTTTCTAGCTAATTGTTAGCAAACTACTGAGGTTATTCAAGGTTGCGTTCGTTACTTAAGCAACTCGAGTGTTTACTTGCTAGCTACACAGCGAGCTAGCTGATTTGAATCGTATTTCACTCATTTAGTTTGCATAGCTACGATGGGTTTCTGGCTAGCTACGTCTCTCGGCACAGAACCTGGTAGTCTGATGTGTTAGAAAGTTTAGGAAGTATTGATCCAGTGCAGTACATACATCAGCTGGGAATATATGAAGGTGAAAATAATGACTGGTAAACTTGACTGCTACTTCAGGCTCATCGAGGAACGTCGAAAAACGTGCTTGAGGCGTGATGCCAAAGGGATATGACTTGTGCACACCGCAGGTATTTGAGGAGAGCATTAAACCAGCTAACTGCGTTGCCTTTTCAACAGCTGAACTCGTGACGGCTCTTTCCGTCACTGTTGGAGCTGCGGTGGTGGGATTCCTAATCCACAAAAGATTTTTCAGCAAAGCCAAATGTGTGAAGCCAAAGGTGAACCTGGACCTACAGAAAGACGACCCAAAAGTGGTGCATGCTTTCGACATCGAGGACCTCGGTGATAAAGTTGTGTACTGTAGGTGTTGGAGGTCCAAAAAGGTAGGAGCACTATACATCAGTGGATACAGGCAAACCCCCCCCCCCCCTCATATAAACCGGTCATGTAGACAGGTTCATTATGGCAGTTCATGATCATATGATCACTTGTCACAAGGTATAGCTTTCATAAAATGAAATTTGGCAAAAACAAGGTTTAAGTATTTAATCTTGAATCTATAAGAACTTAAGGAAACCCTTTTTTTCCCCTTTCATTATATTACAACAAACACCTGTTCCAGTGCATGTCAGCATCCCAAGTTGTAATCGAATGATCCTATTTGTTTGTCCTGCAGTTCCCATATTGTGATGGTGCCCATACAAAACACAACCAGGAGACGGGGGACAATGTGGGACCCCTGATCATAAAGCGTAAAGAGGCATGAGGGACACTTCCTGTACTCAGGGTTGTGGATGTACTAGTCTCTGCTATAAGAGCTTTAGTACATATTTGTCCCACATGCAGCAAAGTGAGTGGTATGACTTTTTTTTTCATAGCTGCATGTGTTTAGTACATGGTCGATCGCCCCCAGTTATTCTCTTCATGGTCCTATTGTCTGTCCTGTTATATTATCTCTCATAATTTATTTTCCACTGGGTGCAGATAATTACGTTCTGTTTAAATCTTTCATGGTTACACTAGCAACTCTGTTTTCAGTTGCTGTTTTGGGGTCACTAATGAATACCAGATTTATCACCAGCAGATTTTCTTATTGTTTGCTAAATTACATGTGAGCTTAGCAGTTGTTCTAATGGTCAGTTGGTTTACTGTAACTGTTGTTGAAAAAAGAACTTAAAATAACCTACATATGAAATCCTTGACATCAGGAAAAATGTGAACTGAATTATGGTCTTGTGCATCCATGGCAACATTTAGACAGTCCAAAATCTATTTTTTTATTAGATTTTATTTTAATCTCTAAAACATCAAATAAAACCTCATTAGTTTACTACTTTAAGTTAAAATGTCAATTCATGTATGATTTAGTACAAAGTGGATATTAATTGAGCTTTCATTATGAAATGGACTCAAATGAGAAACTGAATTGTGCTTTGAAAAGACGTTTTAAACCAACAAGCACTGAAAATGTAAAAGCGTACAGGTGAAATAATCAAATTGTTTTTGTCTTTTGCTATTTAACAATCACTTTTATCAGTTTTGTTTTGGTTTTATGTAATTGTGGTATTGGTATTTTAATTATTGTGGTATATTATTTGTAATGCAATTCCTAATTAAAAATGTGTGCCTAGGTCATTATTGTTTGCTAAATGTAAAAGATGAGAAATATGCTGAACATTAAAACCTCATTGTTCTCTTTAAACATAACTTAGGGGCCATGTGAAATGCATTTATAGCCAAGTCTTGTTAGTTGGTAATGCAATGTGTAAACTGGGTCAACTCATGGTTTTTGGATGTTGGCTTTTCATCTACACATGTGACTAAGTACTTAATAAGAAATAATCGATCTGGCAGAGTGGTGCAATATGTATGAAACCTCATTTTGGTACATTATTACCATATGATCAGATGTGCTGGTTAACACTTGATTTTCCTTCAGTAGGAAACATTGTATGATGCTTGACAGAATCTTGATTTGTGAAGATCTGGATTGTCTTTATTTTGACTCATCAGGGCACATTTTAGCACCATTAGTACTTATTCATGTTGAAATCCAAAATTATAAAGAGTTCCAAGCTTTCCCACACTATAGAGTAGGAAAACCTGTATTTTTTGTTTGAGTAATTACATTCATAAGCAATATAATAAAATAAATGATTTATCCTGGCTGTAATCTTCCACATTTTTACTTTTTTTACTGAACAGTATGCCATTATTGAAATGGTGTACTCTTGAGATTTTATCGCAGCTTTTGTTATAGAGAAGAGATGCGAGTTTTTTCATACTAACAAGTAAGAACGACTGAATTAATATATATGGCCGGATAATATATTGTCAATAAATAAAATAATTTAAATAAATAAATTGCTGGTGCTTCTGGGTGGCATAGTTTAATGAAACTTGGGTTTCATTGCGTAAATTTGTACAACGCTGACGCTCACGTCTAGAATATACGTCAGCAATATTGCAGGTTCTGCCATGGAGTTGCTGTAGCTTTAATATTACAGTTGGTAATGCAACCACGCAATCTAGGAACAGGTTTGTTTAATTGTTAAAGAGCAGTTGATCTGTTACGCGAACTCGTCTGTTTGGATGAACTGAATCGTTCATTCGCATAACTTCCTCTTCACAGTAAAGGGAACGAGTTGCGGCGTTGCGGGTCCCATTAACCACATGGGCAGGTTGAGTTGTTTGATCATGTGGGTGTCAGAGTCTCATCGAAACTGGAGTTAAAGACAACGGTTGTGTCCCGCACCTAAGTATTTGAACGGACATGGTTAAAGTAAATGCGCGGACTGACACAGGGTCCAGCCGTCGGAAACGGATTAACAGCGTTTGTGAAGGAACTTTGAGGAACGTGGGCGCTGTGGAGCCGTGTACTTCGCGTTTTCTAGGAAGTGGGACGTGGGTTTATAGGAGCCAGCTCAATGTGTTTGCGAAACAAACTGCAGGAATCCCGGATAATCTGTAATCCCTGGCGGTGTACGGTCACCTGGGCGCTATTGAAACTCGGAGCGGACATTTCTAAGGAGCTTCTCCCTCGAATCGTAGGTGTATACACTTAAATTGTGGCTCCTCGGTTACTGAAAGCCGTAAAATCAGTCCATCCACTTAGAGCTGACTATTATGTTTGGGATACGACAAGTGAAGCTCACGGAAGACCAAGTAGTAGTAGACGCGTCTCTAGTGGATAGACTGAAAATTGAAAGCCCGGTGGTGGAGTTGAACGGTGGGAAACCTGGACAGGTGCTGGTCGAAGACGAGAACCGTCAGGCCAGGCCGAATGGATGTGTCCCTCTGTCCCACCAGGTCGCTGGACACAAGTACGGCATCAGTAAAGTCGGTCAGTTAACACCAAAACCAAGTCTTAAAGTTGATCTCTGTAGGGAGTGATGATAAAAACAACCTAGATAAAACAGTGCAAAAATAACAATACTTAATAATACTGTTTTTATTCGTTTATTTTTAATACAAGTAAACATTTTGCTTCCTATAAAACTGCTTCCTATAATGCTGCAGTTTATGTAGACGTCATGTCGTACTCTTCCTCACAATGCTTTGGCCTTTGGAGAATGTTGTAAATTTAAGGACACAAACCGCTGTCACAGATCTAAGGTTGATGAGTTTTAATTTCAAGTAGGATTCCAAAGGTAGCATGTTGAATGTTAATTTCTTTATCTATTACCTGTTGTCACGTTACACTTTTCATATATAGGTTTGCTAATATGCATCACCTAATGTCAATTTCCCACCCACAGTAATACTGTCTGTAAAGTTTTAATTTTGGATTATGCTGAGGAAGTCTGATAATATTTAATCAAGATCTTAATAAATATTTATTATATATTATTTACTTTATTACAAAGCCATTAATCACTTATGCCAGCAGTTTACTCTTGGATCTCAGCTGTTGTCAAGCTCTGAATGGGAGTGAAGGTGTAGTCAACTGTATTAGCGCTGTCTCTCGCATCAGTGCTCTGACCAGGTTTTGAAGCTGTGTCTTCGTGTACCTGCCCCCTCCACCTCACACGGGCATGTCCTCATCAACAGTCTGTCCCCTCCACCTCACACGGGCATGTCCTCAGCAACAGTCTGTCCCCTCCACCTCACACGGGCATGTCCTCAGCAACAGTCTGTCCCCTCCACCTCGGGCATGTCCCTCACACGGGCATGTCCTCAGCAACAGTCTGTCCCCATGTCCTCCACCTGTCCCCTCCACCGGGCATGTCCTCAGCAACAGTCTGTCCCCTCCACCTCACACGGGCATGTCCTCAGCAACCGTCTGTCCCCTCCACCTCACACGGGCATGTCCTCAGCAACAGTCTGTCCCCTCCACCTCACACGGGCATGTCCTCAGCAACCGTCTGTCCCCTCCACCTCACACGGGCATGTCCTCAGCAACCGTCTGTCCCCTCCACCTCACACGGGCATGTCCTCAGCAACACCTCACACGGGCATGTCCCCTCCACCTCACACGGGCATGTCCTCAGCAACCGTCTGTCCCCTCCACCTCACACGGGCATGTCCTCAGCAACAGTCTGTCCCCTCCACCTCACACGGGCATGTCCTCAGCAACCGTCTGTCCCCTCCCCCTCTCACGGGCATGTCCTCAGCAACAGTCTGTCCCCACCACCTCACACGGGCATGTCCTCAGCAACAGTCTGTCCCGTCCACCTCACACGGGCATGTCCTCAGCAACAGTCTGTCCCCTCCAGCAACGGGCATGTCTGTCCCCTCCACCTCCACACGGGCATGTCCTCAGCAACAGTCTGTCCCCTCCACCTCACACGGGCATGGCATGTCTGTCCCCTCCACCTCACACGGGCATGTCCTCAGCAACCACCTGTCCCTCCACCTCACACGGGCATGTCCTCAGCAACAGTCTGTCCCCTCCACCTCACACGGGCATGTCCTCAGCAACCGTCTGTCCCTCCACCTCACACGGGCATGTCCTCAGCAACCGTCTGTCCCTCCACCTCACACGGGCATGTCCTCAGCAACCGTCTGTCCCCTCCACCTCACACGGGCATGTCCTCAGCAACCGTCTGTCCCCTCCACCTCACACGGGCATGTCCTCAGCAACAGTCTGTCCCCTCCACCTCACACGGGCATGTCCTCAGCAACAGTCTGTCCCCTCCACCTCACACGGGCATGTCCTCAGCAACAGTCTGTCCCCTCCACCTCACACGGGCATGTCCTCAGCAACAGTCTGTCCCCTCCACCTCACACGGGCATGTCCTCAGCAACAGTCTGTCCCCTCCACCTCACACGGGCATGTCCTCAGCAACAGTCTGTCCCCTCCACCTCACACGGGCATGTCCTAGTCTGTCCCCTCCACCTCACACGGGCATGTCCTCAGCAACAGTCTGTCCCCTCCACCTCACACGGGCATGTCCTCAGCAACCGTCTGTCCCCTCCACCTCACACGGGCATGTCCTCAGCAACAGTCTGTCCCCTCCACCTCACACGGGCATGGCATGTCCACCTCACACGGGCATGTCCTCATCAACAGTCTGTCCCCTCCACCTCACACGGGCATGTCCTCAGCAACCGTCTGTCCCCTCCACCTCACACGGGCATGTCCTCATCAACAGTCTGTCCCCTCCACCTCACACGGGCATGTCCTCAGCAACCGTCTGTCCCCTCCACCTCACACGGGCATGTCCTCATCAACAATCTGTCCCCTCCACCTCACACGGGCATGTCCTCAGCAACAGTCTGTCCCCTCCACCTCACACGGGCATGTCCTCAGCAACAGTCTGACTGCTCCATAAACCCATGACTCGGACTTAATGCAGCCGAAGTCATTTGCTCTCTCTGTAGGCTTCTTGCTCGGTGTGGTTTCTCTCGCACCGTCCGTCTGCGGTTCAGATCTCGTCCGCCGGTGCTTGACTGGTTTGTGTTGTGCAGGTGTTTGATGACGACTGCACAGACCCCCATCTGCTGGACCTACAACAGCACCTGCCCAAGTACTATGGAACCTGGGTGTCATCAGAGGCACCAAATGGTGAGAACCCACCTGTTCTGTCCTGACTGGTTTAAAATACTAACTATGCTAATAGTGTTTAAATGTCTGTCGGTCAAATGGGCTTTTTTGTTTCGATTCGTCTCCTGATAAACATGAACCAGTTAATTAGAGGTTACAGAGCTCTATGGTTCCATTTGGACTGAACTGTTCAACATTAAATCTTATGTCACTATGTGATTAATGACTGGTTGATTTGAGTTACTATCCTTTAGTAAATAATGAGATAATTTCTTAGTGATTGTTATTAATGCCTTTTGTCTGTGTAATGTAGAGGTGTGAACCTACATTTAGATGTATGGGTCTGCAGGAGGGACATAATTATATGGTGGGTGGCTGTTTTTGGCTAATAGTTGGCAAATGTTTTAAGGCCTTGTGCATATACACTACCAGTCAAAAGTTTGGACACACCCACTCTGTTTATTTTTTTTTATAATTTTTGACATAAAAAAAACAGGGAAGATGCCAAACAAATGAAAGAAAGCATTTTTATTGTGCTGTAATAAAAAGAATATTTGATTATTTGAAGTAACTATCCAATATCTTGGCGACAGCTTTGCAGCTGAAGCAGCACATGTGATGATTTGCCATCAGTCCTGAAGACATTCTCACACATGCAGAGCACTTGTAGAGTGAGGAGAAAGTTCTCAAATAAAACGGTTTGCTGAGGATGCCATTAAAATTGTGTGTGTGTGTGTTGAGAATGAATTCATATAGAACACCTTTCCCAAATTGTATTCATCTTATAAACAAATGTAAGAATAATCTATTTAAAATGTCTTTTTTTACTATTAAGAACATGCATTTAGTCAGGTGTGTTCAAACCTTTGACTGGTCATGTATGTTAAAGAGTAACTCCTTTGGTGTGTTGACTGTGGACTTTAAACCATCCCATTTACAGTAATAACAATAAAGCACTTTGTCTCAGAGCTTCTAATCAGCTGACAGCAATGCAAACTGTCTCAGCAGTGACTACTGAGATGACTGAGAAAAATCCACCTGTTTTAGAGTCTTATCAGAGAAGCAGAACCACAGCACCTCAGCCACTGCAGACTGCTAACTTTTCAGCATAGTAGTCGTAGGCCTCTATTTCACGTTTGTTTAATGTGAAACGAAAGGTGTTATAATAAAACTTGTAACAAGACTTGTTGTTTAAATATTCATCTGCTGTGTTGACACATTAGCATGTCACTCCTAGCAGCCACCCTGTCACGTTAATTTGTTGTGTCGTTAAGTACTGAACAAGTCCTGCCACCCGTGGTGTAGCCAAACCTGCTCGTGAGCTGAATCTGTGAGGAAAGCTCCTTCAGCTGTGTTTTCTGCTTCAGTGGTGTATCTAAAGCTGGAGGACGTGACGCGGAGGTTTGCACGGCCGTCTATCATGGACGTGAAAATTGGGAGGAAGAGCTACGACCCATTTGCCTCACGAGAGAAGCAGGAGGAGCAGATTAGAAAGTACCCTCCAATGGAGGAGATCGGCTTCCAGCTCCTGGGAATGAGGGTGAGTCTCTATCTTTCTCCTCTCTTGCTGTTTCTCCCTCTTCCTTTCTTGCTCTCCCTCTCTCTCTCTCTCTCTCTTCATGCGCATACCTTGAGTAACCTTTCTGTCCTTTTGTTATTCACGAATCTGCCCCCCCCTCCAATTGTTGTGTAAGTTGCTCAGAGTGACACTTCAGAAACTTTTTGTCTGACTTTTACAAGAGGCAGAAAGTACCATCTCTCCTTCCCTTCCAGATATGGTGGAGAGGGCTGATCAATATGTCACGCCCCTTTTCTCGCAACTCTGTTAATTACTTGAGTTGTTTTGATAAGCGGTGTTGGGGGAGGAAACCTCCATGAAGTGCTAGAGATAGCAAGGAAAAAACGATCAATAAAGATAATGCCATGCCACATGGCTAACGTTTGCCCTTCCATCATTGCTTGGCTAAAGCACAGAGATTGTAGACAGGGACTAACTCACCGAGAGGAAGATAAGACCACGTGTGGATGATCTGGACTTACTCTGTTTTCTCTCCAGTAAGAGGGAAGTGCCTCTCACTGTCTGCCTCACACCCACCACTGCCTGTAAAACAATCATAAATGTCACATATAGTGCACTATAAACGAATATATCAATATACTTTTCAACAAATCATTTATGTTTGATAATACATTATACCACTACACAATATATTGTCTGTCAGTCATTATTACAATACTGGACTTTGAAGTACTGATATGGTAAAAGACTACAGTATGCAAATAAGCCCTTTAGCTTTTGACAGCATTTTCTTTTGCATTCATTAAGTATTCTGACCAGTTTCAGATGTTTAAGAGTGTTCAGTGGGTGTTTTGATTAATTTCAACATTAACATAATCAGATAAATGAAAAATAATTCAGATCTGTCTAACTATATCACAGCAAGGGTTCACTGGTGTGACTTAATATATTGCAAGGAATATCACAATGGCAGTGTGTGTCAATTGCAAAAAAATTGTTTTGTCCTGTATGATGGCACTCAAAATGTGTTTTATGTGACCAGCAGAGGGCAGTCCTTCCCACGTGTTGAAATGGTAGAATATTATATGGTTGTTAGTTGTCTGTAACACAATGACATTTAGTATGAATTGTTGATGGCTATATGGAGAAAAGTTCCATTTGATGGTCCAAGGAAATAAATGGACTTCTTGGCTGCCAGTGTTAAATGATTGTTATGTCTTACCCCTGACTGAGTGCTGACGTCTCATGACAATGCAACTCAATTACCTGCAATCCCATTCTTTCCTCCTCCTGCTTCAACAAATAAAAAATGCACACACACACATGCTTCCTCTCTCTGTCTCTATATTTCTATATTTTTAAAACTATTTATTTTGACATTGACTTAATTTTTCTCAGTGCATGAGCTCTAAAGCTTCCCTGGGATTTCATTTTCTCTCCCTGCTTCCTACCATGTCGCCCTGCCTCCCTCTTTCTCCCTATGACTCTCTCTCTCTCTCTGCCCCTCCCTCTTTCTCTCTCTCTCTCCTGTCTTTCTTCTCCTCCCACACTCCCAGTATCCACACACCCTATTTGCTTTCAGAGCAACATAAATGGCTTGAGTTTTTAGGATTATGTTTGGTTGTGTGTGTGTGTGTATGTATGTCTAAAGCAGCTCATGCATATAGGTTCCTAGATTACTCCTATTTTCATTCTCTGTCTCTCTAATGCCATCTATCAACATTTAGGTGTACCAAGTGACCTCAGAAACCTATATCAGTCATGACCAGTCTTATGGACGTAGTCTGAAGAAGGAGACTCTCAAAACTGGTATCAGTCAAGCTTCGTGATTTCCTTGCTTGGCCACACTTAGTGGAATATACATTTTTCCACTTACTAAAAATACTTTCTTTAGTTTCCTTCTGCGTAGATGTAAAGATCACACATATAGCTGTGCGTCTTTGCAGGCTTGGCTCAGTTCTTCCACAATGGAGAAGAGCTCCGGAAAGACGTCGTCTCCCTCAGCATCTGTAAAATCTGCGACATCCTGCGCTGGTTTGAGAGCCAGAGCCAGCTGCATTTCTTCGCCAGCTCTCTGCTGTTTGTGTACGAGGGCTCTCTCGGGCTCACTCCCCGCTCGGGGGCCGGAGGCCGACGGGGAGAAGCCCCGGCGGGCCAAGAACATGGCCAAGGTGAGCTGGAGCACAACAATAACGTTCACCTCAGTGGCTCCAAGCTATGGGGTCTCCCCTGCACTCTAGCCCCTCAGTGGGCTGTCTCTGGGCGGGGAAATGGAAGTGACCTTCTCCAAGGTGTGAGGACAGAAAACTGGAATTGGACTCACCCTCTCTATGCCCACCTAGAGCAGGGTAATGGAACTGGGGCAGGTGCAGAAGAAGCGATGGACAGAATGACCGTGGTCAAAGGTCAGAGCACACGGTTCGGGGAAGGAGGGGCGAAGGGAGAGAGGAAGGAAGATGTGGAGGTGAGGATGATCGATTTTGCCCATGTCTTCCCCAGCGAGAGCGCTGATGAGGGCTACATGTTTGGCCTGAGGAATCTCCTCAGCATTCTGGAGCAGATCCTCCAAGACTGACTTGTGTAACCGCAGTCATCTGTGTCATCTTTACAGTACAAATGACTGAAACGTGCTGCTTGTGATCAACCAAGGTTTGACTAATCGCACTGTATTTCTACAGTAGTTCACAGCTTAATGTTCAATACAATAATGAACTTGTTCCAAGTCCTGATCAGTGTGGAATCATCTCAAGGCATGTTGTGTTTTCCTCAAAGCCTGTTGCACATACAGTCACATATAGATAGTCAAATCTGTTTACAAACTGGGTGTGTATATTTCAACAATTTTGAAATGTTTATAGTATAGTCTAGTTTAGTAATAACACTGCTAATAACTGCACATTTGGGAGAACAGGCACAGGATGGTAATTCATTTTGAATATTGCTGATGAATGTAATTGGTAAATGTGAATGAATCTTACATTATTGGATGTTTATTAATTAGACCAACAGTTGACTAGTTGGACAAATGTTTGAGGATTTTGATTAAGGGCCATTGTGTATAGGCAGTCAGGCCAACATGTGTCTTAAATATATTCATAACGCTTAATTTGAAAGGAGGAGGAATAAGTACAGTAATAATACTCCCATGTGAATATGATTATTGGGCTTCAGTCTAAAAATCTACAGTGTGTCAACTTGTTGCTCAGTGCTTAATACGTTGTGGGCTTGACCCCACAATGTTTACAACATAACATTGACATGACAACATAACATTGACATGACAACATAACATTGATGATGTTTTAAAATGCTGCCTGAGCTTTCAATTGTTTTGGTTTACTTTTGTAAGTTGGAACAATTTTTGGTTGTCTATATAATATATGTATACCAAATTTTTATGCAAATATTCAGTGTAATAACTAGCAAACTGTTTTCTCGGTGTTTCTTTGAGGAACTTTTGTTCACCCGTACAGGGTGTGGAGGGTTGTGTTGGTATCAGTTCTGTGGAAAAGTAGATCTTGGTGTTTACATCCAGGAAGCTACTAGCCATAATCTAAGTGACACTAAGAACTCCTATGAATTAAAAAAAAAAAAAAAAAAAAAAAACTAAGAAGTTCCATCTGAGGATTATGCGTCATAGAAAATTAACTTTGGGATACGAGTCCTCGATGTACTGAACGAAAACGCAGGCATCACAGTGCAGCCTTAGTTCCAGCTGAGCAGAACTGCACTAAAGCTCTGGGAAATCTTGCTTTGAGGTTTTATGCCCATACTGCTAATGTGCTCCTCAAACACATCTCTCATAATAACAAACCTACTGAGTTTTAATGGCACATTCAGCCCAAATGCAAATTTGTGATATTTAAACATAAAAATGATTACACATGGTTTTCCCATTTACTTCTCATCCTCTCACTGCCAAAACAAAGTGCTTTAGATAATCTTTTAAATATAAACTCAAACTTTATTAGTGTATTTCTAATTCATTATTAATTCTTTGGGGGGAAATAGTTCACTTTAGTCATTCAGATGTGATGACAATCTTAACCAGGTCTAGCAACAAAATACTTTTGTGGAACTGCAAATGACTGAATCCTAATTTTGCACATAGTTTTATAAAACACCTCTGTTATGGTGTAAATGTAATCATACAGCTGACAAGATGGTAAATGTTTAAACTTTTTAAACATACTTGTTTGATGTATAAGCTAAAGATGTATTTATTAGAGTGAAGTCTAATGTTTGAAAAGGAAAGTTGTAAATTATCTCCTAAAATGTACGGTTTCTACCAAGACCAAAATATATTTTGCCAGAAAAAGCCAATTTGCTTTGAGTAATATACAGTAACCTACTTCTGAAAATCATTTTCCAAGATGTGATTTCAAGGAACATTAGTTCCACTTACCATTCATCAGAATAAATTGAATCAGACCAATTGTAATGAAATAATAACTGGCAGACTTTTTCACTCTTATCAGTGTTCTTTGTTGATAATATCCAGTTAATTTAATTTTCTTTTTTTTTTCTTTTTTTTTTACTTTCTATTCTAAAAAGTACATTGTTTCTAGTGTTCTCTGTACCATTTGAGAAAAATATGGGCTTTTAATCTTTTTATGTGGGCTAAAGATCACCGTGTAGTGACCTGCATTTCTGTTCCAACAGAGACATACTGCAAATGTTCACCTCATGAAGCAGAAACCGTTGAGCAGCGCAAAGCGCTTCTACCAACTCAGTCACACATTGGTATCAGTTTAGTGACTGATTTTGTTATGCATATTCCATTCAAAGCCCGACTGTCTTGATATTTAAAGTTTCAGAGTGGTGGACAAAAAAGAAAATAAAACTTAATCACCCACAAAATGCAGACGCGTGAGAGCCGAGAGTCGTGTGCCACCATCGAGTTGTTATCGAGCTGTTGTCACTTCACTAGAACTGGAATTACTTTGTGCAAATGGGGACGCGAGTGGTCCTGAGTCTCCACATGCCCTCTGACCTGACGGGGATGTTTAAGGCTGGGTCCAACTAAGATGCTGCCCCTGGTCCTTGCTAAGCTTGAGAAACTGTGGTTCTTCTGTGGTTCACATGAGCTTGCACTGTGAGGTAGTTCTTTATGGGAAATGTTCGCTTGTGTTTACTTAATGGTTTCCTACCTAATAGGAGATGTGACGATTGCAACTGACTTGGTGAAGATGTTTTGTTATCTATGGTACGTCACACACATGTAAACCTAAAGGGTTCTGTCTCCCTGTTATGTATATCTGGAAACATTTCTGGAACAGTTTCTTGTTTTATTTGTTTTGAAATGACATAAATAAGTTGCACTCGCTCCAAAAGTAGAAGTCTGTGACAATTTTAAGCTTGACAAACGATTTTTGAAAGTATGCATCTTAAATCTTTTCAAAGTGGACTGCTGTCTGGCCCTAGAGAAGTCCATCCACTTGAGCATGCCACACCTGTGTTGCTGTAGATACCCTGCAGTTATCTGGCTGCACTAAGCTGACCAGAAACTCGTCAGCACTTGCTTGGCTTGAGCATACAGCTCACAACTCTTTATTTACCTTTTGCCCTTCTAATAACATCATGTAATCCCAACAGCTATGTAGCAAGCACATAGTTAGAAAAATCCATTTGGTATTCTCATTTATTTCTGGGTAACACTTAAAGCCCTGGATTTATGTGTTTATGAAAAATGCAGGGAAGCGTCTCGATGTTTTATAATGCTGCAAACATTCAAATAATATTGTGCACATTCTATCCAGGAAACCCAAAACTACAGGGACTCAAAAGGTGCCTTTTTAGACTGAGTGCAGCTTATTAGGGTTCATGGGCAAGGAACTCTATTGTAATTGCTGGAACTTTTCTTATTAATTTCTTTGTTTGTTTTTTTTTAGTAAAATTCAGAATTCAACATGTGCTAATTATGGGTACTAGGCAATAAAAAAGTTTTTACATTATTTCTCTGTGTCTGTGTGTTCAAATTGATATGTTCTCTTATAAAATGTATGAGGGCTGGGATGCATGGATTCATATGCATAGGCATAGCACATGTTTGCTTCATGTCCTGCTGTCCCTGATCTCAGTTTATTTAATTCCCTCCATTTGGTGCTCTGCAGCCTTCAAACTGGGGGGACTTTCCATTATCCTTAATTTGAATGTAATTTGAAATGTAATTGGAATCTCAGAACCTGTTTCCCTTCTTTGAGTGCCCTGTGGAGCGTGTCTCTGATGGGTCTAGTGGAGAGCTTTAAACTCGGAAACTCTGATTTGATTTCTCTAACCATCCTGCATTTTTTATAATTCGTTAAGCTACCTTTGAATTGTCATAATTGATAGTGTGTTTATCCGTGCATATGGTTTAGGGGAAAAAAAGGTACATTTAAACAGAATTGTATCACTTCCAACTGTTGCCCCAGTTAATGCATTTCCATAGTACTGTCACATCCGTGTACTAGTGACCTACCATTATTCACTCCCCACACAATCAGTCCTCATATGTCTCCTTATGTTGGTGTAAGGATGCAGTTTTCTAGCATGTTCACTTGGTGGTACTGGAGGGTCTCTTGCTGGTTATCTTGTATAAACACAGAGTGAAACACATGGCCCTTGGCAAAACTGAAAGTCTGATGAGGCATAATGTTCACCACTAGCATCCCTGTATCTTTTCAACAACTGTGGGCATATAAATTAAAATTCAGCAGTAGAATCTCAATCTGCATGATATATTCACAAACATGTGTCAAGAGTTGCAATTTCAGGCTACTGTCATGGTAGTTGGTGAATGACATAAATATATGTTATACTAGATCTCAGGCTTGTGTAGAATAATGGATGTTATCTTTGAAGATCCTGATCCTGTGTGTGTTTTTAATATCTAAGTGGTATTATTTTCTACTCGGTGCCTCAGTGTCAGCTCACTAATACATCTGCTATTGATCTGATGGCACATTTGCTGGGGAGCTCTGATGCTTTTTGATGCAGTAGTGTGTGAGGGTGAGTTCATGGCAGGAGTGGTAAAGAGTTAAAATGCTGGAGGCTTATGAGAGCAGAGGTAGAATTTTGCATGTAAAATACAGAATTTTGTTCTGGACTCATTTTAAATGAATAGCAATTGCAGAATACATTACTTTTTAATCTATAAACTCAGGGGTTGGATGACTGATCAGAAACAGAATTACTCATTTCTATTTGTATTCTGTATTTTTGGAATTTTAGAACATCCTGTACTGCCAAATATTTACTGTAGCTGCTGCTTAGATTAGGAAGGTTAAGAGAAGTTCTTGTTCATTTCTCAGGGCAGCTGTGAACTTCCTTGTGTGAACAGTTCTCTTCAGGTTCTGGAAATTAGCGTCAGTGTGTTAGTGTGTAAATTAGGTTAATGTCTGAACTGAAACTTGGCCTCTGCACAACACGAACTGCCATTCTGTTCAACACATTTTGTTTCTTTTGTTATCTTTCTTTTGTATCCTTTTGTCTGTTTTTTATTCTCCTGTACAATTTCTTGATACAATTTGATCGTTGTTCCTTCTCGTTTATCGAGCTGTTCAGGACCAGACACAGCAGCCCCAGATTCTGACACCCCCCGTCATCTTTTATATGTTGCTGTTCCTGCTATTTATTTTTTTTCCCTCAAAACACAATTACATATTGCTGACAAAGAGTTTAACTTTTCTTTCAACCATTCACAAAACTCTGACCTATGAACACCATTTTTGTTCTGTTGTTATTTTTATTTATTTTTTTGCGTTAGTATTGAACGTTAGTATTGAACGCAAGACTGAAAACTCCCAGGCAGAGATGGAACTGAATGTCCTGTGTTTTCGTGCGGTTTGTTATATTATGCACCGATGAACACCCAGGCCTGCCCTAACTTTCCACAGCACACAGAGACTCTGTTCGAAATAGCCTACTACATACGGCATACTGCATACTGCACTCAGAATACACTGGATACTGCATACTGGTCCTTGTAGTAGTATGCAGTACAGTTTCCAGTATGCGACAAAAGCTAAACATACTACGGGGTCACGTGAACGTAGCGTTGCATGATGGGATGCAGTACACCTATTCGCGTACTGGAATATTTTGCGGAAGTAGTATGTCATCCGGGGATGTTTCGCGTACTGGAAAAATTCTATTTATTCGCATACTGCATACTGCATACTGATTTGGGGCCCAAGCAGTATGCCAGTAGTATGTAGTAGGCTATTTCGAACACAGTGTTTGTCTTCAAGAGCCGCTGTGCTCGGGGTGTGTTTGGGCCACGCCCCTTTCCTGGACTATAAATGTCATCTGTGTTCAGTATTGACAAAACAAAGTACAAAGTGTTTGTGTGTATAGGCTACTTGCGTTAGTCTATTACTGTGTTAGTCTATTACTGTGTTAGTCTATTACTGTGATAGTCTATTACTGTGTTAGTCTATTACTGTGTTAGTCTATTACTGTGATAGTCTATTACGGTGTTAGTCTATTACTGTGATAAGGCAACATTTATTGAGAAATTACTGTAGAAATTTACTGTACATGAAAACTCTCAGTTAAGATTAACCAAGTAGGTCTGTTCAGGTTTGTTGCAGTTTATCTAATGGCCTAGTCAATGTTGTCACTTTCTTTTCAATGGTATGTGGTAACTGCTATCCAGTTCCAGAAAGACTGTCCAGGACATGAGAATTAGACCACAGGAAGCACTCTGGAGCACATGGACTCAAAAACTGAAAATGTCATCATTTCAAATGTAAAATTTCTGTCCAGATATGGAAGATGCAAAGCACTAGTCTGAATAATTGGAAACATAAACAGTAAGATCAGTGCTGCACCATGTATGCTGAAAGGCACTCCGGAGCTGCAATACTAACCCTCTTGGCCATGAACAAGAAAGGATGACTTTGGACTGTTTAGTTTGAGATAATTGTAAGGGAGCATTCAGATTGCATAAAGCAGCAGGTATATATTGTAGCCAGTTTCCCTGGGAATGGTGATAGTGCTCTCCAACACGTAGTGCTTTTGCTTTCTCTTCAGAGGATACACCATACATGAAACATGGTGTAAAGCTGATGAATTGATCCAAGTGTCCAAGGACAGTCTCCTTGGAATTGAGAAGTATGGAGTCTGAGTGTGTGCATGCAAGAAATGAATTATGGTGCAAATGTACCTCTGTGCTGTGGTGTTCTCAGAATTTGTATGTGTATTGATGGGGACCCAGTGTAAAGTCACCCTTGTATGCATATTGTCAGATCATAGTTTTATACTGTTTAGCTCTGGACTAGATGTGCAGCTTATGCTACTAGTGCTTTTTATGTATGACTGTGTTTTGACTTGAGAAAACAATACTAGTCATACTCAATCTCTCTCTCTCTCTCTCTCTCTCTCTCTCTCTCTCTCTCTCTCTCTCTCTCTCTCTCTCTCTCTCACTCACTCCCGTTCTGTCCCTCTATTGCTCTCTCTCTCTCTCTGTTTTATGGGCAACAGAAGCAATATTCCTCCGGTGTGTGACAGGCTTGTAAAATAGCTCTTATCAGAGGGCTGCCTGACAGCTGAGAGTATAGTGCTGCAGAATTAGAAAGCAGTTCAGCTTACAGAGTTCATAAAGCAGGCCTGAGACGCCAGCAATGCACGTACGATACAATATATGTAAAACTGTGCATGAAGGAGTTTGTGTGTCCATATTTAGGCATTGTTAATCTCAGTCACCTTGTTAATCTCAGCCATAGCCTTTGTTCTGTGGTAATCTGAACCACAGGTGTAACTGATTAGAATTACAATTGACCTTATTCAGTATTAAGTATTAAGCATGTGCCCATAATTTGTTGTGATGTCACTAGTCACGAGAACGCCGAAAGGAAATGCATAAGAAAATACCGACACAATTAGTGCGACTAGAAACAAGGTGCATAGGAATCGATGGTGTTCAGCCCTCATTGTTAGCAGGGGATATATACATCTCTTCAATAGGTCTTGTTGTGGACACAGAAAAGCACAAAATGGATCTGTAGAACTGATTCTCTGCACTCGGATGTGACCCTGAGGAAAAATGAAGAACTTTCAGCACACAGGAAGGGCGAACTGTACTGGTCTTATAATTGACATTTAGAGGGATTTCTGCATTCAGTGGGAAGAGCATCGGAGGGAGAAGAGAGGGTGGGGGAGGACTTGTATCTGGAAGATGAGGTGATATGTCATAAAGAATTGAGCCTTTAGGGTCTAATAAGGCTGAGAGGCACTGACGTCTCTGGAGTCCTCCGGGACTAAAAACAAGCTTTTCCTGTTGAAATTATTTCTGAGATTGAGACAGAGAGGAATGGCACACTTCTGAAGCAGGCCACCTGCAATAGAATATTAACACCTGTTTGTTTATATAGGCCCACATATGCGGGCGAGTTAACCAGAAATAATTGTTTGTTGTCGCTGTATTAATGAATCTGTTCATGTGCATGTATATTCACATTTAAAAGTGCTAACTTGAATCTGCCTAATGATGCAATCAGGTTTATATAAAACGTGATGTGTAGAGATCAGGCTGAATCAGTGTAGCTTACTGCAGAAAAACAAAATACAGCAACACTGAAGCAGTAGGTCACGAGCACCTGGGACATATTGTTGGTCTGGGCAATGGCTGACAATCAATCCCCATCTTTATTAATAATGCTGACCTTTGCTGAGTGAGGGTGACTCTTTGTGGGTGAATAGTATCCTGTGTGTTAGCAAAAATCGATGAAACGTTCTCCTCACTGGCACCTATTCCAGCTTCCATCTCTTCTTCTGTTTGTTTCTCTTATTCTCTGCCTCCTCACACACGCACACACACACACACTGAATCAGCAATCATACATCCATCTTTCAGTTGAAATAGGACATTTGAGGAATGAGAGTGATAAAATATTAAGAGTGCTCAGGCAAACAGCCGTGGAGAATCAGGTGGGCATGCAGGTGAACAGGGAAGAAGATCAGCTGAAGAAGACCAGGTTAACAGGGAAGAAGATCAGGTGAAGACCAGGTGAACAGGGAAGAAGATCAGCTGAAGAAGACCAAGTTGATAATCCTTGTAATCCTTGTATAACAATTTAGTTTGCAGAAATCAGCAAATAGTGTCCACATGTGTCAGTGTCTTTGTTTGCTATGAAATGGGCTTGAGGGAGATTGGTATGGAGTATTTAATGTTTCCACACGCATATGTTGGGCGTAGAAATGTAGGAACACATTACATATATTAGCTTACTATAACGTAATGCAATTTAGAATATTGGATCCATTTTAGTATCATTTTGTCTTACATACTTACATTTCAATTTATAAAAATGCCTTTATTTAATAGGATGCTTCATTTCTTAAAGTACCTGATTGTAATGTTGTTTCTGGGTTCAGTGAAACTCATAAAAGCTGCCAATGACGCGACGGATTAAAGGGCAGAATCTGGCCTCGGGTAAGCAAACCTCAGCTCATGTTAGGACCAGCTAAATGGAATCCACTAATGTCCAAATGCTTCTGGTCATACATGTTCATTAACGAGCAGTGCTTCTGTGTCAGAACCACTTAAAAAAACCTTTCTAGTACCAGAAGGAGGAGGAGCAGGAGAAGAAGATGTATTAGCGTTTCACAGGCGGAACTCACATAAATTTACAAGTACAAAATGGGCAGTAAAGCCAACAATATACCATATGTACATTATAGAACAGAAAACCTTACACAGCCACCTTCACCACAAATCCTGGATAAATATAAAACAATTCTATAAAGTATACTCACTAATAGGTCTTCTAAGAGGATAAGGGAATTATGCCCAGTCCTGCCAGAGAAATATTTTATGGCTCTTGCATGTGAATACAAAGAAAATGGCAAAGATTGAAAAAAAATGTAAGTAAATCTATTCTAGCCTTTTCTCAAGGGAGGGGATACTCCGAGTTTTGGGACTTGAAGCTGGCATACAATATTCCAGCATTCTCCTTCAGCCTTCCATACAGAGATTGTTTACTTCAACACTGGTTTAATGCAACCAGTATAAATGGCTGGTAAATAAGCTTGCATAACTGAGAAACCCTAAAAGCACATCTTACTAGCACATTTTATCTCATCGTTAACCTGATCGTTCCACTGGAGACTTTATTGGCTAGTTAGTCCTGTTAGGTTGAGGCCTCATGAGGAGAGTGATGTTCATTTACAGAACGTAGCACAAAGGTAACAGTTACGAACAGGAGGATGTGGGTTTAAGATTATTGTCAAAAACCGCTCTGTGAATCCTGCAGGTTGTCTTAAGAGTTTTCATGCACAGATGTGGGTGGTGACAGAGAGGTGAGAGCTGTGAGTTAAACAGACCTTTACTGAGGGTGGGTGTGCTTCTCTTAAAGATGACAAGGGCACTGAGACTTTTTCACGTCTTTCACTGCCACTCATAAACTTTAACATAGAGTTGTCAGGCCTGAGGGCTTCATAATATAGAGTGTCAAATGAATGGCTGGAATGCATAATCAGATAGTGATTTTATGGTTTCTTAGTGGTACATGACTGGAGTTATGGGAGTTATTCATATGACTTTGTGTGTGTCTGTATGTCTGTGTGTGTGTGTGTGTGTGTCTGACGGGATGCTTTCTACTTGGTTGGTGTGTGTGGGTGTGTAGTCCAGGATGAAGCCGTAGATGTGAAAAGAGAGACGTGTGAGAAGAGGCGGGAGGTTGCAGCTAATAAAACGTCTATGTGATGTAAGTCTGTTTTGATAATCCCAGAGGGGAAGAATAAATAAGGCAAATTTGGCTTCCTTGCTGAGTAGACCTGCTGAACCTTACTGCATCAACTCCTCAAAGAAAAAAAAACAGAAACACATCTTACAATAACATCTGAAAATCGCTATATATGTGCCTGTGTTTATGTACACAAAGAGAAGCAGAGGCAGACAGAGGCAGTCCCGGTCTCCATCAGGAAGTGTGGATTTAATAAAGATGCAGGTGCGTGAGTGTCAGTCTGAGAGTACGTAATGGAGGAAACTGGTGAAATCTAACAAGAAACACTTGACATATGTACCAATTTGAGGACTAAAACCTCTCAGGAGTGACACGAGATGTCTGCTGTCTGGTTGCTGCTGGTTGACAGTCGCATCCTTAAGAGGCATTTTGAGTGGTTGGCAACAAACTCTAGGAATAGAAACAAAGTTACATGATATGCTCGTGTCACATGTGATGATGGTGGTCAATTATTGAACAGCAGACGTTAGTTGTAGTAAGTTAGTTGTCACGGGGGATTGGCTGGATGGTGGGTTTGGTTAGGGCTGTGGTCTCATAAACAAACAAACAAAAACAATGTTGCACATGGCAATGGAGCTCCCTGCAGTACACACACACACACACACACACTGTGTTCCTCCAGCTCTCCTCTGCTTTCAGCGAGGGGCTGCAGTACAATGGTTGGATGTTATTAAATATCCTCTAGCAGATTTTCCTGTCCTATCAGGGTGAAGTACGCAGTGCTGACTGCTAGTGGTGCAGGTGGTGGTTATAACATTGCCTGTAGAAAAGTAAAGCTCTTTTCAAATAGAGTGGCTTTTCATGAGGTGGTGGTGGCAAAAAGCATTCAGTCACAGTGAAGGAGTGAGACAAAGAGGACTGCCTGTCCCATTAAAAGAACATGACTTGCCCTTGGATTAGGACTGCTCTTTAACAATGTGACCTGTCGTGCTTTCTAGCAAAAAAAAAAAGGAAAGATTGAAATTCAACTTGCACAGGGTGTCATCACAAAACAAGCAACATAAGAAGCACTCAGATCACAAACTGACACTTATTCAACATAAGTTATTGCATCTTTGGGTTCTTTAATGTGGGCTACCCGGGTTTCCATATACTTCCATATACTTAGATGTAGATTTAAGACATGAACTGTCACAAGAAATAAGATTAGAACTGTACCCTGCATGACTTTAAACAAGCTGTCCTCGCACCGATAGATATGAGGAGACTTTCAGTCTAATCCCAACAGATTAACTGTCAAAGCACAAAAAAAAGCATTATAGCTCTGACAACAAATAATTTGATTTGGTATAAGGCTAAGAAGACAGAGCACAGAAAAAAACATCTAAAACTAAAAATGATAAACTAATAACTGACTTTTTTCTTCAGGCTTCTAAAAACCACAGTCAGGGACTGAAAGAAAAGAAAACAGTAAAGTGTGCTGACCACAATGCTGAGTATGCAGCCGCGGGACCAGAAAGGTCAGCCGCTGGAGAAAGGACACACTGGAGATGTAGATCATTAATTTGGTACAAACAAAAGGACTTGAAGAATTCCTTGTTGTGTATTAGCTAGAGAATCTCTGCAAACAGCCGACACAACCTTCAGGATGAGCAGTAGTCTTAGGGAGTCTGATGCTTTAGGGCTACATTACTGCTCCAGTGATGAATGAAACAAACTGGCTTCCAGTTATACATTTGGCATATGGGATCATGCTGGTCTCAGTGTGTTTTTTTGTTGAGCAAACAGATGAAATCTGGGATATGTGTAGGATACGAAGAAATCAGCATTTGATTTCAATCTTATCTGCATGTATATTAATCATTATTTTTTAAATAGGATTTTTAATTAGTTTTGACAAAACAGTACAATCTGTACTAGGAGATATTCTATATGATTTAAAGTAAAGAAATTTAAATGTTTATTCTGAATCTTGTTTATTCTGAATCTTGGTTTTGGTAGGCTGCACTGTGTACCTAGCTCTGATACCTCTTCAAACTTAGGTCAGCTGAGATTAATTGAAGTTTTACTTGGGTATAAGTGTGTGTTGAACTTTAGTGAAATTTGGTGAAAGGAAGTCTGAAAAGGGTGAAAATAGTACTTCAATCTGTTAAATCAAACCAAGTGGTGTTGATAGTTCTAAAGCCTTGTATGAAGTAAAGCAGTTTTGAAAAATGACAAATATTTAGGTGTTAAAATAAATAGTCAGGCAGCATATTAAACACACCATCTGCATCTTACAAGTCATTAATTTCTAATATGAATTTTTTGAATATTCATGAGAGACAGGTGGTCTCTATCAGGTGTAAATGACATCGTTTTTCAGATGGCCAACTACTTTGTGTTAGTAATGTAAAGAGTAGCCAAGCCAAAGTAGCAGATTTATAATGTGCATCAACAACACATGTTAAATATTAATTTATCACAAGTTAAGCAAGAGAGGCAATAAGGTTGCTAAGAAGAAGCACTAGTATGTGCATCCATAGGTAGGTAGGTAGCATCCACAGTCTGGCATATGTCTCAGTAACAGTAACATCTTACACAACATATAGTTCATGTCTAGTCCAACACTAAGTCATTTGTTTTTCAGATAATTTATGGAAAATTTATGGAAAACTATTACTATGAAAATGATCTGATAAACTATAGGATATTCAATTTTATTATAGGTTGTAAGAATTATTTTCTTGGGGGGACTCTTATCTAGTGATCTATTTGGTAAAATTGTCATCCTAATGTACCTGCTTCCTCATCATTGCTGCTCCAGCATGTTTGCGATCTCCATATTCACCACATGCACATATTCTAAAATCTAAAATAGATTTGTATTTGTATGAGCAGTTTCATAATAGTGAAAGATTTGCAAAACATTTCGCATTTGGTTGTCTAGCATTCTGTTTTAAGAGGTATTTCAAGTGTGTGGTCATGGTCTGAGACTGTCCACGTTTAACTCCAACTTTGCTTTAATGAATATCTGGAGATGGAGTTCATTTGTCAGTCAATTGAAGGTCAAATCAAGGTAGCTATTAAGTCAGAAATGATAAAGCTGCTGATTTAAATAATCAGCAGCTTTATCTTAAATTAGCCTATAAGTAATTATCTGAATTTTCTAATTAAAGCCAATCTTCAGCAAAAGATTATAATTTTAGCGCTGTGAATGTTTTTTATCTCCATATGCCAAAGAGTAATTTTTTAAAATTTCGAAAGATTCATTTTCTTTTCCTAAATCTGACCAGAAAGGTGCTTTTTTTTTATAGCTTTTGCTTTATCACATGTAAACTCCACTTATCCCAGTAATATTTAATACATCTCCCTGCCATGATTCAGCCTTGATTGCATGTCCATTCCAGTGTGCTGCAGAGGGGCTAAAGCCCCTAATGCCAACTCCAGCCTCCTGTGATACAGGAAGTCTGAGACACAGCCCCAGATGTCACATTGCACGTGGAGCTCTTGCACGAAGGGCCTTGCTCTGATTGTCAGGTTGCATTGTTTATCAAGCCGCAGTGTAAACGCAATAACACTCTGCCATGAAATAAAGAGGGAGGAATTCAGACTGAAAAAAAGTTTGAAACATTCTTGGTTTTCTTCTTGGCCAAGTTATCTGTTCATTGATCATTCTGCTCTGTGGAGAATGCTGTGATGTCTGTCTGTCCTTTTGAGCCAGATGATTCTCTGATGCACCAATGTCACAAATCTGAGTCTGAAACCACTGCATCCAGACAAGTGTCTTTCCCGCCATTCCTTGCCCTTCGGTTTTGTATTCACTGACTTTGGTGGGACAGTCTTACCTCATGTTCAGACTCAAGAATTCATGTTTGAGACTGAACTAATATAATTTCACAATGCTCTGAAGACATGAAGGTATGAAGGAAGACTGTCAGACCAGTCTAAAGAGGGAGAAAGCTCACTACCAGAGAATATTGCTTTGAACTTCCTGTATCCTGTTGCTTCAAAATCCAAATAAATAGTTCTTCCTGGCACAAGAACTATGAGTGTGATTTTGAATGTTTGTATTCTATACATTAGAATGGTGTGCATTTCTAAACTGGCTCTTTTGTGGCTCCTCAGTTGAATTAAGCTGCTTAGAAGATGAATGAATGAGCAGCTGAAAGTAGGAAAAAAATAACATCACTGTACATAACGAAAAAGCAAGTGACAGAAATGGAATACCAAACTACAACAAATACTGCCCTCGATCTCTATAAGTCATTACTGTCCTCTCAGTAGCATAACAGGGTTTTTCATCAAGTCACTGATGATATAAACACTCAAAACGAGCCTTCCAGACACTGACAGCACTGAACTGGCCACTTCATTTCACTTTAATGAATTCATGCCTTTACAGTGACGTCTGAGTGTTGCCTCTCTGGACTCTTTCTGAAGATGTGGGTTTCCTGGGGCTACGTCCTTGGCGAGTATGGTAATTAAGTGTTGAAGTAATTACTGTTTCAGTTATTTTACTCCAGGCATGAAGAGAGGAGAACATTAGACTAATCTCTGCTCCTGGGGCAAGGAGAGCACATGATGCGTGATGTCAGCTGGGGTGGTGCTCCTTTCCATAGTGTGGTTATGCTTGACTCCATTATAACCACACGACTCATTTATAACCTTAGAAATGAACCATTTAAGATGGTCAGAAGCTGTGAGTGAAAGTTAAGCTGGACTGCACCTGAGACTGAGTCATGTTGTTTATGAAATGACTACATGCATTCAAAAATTGTGTATGTTTTTTTTTTTTTTTTCCATTATTTGCCTTGCAACATAGTAGATATTGTTTTAGCTTCTCTCACTGGATTAAGTGAGGGTTACATGAAGCTCCTCACATTGGCGCTGTGACAGCATTGGGGTGTTGGGGCGGGACGAGACATCTGGCAGGAGAGGGGAATGCGCCGCTCTCTTTAATAAATGCTAAAAGAACAAACTGACTCAGCTTTTCAGATGGTACTTTCAAACAAAACTTTCATTTGGCTTGGCTCAGCTTGCTCCTCTGCACTGCTCTGGTGACGGAAAAAAAAAAACTCTCCATCCCTGACGCTCACTGAAAAACAGACAGCATCAAAAAATCATACACAGGTGAATCCCATATGCCAGATAGCTTGCTTGTTTACCATGGTTACTCTCTAGTGTGTTGGTTACGCTCAACCACAACGCTGTTGCAAAACTCACATTATAGCACTCATAATGTCATGGATGTTTTAAAGGCTTTACAGCTTTTAACAATAATGTTTCTATCTGTATGTAATGTGGTGTGGTTGAGTTCTGGACCAGTGATGGTATGAGAACAGTGTGTTCTAATAATGAGTTCTAAGCTCATTCTTGCATATAAATAAGTAATATATTGTGTTGTGTTGAGTGAAAGGGAAAAGTAAAAGATCATTTTCATAAAACCTGTCAAAGTTATGCTTGGCTCTGCTCCCTCCTGTCAATCTTGTCTTCTTCTGTTGCTTATTTCCTTGTTTTGGTTTCCATGTGGTTTTGTAATTAGTTCTGCCAGCCACGCCTACTTGTTTGTATCTCCACCCTTTGTCATTACGTTTAGCTGTTGCTAGTTTGATTTGTCATTTAGTTCCCTGTATATATATATATCCCTAGATTTCAGTTCCTGTTTGCTGTTCATTTCGCCTACCACAGCCTGTTCATGTTTGCGTGGGCATTTGTATTCTAAGCCTATTTTCTACCGCCCTTGTAAGCAGCTTGCATCTCTCTAGTGTATATATTTGGTTCTTTCATTTTATCTTTCATGTTATCATTCTGTTTGTTTACTATGACTTTATGTGTTGGCTATACTACCTTGGACTGTCTAAAGGACTCTGATTTTTGGATTTGCCCTCAATAAAACTCGCTCTACGTGTTTACGTCTGCCTCCTAATGCTCCACAATGCCGTTGTGGCGTTATAGTCAAACACTGAGAGCTGTGCAGTGTATTTCACAAACCACCAGTCATCTGTAATTAGTGTAGTTTATGTCCTTCTTTCATCCATAAATATGTACTTTGTGAGTTTGGTGCAATCCTCAAAACAATGAGACATTTTAAGAAAACCATGGTTCAGTTTAAAGAATATAATCTTCTACGGAGCGTCTACTGCTTAGCTTTTATGAACAAAGCACAGTCAAATATCAAATCAAAGAAGATGCTACTGTCCAATATAAACTTAGAGAGATTAAGTATTTTACTTCCAAGTAAAATATTCCCTCATTGAACTTTTCTGTTACTAACAAAAATTGTTAACTGGTAATCTGTGGAAATGTGCAGGTTTGAACATTTGGCAGGGTCCTTCAGTTCCACAGCTACAGATGGCTTATTGTTGCAAAATCCTTGTTCATCTTTTTTATCTCTCTTGCTCATTCTCTTTTCTATGCATTTATGGGAGGAATGATTTGTCATGATCACTTGAACATTCCATCTTCACCCCCTCATGTGGAGCAGACCTACACTTTCTCTTCTTCTCCCATTTTCTCTTTGGTAATTACTTTCTGTCCCTCTGTCGCTCCTCCCCCCTCCTCCCATTTCTGTGCTAAATTCTGAAGTTCAAGTCGCGCTCCTTTTCTTGAATTACATCAGGGACGTGCCACAATCTGTCACCTTCAAACACGTATGAATGAAGCTCGGGCCAGTGTATTCTTTGGCTGTTTACCAAAGCACATTGGTTGTCAGTCCAAAAGAACGAGGAAGAAGAATAATGAGGTGTCTAGAAATTAATAGGACTTGCTCAGACCATCAGTCACTCTTACCTGTCTGTAACTCTGTAAGCCAGCAATTTTTAAAGTAGATATCATTACACTCCTTACAAGATCTGTGGCAGGGCATTACAACACAACAATATATATTTTGGTCATAATGGTTACACATCACCTGTGTTATAGCATTCAATTCCAACTGTGTTGTAAATTCTCTGCTTACAGAATCAGGTAAGATGTCTCATGGATTGTTTCGTTTGTGAGGTGTTTATATTCATAGCAGATGTGTAGACGAAGCACCAGGATCTTTGGGCATTGTAAACAAATGTTTAGATGAATGTCACGTCCTCTGTCTTCCTCCGCCTCAACCTATCAGCACCCAGCTAACCTCCAGCTCCACCTTGGTAACTCACTGCCATTTGTTCACTGATCATTGACTTGTTAACTCTCATATAAGTAGCTCCTGTAAAAGCTTTTATTGGCATTCAAGAGTTATGTATTTAATTATATCCTTTATAGAGATTGGTTTAGTCTGCCTGGCATGTTTCTTTGGTTTAACACGTTCTATCTAGTCTACAGTATCACATTAATCATACGTGCACAGGTGTATTTGACCTCAAAATGTGTTTTGGTGTTACTCTTTCAGTAAAGATCAGCAAGTACATCCATCCTGCCACAGTATCTACACTCACATGCACAGCTATGCTTCAATATTAACCTGACCAGGACTATTAGTCAGACTATGCTGTGATCATGTTAATGTCTGATTGTCATAGTCCAACAAAGGTTGGACAAAGCTTAGCCCTATGAATATGTACCCCAGGCTGATTTAGGTTTCACTATCTGATTTAGATTTAGCCATTAACAACCTTGTTCACAACATTTTGTGACACTTATTTCAACACCACGCAGACTTATAATAGCAAACCAAAACACCAATAAGCACTGTAAGCACTTGTATTGATTACGGTAACTGTCCAGCCATGCAATATCCATGCATACAGGCAGAATGAATGCAACGTCAGTGACTTTAATCATGGCAATGCTATAGGACATTTCTCCCAAGCCAGATCCATCCTGGTCAACTGTACATGCTATTACAATCGCTCATCCACAAAGCAGTAGACCACACAAACTGACAAAGAAGGGCCAAAGGATGATAAAAGCACAGTGCATAAAAATGGTCTATCCTCTGTGGTACTACTCACGACGGTTCCAAATTGCCTCTGCAAAAAAAAAAAAGAGCTTAATTTTATGGGTTTCTATGGCTGAGCAGCTGCTCACAAGCCAATGTTCACCATATCACCGTGTCAAGTGTAAGCTGGACTGGGCTACTGCTGCTGGACTCTGTACCAGTGGAAACCGGTGCAGTTCTCTGGAGTGTTGAGTCATGCGTCGCTATCTGGAAATCTGATGGAGAATTGTGGGTTTTGTAAACATCACCTAATGTGGCAACAGTAAAGTGTGGTGGAAGAGATGCACGGTGGATTCTTATTCAGAAAAGGCCTCTTGGTTCCAGAGATGGATAATGTTACTTCGCACAAAGCCATTACTTAGGCAATTATTTACTTTCAAATGAGTGGAAACAGGTTGGGGAACTTTCCTGTTCCGGCATGGCTGAGCACAATGCAAGGCTGATGATGATTTGACAGTTAGTGTGGAGGACGTCCTGTGGCCTGTGCTGAACCCGGACCTCAAACCCACTAAACACCTTTTGGATGAATTGAAATACTGATCGCAAGCCAAGAATTCTTGTCCATCATCAGTGCCTACCCTCACAAATGTTATTTTTACCAAATTGGCACAAAGTCCTACAAAGACACTCCAAAATCTTATTGAACGTTTCAGAAGAGTGGAGTCTGTTATATAATATTTTATATGCATGAAAACTAAATGGCTGGTTTATTGTCAAATTCCAAAGGAAACACAGAATCTCGATGCAAAGCAATGCAGCCTTTGACAAGGTCTACAGAGCCTACTTGAATATTGTTTCTTTGTAATGTACTTTTTGAGAAGACTTGGGACAGCTAATTTCAAAAATGCTTGACAGGATTAAGGCTTAAAAGATAAAAAACAAAGTCACTTATGTAGTAACAAATAATGTTACTGCATTATTTAAAAGGCCTGTTGGTGTAGGCTTGTCGTGTCATGCAGACGGTTTGTAAATATCCTTGCTGAGAGTCCTTTCATGATAATGGCAGTGTTACATGTGTACTTGGGAAGGTGTGCCCCAGTGTTTGCGTAACGTAGCGCGATCATGAGGCGGACACATTCGCTGAGAACAGCGAGATTTATTAATGGCAAATCCATAATCATTGTGGTTAGAACGGTCCAAGGTCAATTTACCAACACACAAAAAAAACAGACGACATGACAAACAAAACTCAATGAACAGCTACAAAATATAGATTTCAACAAAACACCAGGGCTGAAGATAACAATAGCAAGGCTATGTTCAAACAGGAAGGTTAACGAATACAAGAAGCTACTTACAACAATGACGGGCAAAGGACTGAAAACAAGGGGGATAAGTACACAGAGTAACAAGGAACTAAACTAGACACAGGTGAATACAATAACGAGATGTGGAGAACCAAATGAGACGGTGTGACAACAAACCAAAGCCACAAAGCACATGGAGAATGAAAACACAGGCATGATTGACAAGTAGGGGAGGGGCCATACATGACCCCTCCCAAGTCACGTATGGTTTGGATCAAGTTTGAATCTTGTCCACATTACAATTTCGTATTTGTATCAATAAGATGCCTCAAAATGCTTCATATTCTAAGTTCTGTGTGCTAATGAACATGTCATTTACAGTAGTGCTTCTACATCTCAAGCTTTTAACAATCTATTTTCAACACAATACTGTACTTGTTACATCATCTTAAGATTGTTCTGAACATGAATGTTTAAAAACTGATAAGCTCTAAGAAGATTCCAAGCAAATGCTGAAAAATTTTACCTTCTTTGCAAAGGTGAAATAGATGTCATTCTGCCTTCTGTGACAATGCAATGCAATATGAATGCAATGCAACAGACTTAAGCAAAAGAGTTTTCACTTTTACCAGGAGCTTGGAACTCATGGTTAACTCATGGTTTTCAAACAGTGATTACTAAACACCTGAAGATATTTATTGCGCCTTATTATCACATTTATTATTGTCTAATTTAATCGGAGAAATGAACCTTTCACTAATTGCATGCATTCAGTTTATAGCCACAGACAAGCTATTTGACTTTTCTGTCATTTTCCGAGCAAAATTAATTTGTTCATGACAGAAATAGCTCACAGCAAGACACAATGTACAATGACTGTGCAGCAAAGCCATTCAGTAGTAGCAGGCTGCATCTTGGAGGGTGGACACTGGACTCTCATTATAGCCTTTAGCAAGCGTGCTATGAGTAATGTGCAGGTATTCTACTTAACACTAGGACACTAGGACAGTTACTTCTATGAGCCAACATCACTATCTACAGCTCACAGGAGCTGCACATTGATTGTTTATGTTCATGGTTGGCTAAGGCCTACACAGGTCCACCCACATACAGTGTCTTCTAGCTGATGAATAATTTGTGGAAAGAATTAATTATAACACATTTTCTTTTCTGTCTTGAGCAGGATATCCTTCCTTTTATTCTCTCAGACCGCCATGGACACATCCTGAGGGTTACATGCATTCTGAGGCACTGGTAGCCAATACCAGTTCTTCCAGTAGTCTGCAGATTGAGCTCACACTCAAATAGCATACCCGTGTAAAATTTGAGAGTATCCACAACCAGTTAGCCCCTACGCTTCTGTCAGTGCTGGAAGGTACATAGTTTCTTTCCATCAGAAGTTTGTTGGTCATCCCCACCAGTTGGAGTAACAGTCATTTCACATTTGTTGGCTTTTTGCTGTGAATTAGTCTATAATCTTTATAACTTACAACAGTCTGAAAAACTCAAATGATGTGTCAGTAATAACTGACTGTAAATGAAGGTAATTCTGAAACTATTTCAGACTCAATCAATTACTATATTAAAGTACATATGCATATTGAATGAAAATGACTACTACTACTACTACTATTTACCGCCAGTCTATGATACCAAATCATAAGAGTGTTTCCCCAAAACATTCTATATTAATACATGTACAGGTGTCGGATTGGGGGACCACGATAGTCTCTTGCCTTTTAAACAACTACATTATGTCTACTGCCTGAGCAAAGACATATGGTTATCGATATGTTAAATCAAAACTCTTTCACTACAGAGGACAAATGGGTAAGCATAATGTTTGCCCCCAACATGAGGACATACATGGAACAGTAATGTAGAATAATGTTAACATCAATTACAGTGTCTAAGCATCTGACAATATATGCATTGATAGTACTTAGTTGTATTAGAACACTTGAATTGCTGAGAATTAGCAAATGCAATAGAATATTTCTGAGACATATGAGGCACATAAGTGTCAAAAACACATCCGTCCACACAGACAGAACAGGCAAAAAAATAGATATGAACTGAATATGCACTTAGCACCACACATGAAAGAAATCAGATTCATAGCTCATCCTGGCAGTACACACACACCTCCCAGATTAATTTACAAGAATGCTCATTAAACAGAACATCCTTAAGGGAAAAGCCCTCTGTGTAGTTCTTAACTGCATGTTTTCATGCAGATGCCCCACTGATTTATTGGTGTGTTGCTTAGTGATGGAGAATAGAAGGAGTCCTGCCTCCCTCCATCCCTGACTGAGAACATAATAAGGTTTATGTTCTGAAGGACTTACAGCTAGTTACATATGGATTAGCTGCATTCCAAATCAGTCTTGACTTTTAGCTGGATTAGCTGGATTCCAAATCAGACATGACTTTTACTACAAACCAAGTAGTTTTACATTAGTGCATCTGAGGCTAGTGCTTCTCCACTGTGGTGTTTATGTATTCATGGCAGGGACCCAAGAGAATCACAAGGTCAAGCTAAATAGAAGTCCTGGAAAATAGACTGAATGGTTATTTTTATGGGATTCATTCAACCATCCTTCCCTGTTTTATTTATGACTTAACACTCACTCTACTGAAAAGATAATAGCAAGTAGGGTCACTGATCTGCTCATAACTGGGCAACACTGGGCACTTTGGAAATTTGGAAACCGTTTTGAGCACTACGTAGTTTTTTACATAAGACCAGATAGTGACGTTCTTAATCCAGCAAGACCCTGGCCCACCACCAACCCATAAGACCAAGGAGAAGTCAGGGGAGGGAGCACACCTTCCTTCCTGTCGCCCACTCCCTCCAGATCTCCTGTTCAAAAATGTTTTATTGGCATGAATGATAACAGATTATATTTTTAACTAGGTCATCAGGTTATTAATAAAAGAATCAAATATAAATACAAAACCACCCCCCCCCCCCCAAAAAAAAACCCAAACACAAACAACCTAATTTGCAAAAGTCAAAAGACAATAACCTTCAGTGGGTATCTCACTTTATGTTTTTTCAAAACTTTGATGCCTTTCCTCTCTGGCTGGCCCCCAGGCTATGACAGGGGGCCACAAATCTGGCTGCTGGCAAAATTATTTAGCTTATCTCCCCAAAGTAAAAGGCAATATATCACTGTCAGTCCAGCCCTTTAGCTGGGGAGTTGCTGCACCTTCTCTCTGAGAATTCTAATTGAATCATAGAGGCTCAGGCCCCCATGCTCTCCCAGATGAGCGAAAACACAGGCTGTCTTATGCCATCCCAATTCAATGGATCAATGCTTTTCAAAGTTTAAATCACCCACCATTGTGAGGAACGCTGCTGCATTGTATTCACATTCAAGTACCAAAAAGCCAGGAGATTTGTTCTTTGGTAATTTCACTGCAATAAATAAATAAAAATGTCTTATTTATTTATTTTATGTTTGCATGATCCAAGGCCTAGTTTCATAGGTACCCCTCAGCTCGGTCGTGTTTGTACACCTCAGGAGTACTGGGCTTAAGGGATGCATGCACACTGTCTCTGACTGTCCCGCTGTTTCAGTGTATAACCAATTAACACAACTGTTTTTTTTTTTAATATGAATGACAAGTACGCTATGTTTCTCTCTAAACTGTGCAACACATTTTGACTGCAAAGTATCTCCAAACCCTTATCAGCACCAGGGAAAAAATGTAATAACTACAGTGTAGCCTGCAGCCCTAAATAAATAAATGTAAACAGAGAAGAAAGGACTTAACCTTAAGAAGCATCTTCTATTCCCACTATATTGGTATTTTTGACTTTCACCAAGTACATTGAAAGATCATTTTCTGCATGCAATTAGGGAGAAATTTACTTTCCGATTTTTTGAACATCAGCTCCAGCTAGGGTTTGCTTAATGTTTGGTTCTTTACTAAGATTGATTTCTGAACAAAGTCTGGTCATTGTAATTCTTTTATTTGGCAGACACTACTTTGTTGCTAATGGATCCACACCAGTTGCCTGTCTGTGGTCCCACTTTTCCCTTATCCAGAGCACCTCCACTTAGACCTGAATAACAGTTAAGTCAACCTCACAACATTCATGAATTATGTCCTCATATTGTATCTGCAAACAAACTATTTTTCTTCATAAATCTGCCTGTTGCCAATGTCTGCTGTGACGTTCCCGAGGTAACCAACTCATCATGAATCTGTTATCTAACGATATGCACAACACATTAAAAAGTTGATGTCGGAGTTATCCAGGCACCCTGTCTCAGGGTTACACCCACTAACACACATATACAGTATATGTATACAGTATATTCTCCTCTCTCTCTCTCTCTCTCTCTCTCGATTAATTCTGTTTATTTATATTATATTTATACATGCTACGCTCGCCCCTCTCTAGTGTCTGTTTCCATAGTTACCTCTGTTTTGATGTACTTCCTGCGCTCTGTTCGAAACAGCCTACTACATGCTACTTGTATCGGGCCCCAAATCAGTATGCAGTTTTCAATATATACTGAGTGCAGTATACAGTATGTAGTAGGCCATTTCAAACATAGCTGTTTTTTTTCCATGTATTTCCTTGTTTGGTTTCATTAGCTCTGTCCCTTGTTTATGTTTCTGCCCTTTGTTGTTTTTACCTGTTTCTAGATTGTTCCTGTTAACTCGTATATTCATACCCAGTATTTTCTGTTTTACTTCCTATCCCTTGTTGTTCAAGCTCTATTGTTATGTTTATTCTAGCCTTCTGTCATATTTGTTGTTTCATATTTATAACCTGTTTCTTTCTTTCTTGGTTTTTGTATTTTGTTTTGCTCTCTGTTTGTGATGTATCCTGCTTCTCTACACGTTGGTAACCTGACCCTGGACTGTATTGACTATGATTCTGGAGTTGCTTTAATAAATCTCGCTCCTCTCAGCATTTGCGTCCACCTCATGCTCGCTCTGCATTACAATACATAATTACCCAATAACACTGAACACAAGTCAAAAAATTGGAATTCACTAAATTAGCAAAAATAATCAATTAATGGCTTTTAAAGTTATGCCGCTTCATAGCACACATTTCCTCCAAAGATGTGATTTTTGAAAATAATGCTGAAGTGGAAGCTCTTATTTGGATGCTTTGATGCTTCATTTGTCTTGCCAGCCCAAGTCCTCTCTCTCTCTCTCTCTCTCTGTTATGTTTGGCCTATCTATTTATTCAGAGCCCTACCCATTCTAGGCCACTGGTCAAGCGTGTTTGTTGATAAACAGCATGGGTGATAGGTCAAGGTTTGGAAATATTGGACATGGTTGTTTTTTCAGTGTTTGCTTTGTTTCAGTGCAGTATCTGACTCTACGCTTCTGTTTTTAACATTTCAAAATGTAGATTCTACTGCGGATGTGTGGAGTTTAATAAAGGGCAGACATAGGTAGACCTTGTTCTCCCACTCTTACACAGGCACACACACTTTAACAGTTTCACCTTTTTATCATTTGTCCACTGTGCTAGTATCTGGCGAGACACAGGCCTAGGAAATGGCTTGGCTCAGCTACTAACTCTCCTGCACAATCTGTGGAAGCACTGATAGTGTTGAACAGCCTGATACTTTTCCCAGTAATCTTCTCCACAGGAAGCACTACTCAGAACCTAAGAGATCATTGGGAATGTTCGCCAAGCTGGAGGATACAGATGCTGGAAGTCTTAGAAGGATCACTTCAGAGGAAACATGTTTGGCATGCTTTAGGCTATATTTTCTATATACAAATATTTCATTGCAAAGTTCAACATTCTACTCATTTCATCATTTTGCTTTGTTCTCAGTTCCTTCTGTCTTGTTCCCCTTGCTTCCTGACACGTTGTTCAGACAACAGTGTACTCATGCATGGTGGATAGAATGCCTTTGGCTTTAGCCCCCCAGCTCTGCAAGATACTTATAGAGATTCAGAGCCCTCTTTAGAAAGTGAACGTTGAATCTGCATTAAAGTTTCAGTACTACAGGGAGTGTGGGACTGCTCTGAATGTAGCAGTGATATTAACCTCTCTTTGTATAAGTCCTTTTATAATTATTGTCTGATCTTTATATGCCTCTGAAGATCACTGAGTTACCTGGAGGTCTCCGGTTGGTCTATAAAAGTCTTCTGTCATCTGTATGTCATTCCCGGTAGGCTGGACCAGCTGCAGAGAGTGTAAATCACTCCTGTCCTCATATAAACACTAGCTAAGACAAGTCCCAGTACAGTCTACTGATGAAGCTTGGGATGGCCAATGTTATTAATAAAGTTGAGATGACTGCACAGCAATGCCAGACAATAGAATATTAAACACATGAACAAATTCAGAAAGGACATGGAGGACATTCAGTCACAGTCGGTATTGTGAAGCGCTGTTCTGAGTGCCGCGGGGGACTGGAGAATCGGACTTAAAAACAGCGCTGCTCAAAGTAATGGACACAATAGGCAAATAAAGGTCACATTTTGTTTCTACATTTGAATTTAAATCTTAGCAAATTGGACTATCCAAGTGTTTGATTTTGTATAGATGTCTATATAAATATATTTAACAACAAAAAATTTGAACAGACATTAAATATTGAGCCCAACAGGGTAATTTATAATATTTTCAGCATCAAACATATAGTGAACATGTAACCCACCCACAAAGTGGTTTATTGATGTAATTATTTCTTGTTGCTATTTGTTTTATTCGAAAGTCTTTTAGTTTGGCATTTCCGGCACATTTCAAGATAATAGTCGCTTACCTGTATTTGTGGGTAAGATGCACAAATGCAGCACCCCCCCCCTCTCTAGATCACGTGAGTGTGCTGTTTTACCACCGTGAGAGGTGAAAGGTCTCGCATCCAGCGCAAATATTATATTTGCTGTTTATACCACATATTCACCCACATATTGTGTCTGAATGAACACATTTTCTTTATCAGGTAAGGAAACGTCTTTCTTATTTTCTTATTTTTTTATTATTACTTATTAGGGTTAATTGTTACTTCTGAGTTCTGGAATATGTACCGCTATGCTCTATGCTAGCTATGGGAAACTTGGCCAGCTATGCAGTGGTTAGCATCAAGTTCAGTTTTTGCTGTTAACTTTTGTAAAAGTGTTTTGATACTGAATTTTTCTGCCATCTAATGTATATATCTTGTAGTTCAAACTGTGTAATTTTTTGTGGTTATTATTAAAAGTTCGAACAGGCCATTAGTGCTGCTACTGTGTATTTTATTACATTGTCGATGTACGTGAGTGTGCTGTTTTAGAGCCGTGAGGGGTGAAGAAACTCGCATCCAGCGCAAATATTATATTTGCTGGTTATACCACATATTCACCGACATATTGTGTCTGAATTAACACATTTTTCTTTATCAGTGGACTGTTGAGTGCGATCAAATTCTGGAACGGCTCCATCTTCCGGATCGAGAGAGAGAGAGAGAGAGAGAGAGAGAGAGATGCTTACTGGACACCATCACTGCAAGTTTTTTTCGAGAGCTCCATCTAACACCGTGAACGTAAGACTGTTCCGTACGGATCCGGCGTTTAGTCCGGAGCAAAGATATATATATATATTGTTGCTATTAATGAACATTTCGTATTTATATGTCTTTAATAGACATCTATTGAAAATCCCATTGTCTGTGTATGTGTGCTTAAGTTGAGTGCGAGCTAGAGTTGTCTCCAGCTGCCCCAAATATAATTTAAACTTATACCTCAACTACAAATTTTATTTATTCACTCCAATGTAGATTAATTTCCTGGACCAGTTCATATTAGACTAGAAACACTCAAAGTGCAGCCCAGTGCTTTTCTGTTACAGTAAGACTACATAATGCTACCTGGTGTTTGTTGTAGTTATTTGTTTAACACAGTGGCTTTGATATGTTCTCATGATTATATCCGGTTGATATTAACGATTCCCAGTACTGAGGATTTGTTCTTTCATTTCATATGGGAGGAATACAGAGACACTCAGCACATCAAAATCATCTCAATGACTGAATCAGTAGGAGCAGTTCATGAGATATTCAATTTAAATGTGATTGATTGAATTTATGTAATTAGGCTGAAATTTCATAATAGCACATGTCAATTAGATTAAAAAACACACTGGTTAATTTATAAGCTTCAACTTCCTCTGGTGTCCCAAAGAATAAAATGGTAAAAGAACAACCTGTCTTGAATATACAAGCAGGAGGAAGGAGTGAGGATTTAAAACACTGCATGCACAATGCCACACACATTACGGACTTGTTGTGTGAAACTTTGTTGGCAGAAATCATTTAATCATGCTTATTGATTTAGTTAATTATATGGCAAACTGCTAAGTGCACTTTAAATGTTTTGACATGCCATCTTATGTATGCAGTATTGCCAAATAACCCCACATTCTTAATTATATGAAAAGGTGCCAGGGACTGAGGAAAGCACAAAGCTGCCAACACATTAACGCTCATGCTTTTGTGAATGTTCTAGAACTATGATTTCCTTTGAGGATAAACCAATAGACCTCAGGATAAACCAATAGACCTACCAGTGATGGTATAAAATTGAATCTATAACTTTTTTAATAAAGATTTTTGTTAGATTTTATTATCAGCCATCACTTAGATAAGTGCTGATGTTGTGGGGACAAAAGTAAAGAAAATACTTTTTGATTTGTTATGATTGACTTCACATTAGGAGTGAAGTAATATTGGAACAGTGTAAACCTTGGCAGATAGATATGTGTGCAGATAGAGTATGTTGCTAAGGATCATTTTGGACTACGGTTGTCAGAAAGGAAGCCATTCAATCTTTTCTTCATCAGTTTCTGCCCTCCATCCTCTTTCTCTCTATTTCTCTCTCTCTCTCTCTCTCTCTCTCTCCCCCTCTCACTCGCAATGTCTTCATCGCTGTGCTGTTTTCAGGTATGAGTTACATCAATAATGCTGTGGAGGAGAACTCGGCTCTCCAGAGACCAAAGGCTGCCAGAGAATGGACAGTGCGTTCTTTACTAAGAGCCCCTTCCCTCCGTGCACTCCTCCTCTCCTTCATCCCTTGCTCTATCGCTCCTCTTCATCTGTTGTTATTTGTCATTGGTGCCGCGCCGCTGTTGGGCACGTGCCTCGGCTCCCAGCCCAACGGAGAGGCAGCTGAACAGCTCGGGTGGCGTTTGCCGCTTAGATCTCCTCCTCTTTGTGTTGTCTCGAGAGCCCAGGCCCCTTCAATGCACATCACACAGGCAGAGCCCAATCGCAACTACAGAGAGGGAGACGGAGATAGAGGGGTCTTGGGCTGGAGTAAGAGGGCACGATGAGGAGAGGGAGTGCAGTGGAACAAAGGGAGGGGAAAAAATTGGTGAGAACGTGATGGGGACCAAGGAGAATGAGGATTAAAGAGAGGTCAGGGCCAGGTAGTTACAGGAAGGGTATTAGAGGATGAGTGCCAAAAGCTAATTTGGGGGCAAAGTGGTAGAAGACAAATGGAGAATAGCTTTGGTGGAGAATATAACGAGCCCATTAGGTACCTAATGGAGTGAACCAAAAAGGCCACAACAATGCAACAGTGTGAGGAGCGAAGCAAAAACAGGACGCAAGAGCAGCAAGTGCAGGCTCGGTGGCGCGAGCTTAACGAGGAGAAAGAGTCACGTGACCTGTACTTCATTTTCAGCACTCGTATCCAGTGCTGCTTACATGTGCACTATTTACCAATATGACAACATGTGTGATCAGAATCAAACCCCTCTCCTTGGTGATGCCCTATCTTGAGCTACTTGACCAGAGGAGCTACAGAAGCTAGCGAAGCACTTCCACACTACAGTGGAGCCATTCTCGCCATGAATGCAGCCATCCAAACAATACTCATGCTAATGGGGTCATTTTACTTCTGCTTCATGAGTGGATTAAAACGGGGCTCACATTTAAACCACTTCCCAGCTTCTATGTGAACCTAGAAGTGTCAGCAAAATATGGCTCATGACAGGAAGACATTTGAAAGAAGATTATATTGGTATCATGCAGACAGAACATCTCCTTCTCCTACACACTTGTATGTTCTGTGAGGGCAAATATCAAACAGGTTCTGAGCTGAGGAGATTCTTGCCTGCTTGTTTTTTTAATGAATAAATGAGTTTTTTTTTTTTATTGGGATCTCACACTGTGACTTTGAATCAAATGCGATAAACGTGACACCCCCTCGTTTTACACGCGGTAGGGCACCCCTCGTTCGGGCTGGGCTGCCTTCTTGCCCCTTGCGGTGTATTTGTCCAGGCAGATGAGGGGAGAGGGGAGGCTCTAGAGAGTCTACTTCTATTCAGGATTAATATTCAACTGAACCTCTACTGGTACAGCAGCGTCTCATGAATCTGCTAATGTTGGCATCCTCAAATTAAACCAGTGAAAAGTTGATCACAGCGTGCCAAGTTAATTAAAGCTGATAGCTTTGTGATTATTCACTGTAGATAGGGGGGATAGTTTTGTTTCAAGGGCATAGAAATAAGGTAGGATCAAGTTATGACACCAGGTTTGCAGTGGGTTTATAAGAGTGGCATGCAATTTACTGGGCTTGCTGGTTAACTTCATGAATAATTACTCAAGGGTTGTTGTAAGGAGTTAAGCTTTATATCACATCTAGTGTAAACTGGCAGTGCTGATGTATGTGCTTGACATTTCATTATTGTCAATTAGATCCATCCTGGATCCACATGGGATTACATGGAAGGTTGATGTAGTGACAGAGAGAGAGACAAATACAGAGAGAGAGAGACAGATAGATAGAGAGAGAGAGACAGATAGATAGAGAGAGAGAACATGAGAGGGAGTGAAAACTCCATTGCTCTTGGGGGCAGCGACGTCAGACGTGTGAGAAGAGCTGTGGTTTTCAGCAGTCCACCACCCCTTCAGGCTTGTTCTTAGAAAGGAAAATGAAACTCGAGCCAATTTAACAAGGAGGAAATTAATTGATAAGCTGGAGCAGTAGAGTGAGGAGTGGTGGGAGCAGACACTGCCCTGCATGCGCTCTGCCTCTGGAGACTCTGTCCAGCCCACTCTTGAAAAACACCCTTGGGGAAACTAGACAGAACAGCCCCTCCCTTCCTCTCATTATCCTCTCGTTGCTTTTGGGAAGGGGGCGGGGCAAATGCTAATTTGTTTATGTTGTGATAAGCGGTTTGCAGTGCAGGCAGACTGCCTGCTCATTACATGACTGTCAGGGTAGCGGGGCTGTTTATTTTTGCTGCGAACTAAGGGCCGTCACTCGCAGCTGACATTTGGGCTAGCCGCCTGGGAGATGCTCGTCGCTGATGCTTCTGCACAATGTCCTGTGTGGTAGCCACAGACTGCGGAAATGGGCACTGTGCCTCTCTGGTGCTTCTGATCTCCTCAAGCACGTATTGGTCACTGCCGGTGGAGAATGTCCTTCTTTGAACACGCTGTAATTACTTAAATCCCTTTAGTTTAGTGAGAAGTCCATAATAAGCCAACCTAATGATAATAGTCTATTCCCAGTGACTTCACAACTGCCATTGAAACAGTAAGCTTCAATTACACAGAAGGTCCCTCAAGGACATTATTCACAGGATTGATTACACTCTTCCCCTGCCTCCTCCTCAGCATAACATTAACTCATTTACTCAGGTTTATATGGATGTGCCCTCTCTGACTCATATTTCAAAAAGCAACATAGAAAAAAAAAACATATCTGGGTGACAGAAATTGACATAGTTCATTTCCAGTGGTGCTGTCACATAAAATGTGTGTTGAACTATTTTATAAATAACAAGAAGTAAGTGCAATGCTCTGCATTTTGTAACCACATTAAAATTGCTGACTGCTGAAGCAGATAACATGCATTAATACACGAAACTGACTCTATAGGCAAGTACTGTTTTACAGTACTGTTAGATAACAGCTAATTCATGCATGCACTTCCTGCTACAGTACAGTGTGAACTATGAACATTACAAGTACATGGAAATGTTTACAAATTATACTATATTACATTATTTACCAAGTACCATGTTGAGTGACTCCCCTGACACTTAGTAATTATACAATTATCATTAGTGACTATACATTTAATCATTTTAGAATGGGGATTAAGCAAGAGACGCTCAAATCCTCATGAAGTCAGCTGTGCCTCCTGGCCTTTTGTATTTTTTGACCCTGAGTCTGCCCCCTGTAGAGCACGGCTAATGTTCTTAACCCTCTCTGCATGCTTCACTGGACTGAGCCACAGCTCTTGCTTATCCCACTCCACTGCAGAAGCACATCTACTTGAGCAGAAATGACAATAGAGTAGATTAGCAGAGGTACACCATACTCCGGAGCAGACGGCTGGACATGGCTGCAGGCCTTTGCCTGTGTGTCTCTGTCTGCCCCGCCAGCAGTTTTTTATTATTCTAAAGTTCATTGCTCATGGTTCTATAAATGTTTTCCATGCCTTATACTTACATTTCAATATTTTTCAGCAACCCTGCTGAGGTCCTACTTTTTTGTCTGTGTGCTCATACAGCCCTGCATGTTTTGATGTGGGATAAATGAAGTCTGACACCGTGGTTAATCAGGGATCCTTACACATGTGTGATATACACTTTATGTATGTGTGTAGGTCATTGATTAATCTCTCGGCTCTCTGTGGTGCTGTGTGCCTGCTGGTATCTGTCAGGTGTGTCCACCAAGACACTGGTGCACTGACCTTAAAGTGTCAACGTAGTGCTCATCTATTTATTCTTATTACTATAAGCTTTGGGTAATGAAGGTGTCCCATTTTTCAGAGGTTTTATCTGATTTTACTGGTGGAATCCAGTGGACTTTTCCTTTGTAGGAAGAGCATTACAGTTTTGACAATGCTAGAGGTGTTTATATAGTAATTTCTTGGTTTGAAGACTCTAGAGGTAAAAGAAGCAGCAGGTCTCTCATCTTTGTTCCCAAATACAACAATCTCTGTTTTATCTTTATTCAGGTGCAGGAAGTTTTGGCATATCTAAATTTAGTTCAAGGCATTGACTATTAAGTCAGTGGGGCCATGGACATTTGGTGAGATAGTCAAGTAAATTCATATTTATGGTAAGATTGTACATAGTTTTATATGATTTTGCCAAGGGAATGCATATTTAAAACTGAACTAGACAATAATTAATCTCCAGTGACAAATGAAATAACCAGATTTAAAATATATGTTAAAATATGTTTGCATTGACCAATATTTGGTTCTGTATTGGTTCACGTTTCACATTCACCACTGTCTATTTTGCCTTCCAATGAAAAATCAGTCATGCATGTCTGATGACCACTTAAGAAATTGTTTTATTCTTGTACTGTATATTTAATCTGAAATAGCTTCAGTAGATGTGATCGTTCTTCCACATTTACACAGAAGTTACAGTTACTTATATATAAAAATATATATATATATATATATATATATATATATATATATATATATATATATATATATATATATATATATAATATAAAAAAACACTGTGGAACTAATGCTCTTGAGCACAGGGAAAACTTATGTTCTTCTGAAGCTACATGAAGTGACCTGAACAAATATCTCTTCCTGATATTCTGTATAAATATATATATATATATATATATATATATATATTGTATGTATATTTTTATACACCAACATCTGTGATCAATACTTTAAATCTATTCAAAGTATAAAAGTAACAGTATATGTTTGGCATTCTTACACAAATCTAGAAACGTGAAAGTTAAATGTTGAAGGTAAGAGTTCAAATGAACAAATTCACATCTGTATTGACCAGTTCACTCATAATAAGAAGCACCTTCTTGAGCCTCCTTCACTTCTCTCCTCAAGCGATGTGAACTACATTGCATTTTGGAGACCGACTTCTCTATTCTCTCTGAGAACTTATGCTCTCATGGTATAGAGTGAACTGAGCCTTGCAGAAGGGCAGAGAACACTCACAGTAACACATTAGCTAAGCAACATGAAAGGTCTTCTCAGCATGTTTGCCGGAGGGAAGACTGTCTCACAGTCAAGATGAGAGGACAGAAAGGACAGTGTCTTTCTTCTTTTCCCTCTGTCTATCTCCTCCCAGCTCTTCAGTCCCTTATTGAGTGATTTTTGAAGGACTTTGGTGAAGGAATGAAACATGTTCTCTTTCTCCATTATACTTTAGATTCTCAGAAACTTCAAAACCATTTGTTCTCTTTGTCGCTTGAAGCTTCCCTGGTAGCTCTTCAACCTCACTAGCTCATTATTACGCACTTTACACTGATTTAAAAGCCCAAGTCATTAATGTTAAGTGTAGTGGTTTTTGCGATTGACTTTTGGTACCCTTTTTTTGTGTCTGAACATTACCCACAGTAAAATATCTCTTCTCAATGATTATTCAATTCATTACAGGGTTTTAGAACTTGTTGATTTAAAGTTCTTTTGAAGATTCACATGAAGTCATTTGGCAACTCTTAACTATAAAAATATCTTTTTTTTTTTAAATTTGCTTTTGATGATGACACGTTTTGCCCCATCTTAGTGTCGGTCATTCTGTCAGCATGATTTTGAAGTAAAAAGGAGGATCTGTAGATTAGTGTTACATCCAGAGAACAGACTCTTGAAATGGAAAAGGCGGCAGACAGCCCTCAGGTTAGCCCTTCAGCTAACCCATCATGTTTAACAATGCCGCTTAGCCAAGTCAGCCAGAGTTACAAAGCTAGAACATTACCAAGTTTTTATTATGAAATCAAACTTAAAGGATAAACCAGGATAAACTAATTCTTCCATTTCCCTAATTTCTCATCTACATTGCTGGAACAAGATTCATCAACTGAGTATAAATAAATAAAAAAAGATTTATGGAAAGAAAAGTTTTCTGCTAGACTGCGCTAACTATGCTAACATAAAAGATGTCTTAGAGGCTTTTCAGACTTGTTCAGACTCAGACAAGTTTTAACCTTGATCTGGCAATTATTCTAATGAAATAAGCATGCAGCCTGCTTTTTAGATGAGCGAACAGTAGCTCTAAGTCTTATAATACAGCAGACACATTTTATATTATGCTAATCTTATATAAGCATCACATTTGCCCAGGCAAGCAACAGTATTCTTCATATGTCGCTCCCAGAGTTGGTTTTATCTTGTGTATTCATTTTTAGTTTTTTTGGGGGGGGGGGTTTGTTGTATGTTGTAATTGACAGTTACATAGTCTCATTCTAAAACATTCTCATTCTAAAGACGTAGATATATGTATTTTTATTTATGTTGAAAAGCCACAAATGAAATGTGTTATGTTTACATAACAAACTGTGTAGATCTGCCAGCCAATGACCATCCAGTAGACCTCAGAGTGACACTACAGGATATGTAACAGTTGTTAGTGCGAAAGGCTTCAAAGTCAACTTTATTGTCAAAAACTCCAATATGTACAAGACATACAGAGATGCATTATACTCAGACCCTATGGTGCAACAATAGACAGTGAAAATCAGATAAGCTAAATTACAAAATAATTAAATTCTTTAACCTGTAAATCTGTAAATATAAAAATGAAAAATGTACAAAGTCACTATATATATATATATATATATATATATATATATATATATATATAGTGACTTTGTACATTTTTATATTTACAGATTTACAGGTTAAAGAATTTAATTTTATTTATATATATATATATATATATATATATATATATATATATATATATATATATAGTGTGGTGGGTTCTGAGGGTATGCCAGTGCAAGAGATTAGCATTACAGATCAATTTAAAGTGGCTTGTGGTGGTAACGGCTGGATTGTTGCAGAAGGTTTGAGTAATAGTGCGAGAGGATGTGGAGGGGCAAAGTTAGGGAGGGGGGAGGGGTAGAGGATGTGGAGGGGCAAAGTTAGGGAGGGGGAGGGGTAGAGGATGAGGAGGGGCAAAGTTAGGGAGGGGGAGGGGTAGAGGATGAGGAGGGGCAAAGTTAGGGAGGGGGAGGGGTAGAGGATGAGGAGGGGCAAAGTTAGGGAGGGGGAGGGGTAGAGGATGTGGAGGGGCAAAGTTAGGGAGGGGGAGGGGTAGAGGATGTGGAGGGGCAAAGTTAGGGAGGGGGAGGGGTAGAGGATGTGGAGGGGCAAAGTTAGGGAGGGAGGGGTAGAGGATGAGGAGGGATGAGGGAGGGGCAAGGATGTTAGGGAGTTAGGGGGAGGGGTAGAGGATGTGGAGGGGTAGAGGATGTGGAAAGTTAGGGAGGGGGAGGGGTAGAGGATGAGGAGGGGAAAGTGAGGGAGGGGAGGGGTAGAGGATGTGGAGGGGGCAAAGAGGGGGAGGATGTGGAGGGCAAAGTTAGGGAGGGGGGGGGGGTAGAGGATGTGGAGGGGCAAAGTTAGGGAGGGGGAGGGGTAGAGGATGTGGAGGGGCAAAGTTAGGGAGGGGGGAGGGGTAGAGGATGTGGAGGGGCAAAGTTAGGGAGGGGGGGAGGGGTAGAGGATGAGGAGGGGCAAAGTTAGGGAGGGGGAGGGGTAGAGGATGTGGAGGGGCAAAGTTAGGGAGGGGGAGGGGTAGAGGATGTGGAGGGGCAAAGTTAGGGAGGGGGAGGGGTAGAGGATGTGGAGGGGCAAAGTTAGGGAGGGGGAGGGGTAGAGGATGTGGAGGGGCAAAGTTAGGGAGGGGGAGGGGTAGAGGATGTGGAGGGGCAAAGTTAGGGAGGGGGAGGGGTAGAGGATGTGGAGGGGCAAAGTTAGGGAGGGGGGAGGGGTAGAGGATGAGGAGGGGCAAAGTTAGGGAGGGGGGAGGGGTAGAGGATGAGGAGGGGCAAAGTTGGGGGGGGGGGGATAGAGGATGAGGAGGGGCAAAGTTAGGGAGGGGGGGAGGGGTAGAGGATGTGGAGGGGCAAAGTTAGGGAGGGGGGGGGGAGGGTGAGGAGAATTAGGAGGAAGGCCTCACTGAAGGCCAAGTTTGTGTTTGAAACGTCAAGCCACAATGTTCAGGTCCAACTAGGGTTGCAATTCTGGTTAAAAACTTGGAGTAAGTGGAGTCTCAAACCTTTTGGACATTATTTACAGTAATTCAAATGAATTTTTCTTCATTGTCATTGTGAGGGTCTATGACTGTGATCCTATGATCAGTGTATGATCTTAGTTCAAATCATACTTCACGTGTGTAACTGCATGTGATTGCATGGTCCAGGACTCCTCCGGTCAGGGAGCACAAAGTCATTAGAGGGTTTTTTAACAAACAAATAGTTTCAGCTGTACACATATATGAACACACATAATACATACTGTACATAGATAATAAAGATGCACACTGTAATACGTTCAGATAGTGGCTAAAATATGAACAAAAAAAATAAAATACAGCATTATGCATTAAATAATGCATTAAATAATGACATACATTTCATACTGTTCATTGTCTTTTGTCTATGAATGTAGCAAAGACTGCAGCATATACTTATATTTTGAGGAGAATGTTCATGGTTTTGCAGTGTTTTATTTATCTCACGATATATAAAAATTACAAAAATGTAAGATTTTGAAAATATAATCTGACATTTTATATTGCTATTTCCTGAATCGTGTGAATGTGTGCAGTGACCCTGCTGGATGACAGCACATCCTGGAGTCCAGGGTACATGGCTGTGTCCAAATACTTTCATTTACTTATTTAGAGTTTCATATTCCTCAAAAATCTTTAACTAGCACACATATATCTAACATGTTCGATGGAAATTGCAAATTTGTTTGTTCAGGAAAAACATGAGGACAGAGATCTACGTTATACCTTAGAATAATACCCACTCCATGCTGCTTGAATGTTAAAGTGTATGAGTATGAGTGTTTTTGGACTGTTTGTTCTTTAAACTAATAGCATAATTTATATTTATTTTTAATTCTTTCTGCAAAATGTTACTACAGTTAAGCCTTTTCCCTCTCTTTTTCCCCCATAACCTGTTTTCTCTATTCTTTAGCAGTGTTCTGACTGACAGCAACTCTTGCTTGCATCTCCATGGTGGGCTAGATTGTCTGTGAGCACACATCCAACGATGATTTGCTATAGATGCCCAGAGCTTGATCTTAATGGAAATACCTTGACGTCAGCCAGCGCACAGCTCAAACATGCCTAATCAATCAGTTTCATAAGACGGAGTTCAAGTAGACAAAAAACATTTGAGCAAACATTTTTTCTATGTCTCATAGCTGCAGTGTTAAATGTCCACTTTGGCAACTACCATCTTGCATCATTTTAACAGTGTATGTCAGAGCTACAAGCTAAACTTTTGAACTCTTTGCTGAGAGGAGCCTTCTGAACCGTATGGTGTCTTGAAGTGATATTTATCCATTTACAACTAAAGGCTTGTTTGATGTGGTTGATCAGACATAACTGGTCTGGTCTTTGAGCTCTTGTGCAATCAGAGGTAGAAGCTCTGTTGCAGTTGCTCATACTTAACAGTGTGTCTAGAAGTCAGAGTATATTTGTTGAACTTGTTTTAAATCTGAAAGCAGGAAATCAAATGTCTCAGTTCTGACTTTATCAGATATGTGGCAAACACAGGCTACATTATAATGCTGGAGCTTTGTAGCAGGTGCAGTTGTCTCTGTTGGTGAAGATTACAAAAGTGGCCTGAAATGGCTGAAATAACTGCAGTGTCTTATATGAGCATTATGTATGAAATTCCATATGGACGTGGTTTGGTAGACTAAGATGGTAGGGAGTGTTCAGGCTGGTGTGCTAGCAAAAATGATGGTGATTCTCTGATAGGTGCCCTCACAGGTACTTAACCCCCCCGGCCCCCCGGTGACCCTGACTAGCGGGATTAACCGGTAAAAATGATGGATGGATGGAACCTTAATCCCCCCAAAAAATCTCCATAATGTTACATAAAATGATCACAATGACTGCTGCATACCTGTTGAAATTTCACAGTTTTTTTTGCAGATGGAAAAAAAGGACTGTAACCTGTCTAACTTGTTTAACCTGTCTAACAAGTCTGTATCAGCATGGAGCAATATGACACCGCATTAGTGCCCATTCAGCCCTGCAAAGACTGAAGGGTCATACTATTCTGTGAGCACTTTAAGGTCTTGTTGTTAGTTCCACTCATTTAGTAACCTGTATCTGGTTTTTTGTACTGTCCCTTATTTCAAATGATTGTGTCTTTATCTTAGTACATGTGCATTACCTAATCTTAGTCTACCAATTTTAGTATGATAATTACAACACTCAAAACATCTATATAATCTGAACACTACATCGATATTTCTGGAATATTGAGTCTGCAACAATATTTTTGGAATTGTATTTATTCTCATTTTGAAATTGCATGTATTACTCACCTCCTGACTTCCCTTGCTTTATTCACCAACCATGTCAACAATTTTATGCATTATATAGTGTGAAAGCTATAGGACGACTTCTTATAATAGCAACTCTCCAGTTAACTAAGGTTGACTTGAAATCCCTAATTAGATTGAGGTTAAATAATTATATATAATACCAAATATATTTGGTATTACATCATAATTTACATCATTGACCTTGTCAATGTGCACTCAGCACCCAAGGAAGGGACATGCTCACTCCTTCACTCACACATGCACACGCACACGCACACACACCGCACCCACCCCATCACCTCATTACTAATCATGTGCACTTGTTCCTGTTTAAGCTTCTCTCCTCCAGTGTGGTGCGTTGCTCTCTGCCTCATTGCTACGACGACAGCTGCTGCTATTTGCTTGTTCTATTTGCTTTGTTTTTTGTTCTTCTTGCTTGCTGCTGTGCTTGATATGTTGCTATGGAGAATAAAGTCTCTCCGCAACCACAGGTCCCTCTCTCTCCCTCCCTGCCAGGCGTTTCATACCTACCAGTGGACTCTGAAGGCAGGCATTTTACATATCGTACGTCTTCAAGAAATTTAATCTGATGAACGTAATCACTCCAGTACCACTCAAAAGAGTCATAGTTATAGCCCTAATTTCTGCATGAAGTACAATCTTATATCCATAATTGAATTTTGGGGGGATAGTAATGAGCTGTCCAGTCTTCCTGATATTGTTCTCAGATGATGTTCTACCCTGCTGAGACCCATTTGTCCCAAGTACAAAAACCCAATACTGGGCTTGGCAAAGAGAAATCATGTTGTTTTTGAAGCTCTGATCATTGCACCTGACGACATGTGCCAAGGCCATAATTTACATCCTGTTGTCTCCACGGAGAGCTAATAGAGACTCGATGAATCAAGTGCAAATAGTGTGAGTTTGTGTGTGTGTGTCTGCACATGCACTCGTGTGTGTGTGAGGGAGACAGAGATGTAGAGAAGAGATACTGTATATACTATACGACACAGAGAACAGGTGTAAAGAAAGGAGTGACAATGAAGAGGAACTAGAGCAGGGACAGGTGACCTGAACAGAGACGACTGTTGTGCTGCTGTGGGTGAGCTGCACATGTGTGACCATGTCTCCTGCTTCTGGGAAATGATACAATTAACAGAGCACAATAAGATGAACTTGGGCAGAGTCCACTCGTTTGGAGATGCTGTTTTGTTGCTAAGGTCATCAACACACTGCAGAGAGGCTGTTCATCCTTTGGCTGGAATTCGTCTCTCTAAACCAGTGATGTAAGCTGACATTTTCTCCCTTTATTTGAGGGTAACAACAGCATCCAGAGAAATGAGTAAGATACATTTGAATACACATTTAACATGGCCAGTGTTAAAATATGGATCTAATATGAAATATGGATCTAATATGAAATGCACCTGTTTACTGAATGGGAGCTTGAATAAAGTAATATTAGTAAAGTGACTAGAAACAGTTACACAGTTATACAGTTAACAGATTAGCAGGGAGAACTGGTAGTATGTTGGTTATATATACTTGAAGTAGATTTGAGTAGAGGGTCTAGTAAGGATGTTTAGAGAACATGTAGATGTATATAGAATGCCTTATGTATATGCAATGCACATTACATGCTGTACATGTATACACTTAAATGATTCAGTAATACAGTCAGTTATTAAAAGTCACAATAGTTAGATGGACTGGATTATAGGGAAAAGTAATAAATTGTAAGAGAAAGTTTTAGAATGCACAAAAAGATATGTGATTAAAGCAACAACATGGCATAGGTAAGACTTCAGTGTTCTTTAAGAAAGAGAAAAACAGGGTAGAGAACCACCATACATAAAGTATGAGCATATCTCCACATCTTTTTTGAGGAGTGTAGCTGAGAATGTGAGAGAAAAGGAGAATCGAAGGCTAGTCGCTCTTGCACAGATATGTTACACTGGAGCTCACACCTCTAGGGGGTGTATTAATGATCCTGTGGTCAGAATGACAATGATGGAAATCTTTTAAGAAAAGCAGAAAGTTCTGTCGTAGTCATGTTTTCTTTTTATTTCACTCAAACAACCTGACATGATAACCTCCAAAGCATCATTAATTCAGTCCATTTAAGTTGATTCTTCAGCATATGTCATGCTTGTGAGGATGTCTTGGTAATAAAAAAAAAACCTAGCCATACTATCTTTTTATGTTGCTTAAAAGACATCTAAGTTGTAGCAATTTAACCTTGAAAAAGGTTAGTAATGGTACAGCAAAGTTCAATTATAATGGCTCGCACAAATGCTCATTATCTTACAAAAATAGAGCCAATTTCTTGTAGTTTCTAAGTCTTTTTTCTGTGAGAATCTTAAGATCCCAGTCAATCAAATAATGTAGTAACAGTTTCTTTGTACTATTATGGTTTTAGTATTGATATAGAGGTTACTTAGTATGATGTAGCAGTCTTAAGTTTAAGTCATAAAGAAAAGCAAGAATGCAGTTAAACATGCATTAACATTACTAACACACCTGTTCCTAGTAGAACCTGGTCATTTATATTGTTTGTACTTATTTCAGTTTCAGTTCAGTTGTGACGTATTTGCTGTGTTTCTGAGCCTGTTCATATTGCTTACCTGCTTTGTGTAATTTACCTTTTGCCTAATCTGTAGTGTTTTGCCCTCTGCTTTTCACTGTTGGCTTTGGTCTGTTTTGCCTTCTCTTGCTGACATTTGCTGTTTTCTGGACTGTGATATTTTGGAAATTCACCTTGGTTGTGGAAATATTATGGATGTATTAAACTAATGATAATGAAAACACACACACACACAGATGGGGATCCTATGGGAAATGGTCACCATCACACACCGGACCCTCTCCCCCAGTTACAAAACCAGCTCCATGCACACAAAACACATCTTTCCTTTAACGACTCCCCTGAATATCCCTTCACCCTAGGTCTCTTGTGGCTAAGGATACACAATGTCCTCATCTCCTGACCAGGCAACCAGATCATCTGCTGGTCCCCAATGGAGGCTCTGACATCCTTATTCCTGCTCACTACCAGGACCTTGCTATGGTCTTCTCTACGACTACATTGCCACTGCAAAGAATGCACTGTGCTATTAAGTTGGTATATAATGCCACTCTGCCCTGGTGCCAGGTCTGTCCCCTCTCCTAAGGGGAGAACTAGCAGTACATTCAGGAAGTCTTTGTTCAGGGTTACATCCACCTCTCTACCTCATCTGCCTTGGCCAGCAGCTTTATTAAAGAAGAAAGATAGAGGTCTCTGCACATGCATAGACTACAGAAGATTTAACACCCTGCTGGTGAAGTACCTTCAGCCACTGTCCCTAGTTCCAACCGCCTTGGAACAGCGGTGATGGGTATTTGACCAAACTAGATCTACGCACCTGAATTTGATGCCCATTAGGGACGGTAACAAATGGAACGCTGCCTTTAACACAGCCTCAGGACACTGAGCACCTCGTTCAGTATGGCCTAGCAAATAGCCCCTTTCACGCACACATCAATCAGGTCTTTGAGATCCTGGGTAGATCTGCCATTAATTACATCAGTTTTGATCTACTTGCTCTCCTTGGACCTACATGCCTGGGATCTGCACCAGGTGCTCCACACTCTCCTACAAAACCACATGTATTGCGTGCTGCAGAGGTGAGCTCCTCCCACACCATGTCCACATGTGATGTATTTTATTCCTTTTTCCTCCTCAACTTCCCATTATTTTCCTAGATGCTGTAAAGGCCTTTGACTGGGTAGAATGACTTAATTTGTTTTTATACTTTGAAAAAAAATCAGGTTTGGCAAGAAACAAGCAAACACGTGAAATGTATTGGTGAAATTACTCCTTACCAGTAGCGTCGGAGTCCCAATAATGCTGACTCATATTCTTTAGACTTCCTCCGTCACTGTTCCACCAATCAGGGTTCCCCTCAAGATTACTTCTCTTTGCTTAGCATTGGCTGCATTCCGACTTAATCCCCAAATTGCTAGAATAACATATACAAGGCAATGCCAGTCTATATTTCCAAGTTTTCAATTTCTGTTCTTGCAACTCTTACTATTTGTCCAGCTTCTAGACAATAAATTATATTTTTCTAAAAGCGTAATTGGTCCTTTGAATGCATCTGCTCGCAATTATCCATTTCAGGACTTTCCATTTAAAGTAGATTTATGTATCTTTGGATAGTTGTAGACATCAAATTTAAAGAATTATTTAATTTCAACTACTCCACTTTATTGATTCATGTACAGAAGGACTTGTGCATTAGAAACTTTTACCACTATTAGTTGCCTTGATCAATACAGTTAAAATGAGCATTCCCCTAAAATTCACTTACCCCTTTCATTGTCTACCAGTTTTTCTTTCCCAGTCATTTTAAAAAGCTTGATTCCATAATTTCATACTTTATTTGGAAACTGGCAAAAGGAAGGTCTGCTTCAGAGACCTATGCTACAAATACTATTACTGGGCCACTCGCGTAAGAATGATTCTTTACTGGGTTGATCTTGAGGGATCCACCATCACTACTTGAAGAGGCATCATCTGCCAGGTGAGCTTGGGCAGACAAGCTTTCAATAAGCAGGGACATCTGAAGCAGGACTGCGAGACAGCCTGAGCCAATCACATAGACCTGGCGTTATTTTGAGCTGAACGTTTGAGTGTGGACCTTGGTCAATTAAGGGCCACAGTGAATGTGAGAACCTATCAGGTCAATGTGAGATGTTATCGTGTTGCCATGAGCTTGTTTTTAGAAATAGTGTACAGTCACAGATTCAAAAAAGTGTAAACTAGAGCCCTACAGTGCAGTGCCAATTTTCTTAATGGAAAAGTTCAAGGTGAAAGTGCGGTGCAATGACTAGACAAAGCACTTAGTTTTGCTGGCATCAAAGGGAAATGGTCCTATGTTAATGGGAAGACACTGAAAGTCTTGTAGCTACATTGGTTTAGGGCAGAGGTATTTAAACTGTGTGGCATGCCCCTCTAGTGGGGTGCAAAGGAATTGCTGGCTCCTCCCCCATCTGTCAATCATGTAATTGTTTTTGTTTGACATGGGCTTCTTTGTTTTGGTTTTGGATTCCAAGCCCCATCATTTAGTTCTCTGCCCTTCGTTATCATTGGCACCTGTGTCTAGTTTGCCTCTGTATTTTAAACCTTGTATGTTTCCCTGGTTGTTTGCTGATGATTTAGCATTTATTAAATTGTCGACTTGGTTCATAATATCTCTTTAGCAATACTTTGCTAGTAGTGGCAAACAGGCTGTGGCTGGCTGCTTAGCAACGCTGATACCGTAAAACGTTTGATAAATGTGTTGACGTAGACCTATGCAAATGTATTATTTTTAAGGCATGTAATAGGATGATGAGAATATAGAGTACACCAGTCTGTACAAGTCTGCTGGGTCATGCATGGTCTTAGATATTGGAGAAAAAAATCCTTAAGTGGTGTTCTGACATATGTTTTATGGCACTGGGCTTTCTGTGCTTTTCTGTGAAAACAACACCAAACCTTAATCTACAAGGACTCTGGAATTCCTTGCCCTCCAGGGACATATGAAGGCTACTGTCACTTGTCTTCATACTGTACTGTAAAGAAGCTTTCAGCATTCTGTAGTATTTTGTCTGTATTATTTAAATAGCTAAATATGTTGTGTTTAAAGTGAGAGAGAGAGAGAGAGAGAGACTACTAATTACGTATTTTTTTCCAACTACTTTAAAAGTCCTAAAGACAGGCTTGATATTTCTTTGTCATTTATTGAGAAAGTTCCTCATTACAGCTTTCTGAAACATAAATTCTGTTATATTGAATGTAATTCCACAAACATTCCTTAGTTACCAAAAGGAAAACTTTAGACAATATTTAGCTGATATATGCAAATGTACGCCTCTCTAAACTGTTCTTGCATAACTGAGCATCATAAAATGCAATTAAACGTATCACGTCAAAAGCACAATCAATACATAACACCTTAGATACTATGATGAAACAACAATAACAAATAGACATCATGCACTAGTGTAACTGTTCACGTATACTTCGAAAGTCGCAATCAGCCAATCAGAACACAACACAGGCATGTTGGGAAACCACACAATCAAGCTGTGTGATCAAAAAGGTACAACTGTAGATATTTCTCTCTGTTCTTCAGACTGATGTAATCAAAGAAGACTAGGGTGCTGGAGCAGCCAGCATGTTTCTGACATTCTTGTTTGAGACACTTTTCATTGCAGTATCCAGGCATGTAAAAAATTCAGTGATAATCCACCCTTCACGTATTCCTACCACAGGGCCCTTTATTTCAACCCTACTAAAATAAAAAGTCAGTTTGGAGGTTTATGATAAAACTCCCTATGCATGAGAGGATCTTCTACATGTTATGGTGATATTGCTGTAAAGTCATGGCTGGGATGAATGTAACAAGGGACACTTGCCATGTTGTCTGCCCCGGGAAGATATCAGATGTGTTGCCGAGAAATAAATATTTCTAGTGTGTGTTTTCTGCTCAAAGGAATTACTATTCCTTCATATGCAATTGTTTTCAATTAATTAGTTTCTTTGTTAATATTTTTTTGATTGATTGATTGATTAATTGTATTATTGTCTAGTTCATAACCAATTGGGCATATGTATTCACTGAACATGTTTGTGTTTAGAGGGCAAAGTATAATTCTAAAAAATGTTTGTGTTTGCCAGATAGACATGTGAATTGGTCAATGAAGGTTTTTAATTGGAATGGATTTCAATTGAATTAAATGGTGAGTTTTTGGATTTGTGTTTAAGGTTTTGAAAATAATTAGTAATACTTCAGACAATATATTGTATCAATTATAGATACTGTATCTAGAAATATGTGTAAGGCAGGAAAAAAATGTAACAATGTGTATTTACTGATTCGAATACCACATGAATTGTATTAGTATCTAAAGCTGTGGTTCCCAGGTCTGCTCTGGAATCCCACTGACATGGAAAGCTCCAATCCTAATCTAACATCACTAATCCTGCTAATCCACACATGTAGTAGCATCTTAATATTGCTCTCAGATGTGTTAAATTAGGGGTGGTACCAAGTTCTGCTGGACCAGACTGTAGTAAAAACTGTAGAGTAAAACTTCTGCTATTAGGAGGGAAGGAATGCATCTAGAGCATGAATAAATGTAGAGTATGAACCAGATTTAGTTAAGGTAATCTAATTATGCTATTAATTATGATGAAACTATCATGCTATAATTTTGGTTCTTGTTAAATCATATAATACTTATGCCTGAACGCAGTTTGTATGGGTTCTGACCGATAGGTGTTAGCAGTTGTCTGTGTGTGATGACACATAATGCGTAGAGACTATATCCATCAGGCAAAGCCAAAATCTTTAAAACGTTATCTCCTTAAATCTGGGGACACATCAATAGACATCACTGGCACTAAGGAACTATGTACAGACATTATCTCACACTGCAGAACCAAGTGTTGATTGACTCTCATTATATTTGATGTCAGTGATGATTATTTTTTACATCTTAAAAATAAACCATATAATTCAGACATGTATTATAGAGAGCTGCACAAAACCCCCACACCTTTATAATCTGGCTAAATATTTGTGTTTTGGTATAAATAAACTAGTCTGTTTTGCATAATATGTACTGAGGCCAGGCTTCATCGCCATTTGTCTTGAGCAGGATTAAGAAGGGTAAATGCTTCCTGCGCTCTAACACACTCAAAATGAAAGCTCAAGGATTCCTGTAGAACATCAGGCAACAAACTACCAAAATGCTTAATAAAAATATCAGTTCATATGGAAAATCATATTAAGGCCTTTAAAATGTCAAGATTTTCCATATTATTACTGTTGATATGGTATAACTTTCCCTCTAAGACCACATTTGTATCTACAGCAGCCTGTAGCATATGAAATTATGAAACATTTGAAACAGAATCCTGTCTCACCCCCAGGACATCTTGCTCCTGTGATGCTCCTCAATATTTTATGACTAATTGAGCAGGATGACACTTAGGACATTAACACCAGCTCGTTGACACTACAAGAGAAAACGAGACTGCTCAGCATTATTTCACTGGTTTTACCCTGAAATTCAGCACGTTTACTCCTCTTCAACTCAGAGAATGACATATATAAAGCACGCCAACATTTGTGCAAAACGTTTCATTTAGGAAAACACCAAATTGTAGCGAAATTTAAATCAACCTATTCAGTGTGTGTATATTAAATGGATGAGACCTGAAACAATCTGAGATATAGTGAAGGTCATGTCTCAAGTTTGGGTGAGATCACATTGTGTGCATGGGTGAAAGTTATGCACCTTCACGTTCATTCATCATTAGCAATGAGCTTAATTTGCTTCAAACTCTTTCTGAATGCAGAGGTCCACTGCGTTATTCCATAGCAATTTGTGTTAACTTTCCATGGATGATTTATTTAACAGTTTTTAATGTGGTCCTGGGGGACCAATTAAAACATTAATACAAACAAGTTGTTGGATGTGCTGTTTCTATAAACCTGGCCCTTTCTCCCTGTCCTGGACCCCAGTCCCTGTGTGGTGCAGTGGTGCATATTGTTTTAATCAGGGCCTGGGATTTTTTAAACACTCTCTTTATAAAACCTTAACAATGTAATTTTGAGGTATTTAACCAACAAACCAGGAAAGAAGAGGAGAATACATAATTTCTTTTGCTCTCTCGGTAAGGCATATTAAGTGTTGTTAAGGACAGCTTTAGACCTGCTTTGTCAATATTGTTATGATGATGACATGTACTCGTTGTTGTGTTGTGTTGTGTTGATTAGTACACTGGCTGATTGAGAACAACAGAGCACTGTTCTTGTATTCTCCATGAGACATCCATTAGGAAGCAAAAACATTTGTTTACTGTTAATGGCCTCTGCATGAGCAGTGAGAGATTTACAACACTGATACAGTCTGATGAAGCACTGCTGTTAGTCCTTTGAGTCTGTTTGCTTTGCTAGCTTAAAATGGCAACATGTTTAACTTTATAGACCTAGTTAATGTCCTAATGCTGGCCTATCAGTGGTGCCTTTCAGGGCTCTGGATCAACAGGGGGTACACAGCATGGTGTATATAGATCTCTGGATTCCAGAATCATGCTAACAAATACCATGGTAACTAGCATTCTGATGCATACGATGCCCGACTCAGAGTCACCAGTGTCTAGGTGTTGAGGCCATAACGGGGCTGTAGGATAATGGCAAATGGTTAATAAGGAAGTGTTAGACAGAGCACAAACGAGATAGCTGTGGGTGTATTTACAACTGGTATGTCTTTGGGAGTGACCAAGGCAAACAAAACGGCACTCAACAAAAAATCTCACAGTAATTCCCCAACTCTCTAATCATTAATTACACATAAACAACCCCAAACCTCAAAGCAAACAACAGCTACTCCTTACTACCAGTACCGCCAACAACACACACTATTTACAAGTGTACAACAGCAGGCAGACAAAGGGACAAGGCAAGATACTAAAAAAGGTGAATCAGAAAATAAGGTCAAAGTGGATAATTCAGCCAACCAATTCTCCAAACTACAACTAAACCCAGGTCTCTCACACAAGGTAGCAAACTATCACAACTCTGGCAGGAAAAAAAGCACAATACGTCTCACTGTCTTCTTCCAGGGAGAGCTTTTTATGGGGCCACTCAGCATACTCAAGAGGCAGAATGGAGTCTGGAGCGGACTGAACAGGGAGGATGAAAGTATGGAATGGATTTGGAGAAAGAACAGAACAGACCTGAAACATAAATCATACACAAAGACAACAGATACATGCTTGGCACACAACACCCCACCTCCCATAAGTGTGAGATCTGAGGCTGTGCTACAGAAAACCTATAGAACTTTTGAACAGCTCTATAAGGTATAAGGTATATGCCACATTTTCAGAGCCCATTTTATGTTGTATTGTGAGGTTAAAACCCTGGACAATTAGCAAGATCTTGGTTCAAGTTGGACAAGTTGAAGAAAGGTCAAAGGGTTGTGATCCTTAAACACAATAATGGTGTCTGAACTACTGCCAAGGCAGACCTCTAAGTGTAGTATGGTTAGTAGAAGAGCCAAGGCTTCCTTTTCAATGGTACTATAGGTTAACGTCTTAGTTTGCTAGTGTCAGGATGTCCTCTACTCATCCCACACCACACTACAACTCCCAGCATCCTCGACACAGAGGTGAGGAGAATGAGTCAGCCAATAGACTGCACAGATCATGGTCCCCAGAATTCTAAATGGTTCCACCTGACTCCTGCCTAATTACTAACCTTTAAATACCCAAACACAAGACTGTTTTATTGTGAAGTATTGCTATGGTTCCACCTGTGCATGCCATGTCCTCTCTAGCTAGCTACTGTGTCTATGTTGTGTGTATCTAATTCTATTAATCTTACCAATTGCTCTGCATATATTGTGGATTTGCTCGAGTTTGAACGGCTAAGCCAAGTCTGGCACAGCAATGACAGATGAGCCACACAACGAACTCTTCACAGTCTCAACCATGGATCGATGGGCAGAAGACCATACAACAGGAATATTGTTATGCTGTATTGAGATATGGACTAGAAGAGCATCTGAAAAGTTCTTACAAGAGCAATGGTAATAACCAGCCATTTCCAGGAAACATTTAAGTTCATGTTTTGACCGGGTAGTAATGACGGCATTAATTGCTTGAGCCTTGGCATCAAGGGGACACACCTGACCACATCGTACTGGTTTACCAAGGTAAGTAATCAAGTCACGTTTCTCAAGATTTAATACAAGTCTAGATAATATAGTTTCTAAGATCTGTGTTGCTCCTGAGAATCTGAGTGCACAACCAAGTCATAAAAATAGGCTTCACAATTTGACACACCTTTTAACACAATGTTCATGAGCCATTGAAATGTAGCAGGAGCATTATGCAAACCACAAGCCATCATTGTAATCCATCACTGTACAATATCCATTTCTTAGAACAGGAAATGTCTCAGGGATGGTAACTGACTTTACTTTTCTATAATTCAAGCAGAAGGAATTCGTGCCATCAGGCTTTGGCACCAAACGGCAGGGTGAACTATTGCTGGGGATGGCGTGATTGTTTTTACGGACGTAATCCATCTTTTTATTCAGAAGTGGGAATTTGTGAGGATTCACACGATAAGGATGGTGTTTAATGGGAAGCTGACCTTGGACATCAATGTCATGTTCTAGTATTGAAGCACGTGTGGGGACATCGACAGAAAGAGAGGGATAGTTATCAAATCAGGATCTAAGATCAGACTGAATAGCTAAAGGTAAGTAAGACATCTTGTTTGACAGGCATTGTAATGCTCCAAATGAGCAAGTCTAGCACTGGGCATGCAGTTTCTATGTAGGTGAAGTTCATCTTGCTCAGGTGCATGCTGAACTGACACCACCGGAGCAGCAGCAATAGCATTTGTATCCAGGAGGGGATCCATGTAAGGCTTTAGCATTTTGATGTTGCAAATAGGTGACTTATCCCGATTTTCAGGATTTGTACTTGGTGTGAATGTTGCTGGATCTCATATGGATCAGAAAAGTGACTCTGCAGGGTAGAACCAGACAGCTGTAAAAGAACTTTATCACCAACATTAAATGAACAAGCAACAGTGTTACGGCTGGATTTAGCCTTCTAAGCTTGATGAGCTAAGCACACATTCTTTTTAGTTTTCTCACAAGCCTTTATATGTTCGTATAACTTATTAACAGAGTTATCCACTGTATCACAGGAGGGCACAGAAGGGGATGCTAACCACTATTCATGCAGTAGCTTTAGTGGACCATGGACTGAACACCCAAGAACCAAACCACTGGGACGTGACCCTGTGGGCTCTTGTACCGTGAAACATAAGGTAAACAAAATTAATCGAACAACTTCGGCCCAAACCTTTTCTGCCTGTAAGATTTAAAATCGCCACATATTTTTAAAATCTTTCCAGAAACTTCCTAGAACTCTCTGGAACTCAGGGTGTTTGGCATTTAACACTTGGTGCTCTATCTTTAGTTCTGACATGATTTGAGCAAAAAGCTTTTGGCATTAAATTGGACCCTTGATCCGATTGAACAGATTTTGTAAACCAAAGGAAGTACAGAATTTTACGAGTGCTTTTATTACAGCCTTTGATTTTAATGAGTGTAAGGGAATTACCTCTGGAAACCATGTAGTGCTGCACATTAGGATGAGAATAACCAGTTTCCTGAATGAGTCTTCGGTAGAGGTCCTACACAATCTATCAATCATTCAAATGACTCACCTACCACAGGTATGGATCAGAGCAGAAGTAATGACCTGATTTGGCTTTCCAACAGGCTGACGGATGTGACAGGATTAAAAATATTTAAGAACACATGATTTCAAGGCTGGCTTAAAGAAATGCTACAGCACTGAACCATTTTAAGAATCCCTAAATTACCTGACAAGGGTTGGCCATAGTCTAGAGATAAAACACTGGACCCATATGGTTGGGTGCACTTCATCCCACTCACCACTGGCATCGGTGGAAGATCATTTTCTCATCAGGACTCTGTTTACAAAAAAACCTGTTTGAGGGTCTAATGTGTGAGAACTTTGTAACCGCAGTAAATCAGGGAGCAAGGCTTGGTTGGATCAGCCCTTTGTGCAGCAAACAAAGTGGTTCTGGTTACAGAGTCAGAATGGTAGGATTCCTCTGGCTGAGAACTAGTCAGTGCTGGTTCACAATGACCAACGCTCACTGAAGGGTCCTTTGAGAATGGCAATACACTGTCCAAGATAAATGACCAAGCAGCTCCAGTGTCCCATAGGGTGGTCACAGGCTGTTTCTTTTTGTAATGCCCCGTCAATGAAATCAGCCCTGAAAAGACAAAAGGTTTAAACACAGGTTCTGTGGTCGCTGAGGTGTCTGCTTGATGCTCTAGCATTCTCTGTAGTACCTGAGCTGTAAGCATTAACACACTCTTATGTCTGAAAGCAGGACATGCAGCAGTAATGTGCCCTTGTGTATGACAATAGTAGCATCCCTGTGAGCTACTGATGTTTTTCCTGGGGTGATTCTGGATCAACCCTCTGAGGTCTATGGGCCTTTTTTCTGTTTAAGCATGTTTTCATAAATTTGTGTCTAAACATACTTATGTATAGCATATAGACCAAATTTAAAGGGCAAGACTTCAGAATCGGAAATGTTTTTAACTGTGTTTCTACGATGTCTTTGCGTAGATACATTGATAAAAACATTGATTATGAGACGCTGGAGCTTCAGCAGACCTGTTGGAGAACAGGCCAGTTTACCAAAATGGTTGGTGAATAGTAAAAATGTTCTTCCTAGAAAGAAAGTACTAGCCCTCTAGACCTACAGTTAAAAAAAGGCCTTAGTTTTGTTGCCATATTGCTGCCATATTGGCACCATTGGTACACAGTTTCTCCCAAACTCGTTTTTTTTCCAAACTAAGGTCAATGTGTCCAAAATAATTAATACACTGGTCCACTTTCACAAAAAAAATTTGGTAGTTTGACAAAAATGGTCTGTACAAATTCTGTACATTTCTGATAAGAATGTATATTATGTATAGCATTGTTGAATGATTGTTGTTCTAGATGGGAGCATTGGAAGAGGTATGAAAATAACAGCTAGCCAAACAACAAAGAGCGAAGCAAAAAGACAAAGTATATGGATAATATTACCAAATTAGCCTGCTAAAGCTAGCTCCATCTTCTGAAAAACTCCCACCCGACAGATCTGACATTTGACTTAATAATTTCATGCTTTAGAGTGAGACTCAGTAAACAAATCTTACATGGAGCAGCTTTAAGGAAAAACATCAGGAAGGTTCTGCGTTGTTTCCATGGAGGAGCACTGACAGTCGAACGCCATAAAGCAGCCATAAGAAACTACTTTTCTTCTGTATTTTTTTCTGCAAGTCTGTATGACCTTGCCTGACCCAGCAGACTGATACAGCATTCAATGACGAAAAACAATTTAATAAGAAATCCGATTTCTTTAACAGCTGAAATGAGAATTTCAGACATCCACAACTTCCTGTAACATATGTTGTGCGTATAATGTAGTGTTATGTGATAACACAATTCATTCCTTTTCCTGAATTGTATGTGAAAAATGCAAGATACCAATTTTTTTTTCTTTAATTTAATTTGAAGTCCTACCTGATATTATGAGATTATTTTCAGTGTTGTGTGACACTCTAGTTACATGGCAAGTGCATAAAATGAAATTGTTTGAGAGTGAAAGAAGAATGAGAGTGTGAGGGAGTGGGCGTTGTGTGTGAGGCAGTGAGTGGTGTGAGGGAGTGGGCGGTGTGTGTGTGAGGGAGTGGGTGGTGGCTCACAGACCACTGCTGATAAACGGACAATCAATCAGTGTGGAGAAGCAGAGGGGACAGGGACAGGGCCCATTCTACACCCTTATCAATCACAATATTTATTTCAGGGTGAAATCGAGCATGGGAGGCCTGTTGCTCTCTGAAAAACTATTGTTTAGTTCACCCTTTGGTTCCAGTTTTTCAGCTGATCCCCACTCTGAACTAATGCTCTTCGTGAGGCGAAACACTGCATCATGAGCCGGGACACTGCACTGATCTGGAATAAATGCACATAGGTCTGTTTCAGAACATTAACCAAGAGAGTGAAGCTTCCGGCCGGCATCTCAGTCTAACTCGAGCACAAAGCTAAATGTAAGCTCCTCCCCCCCCCCCCCCAGCGTTGCTATGGTGTTCTAGTGTTCATACTAGAATATCACAGAACAAGGGGGAATTTCGGCATTGTCTGTTAAAGTAGTTGTACTCCGTATGATTAAGCTTAACACCCTATTTGATGTGTAAGGATTGAACATAGAACAATACAGAAGGTCAGATGCAAACACAGGAGGAATTGTTTATAAAAACAAAAGGAATGTAAAACAAAGGCACAGGCAAAGTGAAACTTGAAATGGATTGATTAAAACAGCAGGGCTTAAATAACAAGCTTAGCAAGGGACAACGAGACATGGCTGAAAGCTTTTAAGGGCAGAGGACAAGGAGGTAGAACCAAATAAAGAAGCACATGGGACTGTTGCCACAGGAACCACGATACAAGAAATGGCGAAACCATGAAATCGGCTCCATGGTTTTATTGGTGCACTCTGATGTTGTCTTTCTTTATCTGTCTTCATCAACCATATAAGTCATCCCCTTCACTCGATTCTATCACTCTAGCCCATCCTATTCTAGACTGATCTGTTTTCACGTGTCTTCTATTTCCTGTAGTGCAAAAGTTTGGACTTTTGTTCATTTCATTGTGAAGTATCGCTAAGGTTTATCCGTGATTTGCCGAACGTTCTCCATCGGTGTTGTCTGTCTTCTACGACCATGTCCATGTTTTGACCTTCACTTGCATTTTGTAGTTCGTTTGTTTGTCTGTTACCGTAACAACGGCGATGAGGGAGCAAGAGGTGAGAGAAGTGTATTAAAGTTTTTATTCTCCATGAGACTTTAAACATAAAAAAAATTACAAGCTGGCAGTGCAGCAACAGTCGTAGAACTCTGCCAGCGCTTTATGGAGACTGCAATGCGGAGACTGACGTCTTGATGACTTTGCTGACTATGCACAACGGAGACGGCAGGACCTGCGGGTCTTTGAATAGTGACAGAGGACAGTGAACATGAACTAGCAACCGGTGAAGGGAATAACCTAATGGGCATGGCCCTTTCAGGCTGGGACCAGCGCACACTGACAATTACTGAAGATGCCTCTGGAATTGCCCCTTTAAGAAGAAGAACCAAGCAAACTTTTTTTTTCATGGTGACCACTCAAGTTAAGTTGCCATATTGTCAAATGTTATTCTCACCCCAATCAAAATTAGTCCTATGCATTTATCCATCTGTGAGAAAAACACACAAGTGATCACTAGGGGACTGTGGTCCACAAATGCCCAGAGCTGTGGGCAGCCCTAGCCCAGCAGTTGGGGTTAAGTGCTTTGCTCAAGGGCACTTCAGTCATGCCCAAAGGCCTGGGAATCAAACCCACAACCCTCCAGTCACAAGACTGGTCCCCTAACCACCAGACCCTGACTGCCCCAAGTGTGTCTCGTCCCTGTTGAAGCTGTGCCTTGGTTATTATAATTACTATTATCCATAAAAAGTATGAATTTATAGTATAGTATTTATTTATAGTAATAATTCACTCAGAAGCCCCTCAGTACAGAAATGCAAACTGATGTCAGCTGATTTAGTAAAGCACAGAACAAGTCCAGTCTGCAGGAGCAAAGAGAAGAAACAGGGAGGCAGTAGGAGAGTGCAGGGCCATCAACAGAGACGCTGCATCTTAATCCACGGTGTCTACTTGTAAATCCCTGTTTATGCAAATCCACCGTTAGCGCAATCATTTGAACACTCCAGAAAGAAAATGTTCTGTGGTTATTGCAGTTTTGGATATGTCTGGGTATTCTGGAGTATTATGAAATTATCACCCTTAAATAAATGCATGTTTCCTTAAGAATGTAATACCAGAACCATCAGGCAGACAGACGCAGTGTAGTGAAGACAGATTACACCTTGTTCTTCGGACATGAAATCTGGTTTGGTCAGGTTGGGCTCTCGCACCCCCACAGACAGAAACCAGATCCATTTGGAGCAACATTACCTAGTGAGAACACATGTGAACTAAAACTTAGCTAAGGGCTTATCACTTCAGCCGAACATTCACCTTCCCTCCCTCTACTTCCAGGACTTAAGTGGTTCATATTCTGTTGGAATGCAGAAACTGTCTTACCAGCCTGTTTATACTTTAAGAAACTATGACCCTAAATTCCATTGGACTGTAATTTACCAGGACACCCAGACGTTCAGTGCACATCCCAGAAGACAGACATTCATCAAAACTCGAAAAATTTATCTGACATCAGATTTATCAATCATAGGTCTAGTGTGCTACATGGTGAGGAGAAATGTTGATATATATATGTCTTTTCTCCCAGCAGATGCTACATTTACAATATATATATATATATATTTATATTAACCACTGTCATGCCGTAAAGCACACAGATCAACAATCAGTCTGGGTAAAGCTACAAGACCATCTCCAAAAGATTCCAGCTCCATCCATCCACTGTAAGACAAATCATTTACAAATGGAGGGCACTCAGCATCACCGCAACTCTGCCCAGAAGTGGACAGCTATCAAAACGTACACCAAGAAGCACCAGAAAAATAGTAATTCAGGTAAAGGCTTCTATAGAGTTGCAGACCTCTCTGGCACAATCTGGGATAAATGTACATGTGTCTACAATCAGGCAAAAAATCAATAGACATGGCGTTCATGGGAGACTTGCTACTAGGAAGCCTCTGCTCTCAGGAAAGAACAAAGTTGCCCGTTTAAACTTTGCCAGAAAGCACTTGGGACAAACCAGAGACTTCTGGAAGACTCTGGGCAGATGACTCCAAATTGAATTGTTTGGCAACATGTTTGGAGAAAAGTCAACACAGCATATAAAGGGAAGAAGCTCAGTGCAGCATAGTGATGGAAATGTGAAATCTGGACCTGGACAACTCCAGATTATCCAGGGACCTATCAACAAACTCTTGACCAAAATCTCACGCTCATCAGTCAGGGAGTTGAAGCTGGGATGGAAATGGATTACGACCATTCCAAAGCATTCCAGCAAAACTACCAAGGAATGGCTTAAGAACAAGAAGATTTGCACTCTGGGTTGTACTGAGTCAAGTCAATGTCTGGACCTCGGTCCCATTGAAATGTTGTGGCAAGATTAGAAGAGGGCGGTACATGCCAGATGTCCCTCCAACCTCTGTCAACTGAGGAGTAGTGGGCAAAAATCCCAAAAGGCAGATGTGAGACATCGAGAACCACTCCTAACTGTGTTCACTGGAATGTTTTTAGGAATCAATCAAACAAAATTGGCAAATAAAGCCAAAAAGTCAATACCTTGTAACTACATGAAAGTTGCTTCAGAAATCTTAGGGTTTGATGCTTTAATTTGTAAACTTTATTGTAAGACCATGAGGTACGAAATTAAAAAAATGTATCATTGTTTTATTTTGTTCAATCAGTTTGTTTATTTTTGTTAAATTCACTCATGGTGAACCTTATTAGAATTCCATATTGTGAAAACATAGGCTGCTGAATATGCATGACCCAAGGCATCCCCTTTGCTTGCTGTATGTCTGATAAAGGTTAGACGCCCCCGTCTAGGAGAGTTGAGGAGGAAGTGAAGAGAATGCAGAACGAATTTTTTTTTTTTTGTCTGAGTCTAACCTGCTTTTTGTGAGAAGAACTATGAAGTCTAACCTTTAAGAAATCAGGCAATAGATTGTCCCTAAGCAAACTAAAAAGACTCTGGTCTTATTTTATTTTTTTTAAAACGTTCTTTTCCTTTATTTTCCTTTATGTTGTGTTCATCTTAACTCGGCCACCACAGACTCCCTGCACTCCTTTTTCATGTGACCTTCAAGCAAACACATTTTTGTTCACTCTGAAAGACACTGACGTCCTGTTGTGCAGCTGGTGATTGACCGGTCCCTGAATCATTGGCATAAAAAGAACAGCTCTCAGAATCACCATCCACAAATCTCCTGCGAAAGACTTACATCGTGCACACAGGCTTGGGAATCAACAATGCAACAGAAAGGGGATCAGGTGTTACTGCAAAATCTATGGAGTGTACATTCACTGTAATTAATTTAAAATGTTTACCTACTCTTCACTTTTAACTACCATACACTATTAAAAGTTAAAAATATTTTGCTGTAGGTAAAGAGTATCCAGGTGCAGTCATCAGAATATGAAACTCCTCTGTACTTTCATAATAAGTGAGTCATACAACAGTCAGAATTTTTTTTTCAGGTTTTTCTCACATTCATTAGCAAGATATTAGAAAGATATTTATGTGTGGGATCAGCAGAGCCCTCAGAAATCACAACACCCAGAAACACTATTGTGTTGGTATTGTTTTGTGATCTTTCTTGTTGTTGGTTCTGTTCGGTTCACCATGCATCTTGTTTGTTTAAGAATTTTCTTTTCTTTTGTTCTTATGTAATTTGGTATTTATTTGACCACAAAGAGAAAACGAAAAAGCTTGTGTTTAAAACAATTGAGTTTTTTGAGGATTATTTTGTATATAAATCATGATCCTTTTTTATTGTGTGCAGTGTTTGATGTCAGCTTGAAACTGGCCAAAAAAAGGGTTTATTTGTGGTGACCTCAGAAACCAGCAGCTACACAAAAAACATGGAATTATGAAAATGGTATTGACTGATAGAAGCAGTTGTGGTCCTCTTTCTGCTGAGCACAGTAGGACCCCCCCCCCCCCTCCACCACACACCATGCCACAATTTCTTTTTCCCCTGTGTCCATCTATGTGGATTGCTAACTCTATACTACCTCAGCAACCTGCATGTAAATGATATGGAAATGAGGTTAAACCCGAAGCATCATATGCATATGATATATAGACAAGAGACTGGAACATAATTCTCATGGACCTAAAAATGATTAATTAGTTGTTTTTTAATCATTGCTCATTTCAGTGTCATATGACAGTTTTATGAATCATGGATATGAAGCATTTTATGTATCATTTCAGGCACTCAAATTTGTGCTTGTTTCTCGGAAAATCTGAATAACAAGGGCTATTGTGTTGTATGATGCCTGCTTGTCTTCCTCCATCAAAAAAATAATTTGTTTGGTTATTATCTGTAGCCTGCAGCACACAAGGCTGCAACACGCCACCCAGCTGTGGGCTGCAACACGCCACCCAGCTGTGGGCTGCAACACGCCACCCAGCTGTGGGGTGCAACACGCCACCCAGCTGAAGGCTCCCACATATAGTTCTCGCTAGCAACGTATCAAGATGACAGATTGACAGGCTTGACATGTTTCAATCTTTCTGTTATTTTTTTAAAGATTTTTTTTGTTCTGCTCTGTCATTACTATGTAAATAGTTTATCAAGGAAATATCACAGAATACGAAGCCTTCATCAAGGACTTATTTATCCTACTGTGGATCTTCTTATTGTATTGTACTGGAATCGTCTGTGTGCCTGGGTGTGAGCATGTGACAAACCAAAACGAGCAAATAAACCAGGTTGAGTTGAGTTAGTCCTATAGCTCCCTGAGTTAAAGAGCGGCCAGAGCCTCAACTGAAGCGTTATATGATGTCTGACTTCAGATTTAGATTCAAGTCTTGTAAATGGGGAAAAAAAAATGGTTTTATTTTTTTAATTTATTTTCATTACTATTTTCAAGTTTGAATTGTCTTTGCTGTAATTTAATATTGGCAAGTTTGAAAAAAATACCAGTTAATTTCAGGAGTGTAGTGACATTGTATGCCTTCCTCCCTGCTTTTGTATTTCTCTGCTTTCTCTGCTTATTTTTATCACTATTATTTTTTATATTTTACACCTTTTTTCTCTCTCTCTCTCAACACTCATAAATCACTTTGTAACCCATCCTATCTGTACTGTAACTATATCTTTTTAACTTGCATACACAAGTCTGTGTTTACATAGTGTCACGGTCCCCCCGACTCCTCCCTTGGGCTTGTCTGTGCGTATGCGTTTGTCTGCGTATACGTTCGTCTGTGTGCGTGTTGCTAGTTTCACCCATTCCTTGTCTCATCAGCATTATAGGCTACATCACATGTGCATGTTGTTAGCATCTGCGTATTCAAGTGTGCATCTGTGTCGTGCCCTTTGTTTGTCCATGTTTGAACCGAGTTCCCGTTTGGCTGTCTGTTTCCCAAAGGTCTCTTCTGGGCACCCTGCCTCACCTTGCACGTTACACAGAGTCACATAGTCATAGGAAATAAAATCGCTACACATGATTGCTACGGTAGCAGAAGCAAGGCATTTTACAATATTTTCACATATATTTGAGAATAAGTTATTTAACATCAACACATAAATCTCATTTGTATTTGTCCTTCGGCTCATAGGAGGCCCTACGTGACTGGGGGCCCTGGGCCATCACCTTCCTTTGCCTAGTGCAAAGGCCACCCCTATCTGGTAGTTAGTGGGGAATGTGTAAAGGACATAGCCCTTGGTGATGCAGCAGTTTAATGCATACCAATGAGATCTTTTAGATCCTATCCCATGGTTATATTGGTTGGAAGCAGGTTTCACTCCATTACACAATGGAGATGTATTACCTTGACAGCTGTAGTTAACATAGCATGCTGCAGTGTCTACTGAACTCTTATTTTCTTATTTTCTCTTCCCAAGTAGAGCATGTGCTCAGCAATCTGATCATTTAATTGCCTTCACTTAATTAATCTACATTCTCTTTTTATTATTATCTTATTATCTTATCAATGTTACTTGGAACTTTGTAGACATTTTAGTAGAAGAAATCATTTGTTTTGTGTATTAACTGCTAATCATTTACTGTCAAAAACTGTTTGTTTATATGTATATGTATGTATGTATGTAACAAACTACTAAAGTAAAGTTTGTAGTGGCAGGGAGCCATTTTACTGTACCTGTCTCTAGCAGTGACACAATATGGGAAGACATGCCAGCTCCTTTGGCAGGCTGTGATTGGCTGCCAGCTCCTTTGGCATGCTGTGATTGGCTGCCAGCTGTTATTGGCATGCTAGGTGTGGCTACCACCTGTTACTGGCTTGCAGTATTCCCTGAACCTAATACTATTGCAGATATGTACTAAACTTCCTCAAACATCCCCAAAATACAAATATGCATGAGCATCAGCAATATTTTGGTGTTGTAAACAGGTACTGGTGCTTTTGGGAAAACATGGGATTAAAAAAAAGATGTTTATGGATACAAGCAGTGGTGGTACTCTGTTATCATGAAAGGAAAGCCCCCCTCCCCCTAGTACAAGAATATGATTTAAACAAATTATTTTTACAGGTTTACTACCAGTGATAAATTGCAGGAAACTTCAGCAGACAAGGACTTGAATTAATACAAATATTATATAGCTCCCATGTTATTAATTTAGTACACAGTGACATTATACATACATAAAGCAACCTAAATATGTTACCAAGAAAACATAACCAAGAAACACTGATCTTATAAATACATTGGATGCAAGTGGCATTAGCCACTATAGAAAGTTATGACGGCAAACACTGTGGTTGCTTGCTGCTGAATCTACAATGAGAAAAATATAATACCCATGGGTTTTTGCCTCTGATGTTTCTTTTATTTATTTATTTGAAATGTTAGCTAGCTTGCACATAGCCATGTATCTTGATGCAATAGCTAACCTAAGTTACCACAGCAAGGCATAACATAAAATAGACATGACATACCTTTCCACCACCTTCCCATAACATACATATATTTACCTGTCCTACAATGGTTATGTCCCAAGATTAACCCCCCACCCAAAGATGTCAAAACTAATATTATTTAGTTGAAGAAACAAAGATGTCAGGTACAAAAGATCCTTCGTTTGTTAAGAAATGTTGATAATGTAATTTAAACTCTGAACAGGTTGCCTGCCATTACTACCAAAAGACAGGTGAAAAGTTCAAGCATTAAACTTTTAATGGTATGCAGGTTACAGAACTCCAAAAAAGGAGACAGTATATTGTTGCAGATTAAATGATTTGACGATCGTTTCATCATACGTTTGTGCTAACTTAATTTGGCACTGGGGATTTTCTGTGCATGATTAAAAACGTCATGAGAATGGTCACACTCTCAAAGTGTTAAATTTCACATAAAAATAACTTTGATTCCTATGCTTTTATCAAAACACTTTGCCCCCTAAATGCCTAGAAGGGGCAATTTCAAAGGCATAGAAAAAGTCCTGATTTTTTTTTTTTTTTTTTTTTTTTACCTAATAATCTAACCCACCATTGACTCTCTTTGTCTCTTTCTGCCCATAAGAGTTTCTAAATCAGAACAGACATAAAAGGCCTAGAGCCATGATGGACCTCCTGTCCGGCGTCCATCCATCACCTGTCCACTCTTTATATTGCCTGTCTTTTCTGATTCTCTGTTCTTGCCGAGCTCTTGCTGTATGCTGGACTGCTATTTCCGCACTGCACAGATAAGGTGGAGCAAGTGAGCAGACACAGATTCACTTATCAGAGGTGTCCCTTATGTGTCCCTACCACCTGGAATTCTCCTATCAGGCTGATTCCTTAGTTGTCACAGCTAGACATGGTTGTGTTTAAGGTAACTGGGTTTTTTTTCGTGCTGAGGACACATACTTCAGTATCCACTCTTATTTGGCTTTTTTGGTTAAATATGTCACTGAAGAAAATGTAATGAAATTGAAACAGTATTACATCAACAGTAGCAACCACCTCCCAGCTTTCTCTGAATAAGAAGCTTATTTTTCCAGTGGTTACAAGAATAATTCAGTGGCAGTAGAGAGGTTTAAAACTACTCTTACTCTGTTGCCATGTCTTTTCTCTCCCCACCCTCTCCCTTTTTCTCTGACTGTACAGAGCTCAGTGTATATGCAACTCTCCATCTAAAGACTGAAGCACAACATATCACCACTGTCTTTAGATATTGCAATATAAAATGTGCTGTCAAGGACAGTGTTATTATTTACAGTAACAGATAATCTGCAGATGCCATTGGGGAGGGGTGAGCACTCAAACAGGCTACAAGAGCCTGTGAGGAATAGCACATTCAAAATCACACAGATGGATGTTGCGGGGACTAGTTAAGTGACACATCGTGCTTCTGTAGGTCACTGTTGAGACTTATTATGAAGGATATGTTTGTGTATGAGTCAAGGAAAGAGTGAACAAAATCAACACTGAAATAAGAAGTGTTGTTTAATTGCATATTTTTAGATAAATTATATGAAGAAATGACAGGCTGGTGCTTTTTTTCTACCTGTAGCCTTGCGAATGTCTTTATATGGCACTGTTTTTTTCTGGCATGTCCTGGCAACACGGTCTCTGTCTCTGCCAACATAGCACTGTCTGATAGCAGGTGGATAAGAAAATTCCAATGGCTGGGTTCATGCTTGGGTTGAGGGAGAAATGGAACTATTTAGAAGCTAAAAATCCAGATAACTTTATACAGACAGATAGATAGATATCCTGCTTTCTAGTATCTTTCCAATATGACCTTCACAATAAACAACAGACACACAAGTACTGTCTTTTTTTCTTTGCCCCCTAATGGACATTCTTGACTTTTAAACTATCGCCTTGCTACGTGATGAACCTTGCTTCATGGAACAACCCCTTTGAGTTCAAAGCTGAAAAGGACTTTTGTAAATGGTGTAATTTGTTTTAAGACAGAGCCACTTATTTTGATTAAGTTGAGTATCAGGCAAATTAATACCATCTCAACTGGACCCCAACAAGAGGACACATGAAGGACCTTTGAGAATAGCCAGCAGTGCCCTGTAAAACTGGCTTGTCTATATACAAACTAGTGATGAATTACCCACTATTGAGGTGGAAATCAGCTTTTAAGCTTAGTATTGGTCAGCGTGGCCTTTCATTGAAAAATGCAAACCTCAAACTTCCCTAATATGCTTTACTCTAACTGATCTACAGATATCTGTCATGACCGGGTAGACACTGGCTTTCATTTACTGTAGTGATGCATACGCTTCCACAAAATATTAATGGACAATAACTTCATAACTTATTCATGTTTACTCCAGATTTCATTTTGAGTTAGCTCTAGTTTTACCCTCAGGCGCCTAAATAATTCATATTGAGCTCGTCCTTATTCCAGCAAGCCACATACAAATATCCTCCAAACATCTACAAAAAGGTTCCTGTGAAGTAAGCCTGAGAGGAATGAGAGACGTTTTAGTGCGTTATCTGTCTCCACAAGGGAGTAAACGTGTATCCTCAATTGATATTAGAATCCTTAACATAATCCATGGAGCAATAAAAGATGCCTGAGGCGCTTTTTTTTTCCCTGTTATCCATGGATGTTTAGCCACTGCTATCTCTCTCCCACATACTCTCTGTTGTGATTCTCAGAATATGCAAACTGTGTATGCTTCTGATGACGGGTGTAATCGGATGTCACTGAGTTTTGGAAAGGCTGACAAAGAAAAAATATTCAGACTTGTAACACACAAAAATGACACCAACCTCAATTGCTGTAGTGCAATTATTTAAAATTAACTTTTTACAAAACTTTGCATTAAAAGTACTTTTTAATAATAATAATAATTTAAAAAATAATATTCTCAAGGATATAAAGGACAAATTTAGGATTAAAACCAATCTCAGTGTCCTTAGAGAGCAGCGTTGGTATTGTAAAGAGAAGAGGCATCTGGGGAAAAGAATGACACAGTCTCGAACAGAAAAAAAAATCCTAACAGAAAATAAAACACACACAGATATGCAAACAACAAAAGGCACTCGAACAAATACAGGCTTACAGTGCAGTAGATGTGGGAACAGCACATCGACACTGCAAGACATTGACCGACAGAGGAGTACACAGAGGAGTTTAAACACACACACTAATGAGGTATGAGAATGAGAATGAGGACCAGATGCAGCCTGTAACAGCCCAACGAGAGGGGCACGTGGCAACATGTGTGGACTGGGTACACACGGGCACACGGTGACACAATAACCACCAGACAAATAACGAAGATTTTCACGTTGCGGAGGAGGCGGGAGGGGAGGGAAGCGTTACATATGCAGAACGGAATGAGTGTATTCACCATTTTATTGGAATTTCATTTTTGTCCCTTTTATAACATAAACAGGTACAAGTGTCAGAAAATATGTTTCTAGGTATGCATCTTAACATGTTCTTAGAAATTATATCTGTCTGCTTTTTATTGGAATTGGTTGTTTGTTTAGATTGTGAAGCAGGGATAGTTGGGTTGTGTTCAAAAATATCCATGTCCACACATCTGATTCCCTGTTGATTCCTAAGCACCATCATACTTTATTTAGTAATTTTAAATAAAAAATAAACATGACCAATATTAGACATATTATTCAGGTGCCTCTTTCCCTTACACGGTCAGTACCTGATGGTGCACCACCTTTCATTAAGAGTTAGCATTGAAAGGTCATCCCCTGTGTTTTGACATTGACACAACCATTTGTAGGTATTGTAGTTGATTGCTCACTGAAGTCTAATATTGAATCAAATACAGTAGCTGCAATGACACCTGACAGGCACTTCCATGTTGTGCAGAAGCCAGTAGATGGATGTATGAACTGCCTCTTTTTGGTGATCATTTAGCATCATCTAGCTTTCAGTTAACCATTCAGTTTCATCCATTAGGTTAGTATCTAGCTCATTTGGAGTGGAGTTAACATCTTCAGTCAGTAGTTGTGGACCATGTCAGTAGTTGTGGACCATGTCAGTATGAAGTAAACACTGGGCACCAGGCTGTTGGATAACCATCACTGAGACCAACCAGCTGATATACACCACAGCAACAGTTATGCTTGAGGTGCTTGGCAACATGATAACTTCTCTTTTCTTGGCCTTCAACCCTCCTTCTCCATGGAGGATACTGCTCCTAGAGGATGTTCATCTTGCCCTAAACCCCTGGTGTAACCCACTGAGCTATTCAGCTAATCAAAGCTACATCAGAGTAGCTAAGCATCAACCACTGCTGGATAAACCAGTTATTCAAGACCATAAGACAGATGGCACAACCAGTACAACCAGCCTGGATTGCCTACAAGAAAGCGGAAACGTTGTGTACTTCACTACAATATCCACACACACACAACACATACTGTGTATATATATATATATATATATATATATATATATATATATATAGTATGTGTCTGTGTGTCTGAATGTGTGTGCAAGTAAACACTAAGTTTATCCCAGTGCTGACAGGGGCTCCTGGGTCTGTGGCCCTTACGTTGGAGGCTCCAGCAGATCCCTCAAATGTCAACATTGATCTCCAGATGAGTCCTTTACTGGGAAAAGTGAAGTTTTATTAAGCTCACACATCAACCAGGCAAAATGGGAACCAGCACTAAGGGGGAAGATGGAGTTGGTGTTATTAACTCAAACACATACCACAATGATGGTCAAAAAAGTTCAATTACAGTTAAATTCAGTTCAATTCACGTGGCGTCCTGTCTGTAGCCGCTGTCCTGTTCTACATCCGCTGTCCTGCTCTACAGCCGCTGTCCTGCTCCACAGCCGCTGTCCTGCTCCACAGCCGCTGTCCTGCTCTACAGCCGCTGTCCTGCCCTACCCGTTGCCCTGGCTGTATCCAGTGCCACTGCGTGTTCTGAACCACTGACTTCACTTCTGGAACATAGTGACTGTTCTGCCCTGCCTCTCTGCCTCTCTGCCTCAGCTCCACTGCACCTTTCACAGCTGCCAGCTTCACTTGTCTCTCCAGTAGATTCTGTGTTTTCCTGCAGAAGTGGAGCACAGCCCCGGACGCGCCGAGGACGTCCACGCTGAGTAGGCACGCGTTCCATACGGGCACTGGGCAGGACTCCTGCACCCAGCTCAGGCCCCTCCAGCGAGGAGCCATTTCTTCCACTTCATGGTGACTCTGCTGTCGAGCCGTTGCCCACCAGCCATCTGCTGTGCCGTTCACAGTGTGAGGACGCGCATCTGGTCCCAGTAGCAACACGGACGAGCCTGTGCCAATGAGGACGGTGATCTGTTTTCTGCCTATTGTGCACTCAGCTCACAGCCCACGGAGGCAGCTGATCTGCCCAGCTGTGGCGCTGATGCTGAGAGTTGCTCCCTCCGGCAGCTGCCTGCCCCTGACTGAGCAGCCCCACTTTCCTTTGCTTGCTGGCTCAGGTTTCTGGCATGGCGACCTGTCTTCCTGCTTCTTCTTGACTTAGCTGTCACTCTTTCAGGGACCGCCCAGCAAGTCATCTCCACCGGGACACAGCATCCTGGGAAACCAAACCCTGAACTCCCTGACCTTCCAGTGGCAGACACCACAATATATGTATATATTCAATATATTCACATATATTCACATTCATATATTCAGCACATATATATGAAAGGAGACATGGATAGATATTGCTATTCCTAACACTGTGCTCTTCTTGACTGAGATTGAATCGATGTTATTACTCCTGGAATTTGTTGGAGCCACTCCTATATCTTAGGGGTCAAAACTCCAATAGCTCCTATTACCACTGGGACAACCTTGGTGATTGGTAACCTTCCACTTTATATCCCTGTCCTTTTTTTGGTGCCTGGTATTTATTCAACATCTATTATTCCTTCTTTTGGATATTTCCATCACTAGGGATTACCGGATCTACAGCATTAGTACTTCTTTAGATTTCTGCATATTTTCTACTGTCACCATGTGTATTTGGTTCACTACTTGCTTGTCTGTTCAAATGTCTGTTCTGCGTTGTTTTTCAGTGCTCTCTGTTCCTCCTGCCATTTGGACCTGCCTTCTATATGTTCGTGTATATTATCCTCGCCACTTGGTTTTTCCTCTGTGTCTGCTGTCTTTGCCAGCTTCTTATACCCTGATAATAGGTGCCAGATTTTCCCGGGGCCTCCGTGGGACTTGTCCGATATGATTCACAACTGTTTGGCTTTGCTTAGTGCTAAATGCTTGTTGTAGTGCTGCCACGATTAGGGCCTCTAGTCATTGGTAGGACTCTCTTATATCAGGCAACTCTCATCTGTCAGCAGTAGGTTTCATGAGCCTGACATGATGCATGCCTACAGATGAAAGAAACTAGAAGCTCTACATGGCTGTCTAGACCACATTACCTAGCTGCCATCCACTGGCTTCCATTCAGGCTAACTTACACAAGGCAAGACAAAACACCCTAACAAATGACAAGCGCTATCCAACTACAGACCAGTAACCTATCTATTCACAACATTGAAGTGTCCATCAGCAACACTAGCTACCAAGCTAAATGAGCATTCGCGCAAGTACATCAGTACCGCCAAAAAAAGGGATTGTAAGCAACAGTAAAAAAAAAAAAAGAAAAAAGAAACCTTCTGATAGAGCTTTGCTGGGGAATTTCCTGCGAATGTAACATAGCCGTATTCATGTCGCTCGTGGTCTACGGATGTGATCAGGCCTGCCACTTCCATGATTGGAATCTGGGACCCCGCGTCAATGTCATCGCTTAGCTTGGTTGCTCGTCTGTGTTTGGGTAGATCCTCTGTAGATCTTTCCCCTGCGGGTGTGTGGAGGAGAATAAAGGGGCTCATCTGGGTGGAATGGTTGGGCAGAGCTCGATGACACACTGGATATATGGGTAATTTTCTGTCCCTGCCTGACCACTTTATTTTCGAAAATATCCCACTGTAGCTGTAGCTGAAATAGGCTAAAACTTCCCCCTTTCAGGAAATCCACACTCATTCATCCACGCATCACACTGCATGACTGATGCTTCCCCATAATTAGTTCTCATGAAGTTATCAGGACTAGTGTGTGTCCTTTATCAGGACTAGTGTGTGTGTCCTTTATCAGGACTAGTGTGTGTCCTTTCTTTGAGGACTCTGTGACTGCCCCATACTTCTCACATTTATTTTTAATTTTTTTTTTGAAAGAAATAAGGGTTCGGATTTGAAATGGCCTCCTCTACCCCTTTGCCAACCTGTTTATGCCACCAATAGTACAATGATACACAGTTGTGACAATACCATAGTTGCATGTTAATTTCTAGTTTCTTACTCTACTTTTTCTTCTTTTTGAAAGAAGATAACGGCTCTAGTGTTGCCCTTAGACACTGTTGCCATGTACCTAGTGTGCAGGGTAAACTGCCACTCTCTCTCGTCAGTGAGGGGCGGGACTTCCTCGCGTCCCTTGCACTACCATTTTACCTGAACTCAACCTTATTGAACTTGTTGAATCCAAGACTTCCCTTTTCTGTTGCAACTTACCCTGCTGTTATCTACAAGGTAGATTAATTCCAGAAATGCATACCGTTCTTATGGACTGCAGCTCTGAGGGTTATCTGGCCCCGGCCTACGATGTCCCCGTCTCTGAAACCAGATCGAGGTTGAGACCGGAGAGAATTTAATCTCCAGGGGCGCGACCCCGTCGCAGGTCACTGGGTCCAGACTCCTCAGACATGCAGTCTCATCCTTGTCGCCAAGTTTGTTGTGGATTTATTGGAGATTAATCACACCTGAGGTCTCCCTATAAAAAGATATAGTATAAAAATATACAAGTAAAGGTGTAAACACAAGTAAAGGTGATCAGAAGGAAAAGAACACAAAACTTTCTTGTGCACATAAAAGGGCACTTTTCACACTCGCAGACAACACACAACTTTATACCACTCACACACACACACACACACACACACCTTTATACCTCTCCCTCACTCACACACATGCCTTTTTACCCCTCTCTTGCCCTCCATGGAAGCTCCGTGCTTATGGCGTGTCTGAACCAGGCCTAATTAGGCAAGCTCAACTCTCGTCCGGTTGCCTTGGCTAACTTTCCACTTAGGGCTGTTATTGAATAGACATGAAATCATGAACTAGAACATAGATTCATCACTAAATAAACAAAAGAGACCAGACAGTTAAGTGCTGCCTCGATAGATTATATGAAATAATATGACGAAATGCTGCTCAGATGGATGAATAAGCCTGTACAAAGAGCAAGAACGCCTCCGTTCAGACCCAGTGGGGCACTGGAAGGCAGCACTATAAACCGACTTGAAGACAATTGCCCAGGTGTAGTTGCCCAGGTGACCATAAAGTGTGGTACAGAGCAAAGATTCACTGTTCTGTCAAAAGCACAAAGTCAAACCCAACAAAAATGGCTGCCACACCCTACAGCTGGAGAGACAAATAAATAGAAATATATACAAGGATATAGCATATATTGTCAGGCTTGCACAGATCACAAGATACAGCCAAAGGGCAAAAGGGGGAGACTAAATGAAGGAATAAATTTTGTGCACTATACAAAAAACAAAACCGAAAAACAATCCAGAGCTTTGCCTGACACAGAAAACATTATACACAAGTAAGGATTGAATAACAAACACAGTATGAACATAAATGAATCCAATTGAAATGCATAGGTTGAACGCGATAGACAATGGGCAACAGAATTAAAACTTTTTTTGTTTCATGTACTGAAATAGGCGGATCTAATAGGTCTAGGTATTTAGCAGGCAGGAAAGGTCGATCAGATGACAGTCCTGGAAGGTGTAGTCAAAGACAAGGTGTTCTGGGATTTGGTGTTCACAGAAATTTCATACTGTATTTCATAGAACAACCAACAATCAAATCATAATAAAAAGCCAAAATGCGAGCATATAACTACTGGTCATTAGAACTGAAAAAGTGTGAAGGAAAAGCAGGCACGACAGAGAAAGACTTGAACTACCTCAAGACATATAAAAGACCACGAGTACAGACAACCTGAAGATTTTCCTATTACACATAAACCGTGAGACAGAAAACAGAAAGAGCAAAGTACATTCACAGGATAACAATAGGTACTCATGAACCAGCAACAAACAACATGACAAGATGGAATCAAAAGCTAAAGACACGAAGGCCCTGCCAGTCATCAAATACCTGTGAACAAGTTGAGGTATTGCAGTGACACAATGTTTCCCAGGAACCAGAATGTTCCATGCCGAGGTCCTTCACCAGCTGTGCAAGCAATGTGCTTCTGCATTGGTTTTGCTTGCACAGCTGTTGAAGGACCTCCATTCGAAACATTACGTACTACACTGTCATTTTTCTCTAAGGTTTTTGATCGTGCTGGTCAGGTTAGATATTGCAGAATAAATCTCTTAAAAGACTTAAAAGATCTTAAAAGATCATAAAATATTTTAGACTACTTTTAAATCTTAAAAGATTTCAAGAAATCTGTCCAAGCTTTGATGATGTTGCTGTTGGAACCTAGAAGCTACAATCTTTAATGAGCAGCAATAATTTGAAGTGCACGGCAGCAGATTCGCAATGATACTCTAGAGTGAGATTCACTTACCAGTCGTCTTCGAAAGCAGCGCTGAACATTCGTAAACATATGAGCGGAAAACGGTCTGTCGGTCAAACCGACAGCATCTCAGGCGCCCCTGATTGGTCACCCTGGGGTCAGACAATGTAACGTTACTGCAAAAAAACCTATTATATAAGCTCGTTATGTAGACCACATCACGAGGGAGAAAAATCCCAAATGCGTGATATGTAACAGAATTATGCTCAAACGTTCCAAAAGTCTTCAAATGTAAAATTGCAAATTCTTTCGTATAGTAATCCTTATTTGACTATCAACAAATATGACTAAGACCACTGTGTTGCTTATCACGTTTTGAGAATGATGCGGGGTAGTATTTTAAACATCTCCTCAAGTTTAAGTTATAAATGTTGTGCCTATGTTATAAGGCAACGGAGTTTTTTCTTACAGGGTTATTGTTGAAAGTTTTCCAAGTGTTGCTGATCAACCCAGGCTGACAAAAATTGTGTCTTGCGCTGAAGGTGGCGCTGTAGTGAAAAGAAAATGACGGGTTAAGGAGGTACCCAAGGGCTGTGCTGTCGATCACAGCAAACGTATCGCTTGGCAAACCTCTCTGAAAATCTCTCCTTCTCTTTCTCTCATTCCTTGTCTCTACTTCGCTGTCTGCACATTGCTTTACAAATGTCAACCCTGTGTAATCGTCTACTTGGACTGATAGACTCATTCGGCCACTAGACCTGATACGCATAGTGGAAACTTTCGACGATACGGCATATCCAACCCGCGAGCGCACAAGTGCATACCAGGCAGATAAGGAACGATTTGTGAACGGAAGAAGGACATCAACTAAGGGATTACATATTCGACTTTTTACGGCGAGACTGAAGTGATCAATTTAAAGACCCGCAGCGTATGGAGAATGCCTTGTGCTTCGACAAGGTAAGCGATTAGTGATACTGATGGACTTTAGTTTTAGATGTTAGCCATGCTAGATTTGCTATGACTTTCTTGTCAGGCACTGTTAACACTTGCTATTTATTTAATGTGAATTATGCAACTATTCGTGAGGTATTGCTGAGTTTCAGTAGTTGTTCTAATGTTTAAGTATATTTTTGCAGAATACCATCCGAAATCATTAATCATTTAGACTACTCATTTAATCATAAGCATTTCTTTGAGAATCATCAGTTTCATTATTGCTGAGGAAGACTGAAAAAGGAAAACAGCCAAGTTTATGTGGATAAACTATTTGACAGTGTCTCCTGTGTATATTATATGTTTCATAACTGTGTTTGTCATTTCTTCAGTTTTAAGACTGTCAAGTTATTGACCCCATCTGGCTCTCTCTTTCTCTCTCTCTCTCACACACACACACACACACACACACACACAGAGAATGATCAGCAAAAACACATGCAGACTTCACTTCCACAGCATCGCTGCTCACATCAACATGGCTACACCACGTCTCTGCTTCAGCACCACTGCATGAGTCTCTTCTCTTAGGTGGTGCAGCCGTTTTGGCAATGACAGAAAACATGCATGCTTAGGAGAACTGAGAAAATAATCCTCAATTTTTGTATTTCATTCATGTAGTTTTCATATTTTAACATAGACCGTTTAAGCTGCTAACTTTGCATTGCCCAAAGTGCAGCCTTCACAGACTGAAGAACAGATTAGAGTGTGTAACCTTTATAGAAGAGCGGGCTGGACTACAGGGTCGTACATTTTCCCTTTCGCAGGCAGGTCTCTTGCACATCATTCATCTGTTCACTGAGTGCTTGTGATTCACTTGGGTTCATGCCCTCATCTTTGGGGTTTGAACAGCACACCCTGAATGTCCTCTGTTTTGTATGTTTTTATTGTTAGCATACCCAGTGACATAGAAGACGATGACAGTAGGACAGAGGACAATAACATGATTGGAGACAGTAATGTGACGGAGGACAATAACGTGCAGGCCCAGTTCTAGACTGCGTTGGCGGGGGTCACAATGAAACAATTTTGGCGGGGGGGGCACATATTTAGTCATGTTTTCAAAACAGGTCCGGTTCTAAACTGCATTGATGGGGGTGGTGGGGGGCTTCATCATATTTTGAAAGCCAATGTGTAGGTGGGGTGTGATGGGTTGGGGTGTGATTGGGTGGGGGGGTCAGAGAGGAAATCTCCGTAGCGCCAGTCCTGAAAACATGGCTGGGTACAGTAACATAGCAGAGGACAGTTGTAGAGGACATTGCAGAGGACATGACTAGGTTACATTTGCTGATGACTATCAATTATTTTGATATGCTTAAATACCCTAATAGCATAATTTATCCTTTTGCGTTCATGTCTGAGTAATGATAGAAGCCTCACCCTCCCTTGTACTGTGATGGGGAAGAGCACATTTTTATGCTTGCTTGCTTTAACCTTATCATTTGTTTGTACATTTGCTGTGAAAACAGTTGTGAGTTTCTGTAATAGTGCTGTCATGTTTTAATTTAACCAATTTTTGTATGTCCTTACAGAAATTTCAAAGCACTTTTGAGGCATACCGAATGCTTCAGAAGTTGAGGCATTGGAAACTGATTGGTGTCAGAAATTCTTTCTCCATTTCAAATACAAACAGTGTTGTGCAGAAATGACAGGGGATTCTGACAGAATCATATGGTGTTCTCTCAGTCCTAGGCACTGCTGTGTTAGGGTTAAGTGACATCAGGTCCTGGTGTGACTTAACCTGTGGAACTGGGCAGCATTAATCTAATTGGTTGCGTGACAAAATGGGGCTCACAGCAGTAAATCCTATGTTGCTGAATCTCTGCAGTTATTTTTAATTTTCTGAAAATGCATTTACTGCATGTTTGTCAAAATATTTTTCCAAGCATGTGGACTTTGTTTAGACTTTGCATGGATTAGAATAAGTTAGGCTTTTGCTGTTTAAGGTGTCGCGTTATCATTCGTTGTAACACTTTATCACTTCTCACAAATACTGTCATGCTGTTACTTAAGACGAAGGGTTAATTTGCATCCATTTGTGTGCTACAACAATATGTTGACAACCAAAAGCTGGTTGTCGTGGTATAAAAATGACTCCTTGTTTTGTTTAACACTTGTCCTTTCTGAGTAGGTATTACACCACAGAAACGAATCACCGATGGTTATTTTGGAAGTAATGTTTGTTAATTCATGTGGAAAAGAGAAGATTTTACATATTTAACATTTCAGTGTTTTGTGTGGATTTGACACTGAATATTTCCTGTTGTCTAATTTAAGGCGTTGGCATGTTATCCATCCCAGATGATAAACCGCAGTGTTTCTTACCTCTCGAGTTTCTTCGCTTTCCTAACCAAAGTGTTACAAGACTGAAATAAAATGTCTTTGATGTCACAACAAATCTGATGCAACAGAAGGTGCTGTTGTTTGGTTTCTGTTATTCCAAACGTCTCCTTGAGGATGCAACCCACTTATGGTCTATATTTTCCCATTTCACATCAAATTACATTGCACTCCGAGGATGAGGAGAAATAATTAGAAATGGAGTGAAATGAGAGATACAGAGGACACAGAAAGAGATCTTTATTGAATAAAGATAAAGAACACAGTGAAAGAACAGTGTAGGAGAGAGGGGGGAAGTGTCTGAAGTGAGATAGAGGATGATAACCATGAGGGTAAGACAGAAGGTTGTAATCACCAAAGCTGAGACAACACGAGCGCTTTTAGCAGACTCACGGTTAGAATACTGATTTGCTCATGAATGCTTTTCTAATCAGCTAAGACATGGACATTTCAGGAGAGATCTGTCAGGGTCTACATAAAAGCACCAATCATACCAGTTTAAATCCAGTTGCTGAATGGTGGACATCTTTTTTTCTCTCTCTAATGTTTCCATTCTGTCAAACTAATCTTTGGATAGTGTCAGATGCTGTCAGATATGTCACCTCTTGGCAACTCCAGCACAGGATAACTGTTCCTGTCCTCGCTATCAAGACGGGGCCACTAATGGCCTCCATGAGACCCCTCACACCAGGCCTGTGTTCTCACACCAGGCCCGAATTATCTCACCTCTCAGTTTCAGCTCGTATGTTTATTCTGTCTAGCTAGGTGAGTCATCACCAATTCTCCAACTTTTGTAAGCTTTTTGTGCATTGCAAATTAATCCTGTGGTCCGTTAAAGTCTGTATATGCTGTGTCTGGGGTGAAGATGCCTTGTCATGGTCTTTTTTTTGTACCTACATACCTATCATATAGTAGTTACAGAATAATTCAGAAGACTTACTGCATAATATGCTGTCAGATCATAAACAAATGAAGAATTTGAAGAAGAGAAACTTTTTACACCATGTGAATATCTGACCGACTTCCAAAAGTTGGTCTTTGCATGAAAGAGAGAAAGTGACCCATAAGGTCTCGTCCAATCGCCTATTCCTTTTTGCAACACACACTTGCTTGAAAGCTTCCTCAGAACAGTGTGATGTAAGTTATGAAAGGGGGGCTAGAGCTTCTCTGACTGGACCTCTTCCACTTTCCATTATGCACTGTAGCTTCTCAACAATAAAGCAGTTCACCTCTTCCAGAACCTTCTAGGACAGACAAATGTAAAAATGCATTTTTGGCCTATAGCTAAAGCAGAATGGACTAAGATTTAATCTCTGATAGATTACCCTACAAAATATATCTTGCATAAACTCTATTAAGCTATATGACCTCTGCATTCTACATGAATTTCAAAAATGAAACATTTAATGCATATTTAAGCAAGTTTTAACATACTAGGTATATTTTATTATATTGGGCTGAAAATAACATTAGCCTTTATATTAACATGCCAGTGGAGGAAGAAGTGAGATATGAAGTCGGTGGCCTTCAGTGGAGCATGATAGGGAAAGAAAGAATATTCCGATTTTTATAATGGAAAAAAGATCTTTCATAAAATAAACATTTTAGCATAAATATTAAAATTCTTATCTATGTTCATCACATATATCACCCAGACAGTGAATCTGTTGCTGTGTGTGTGTGTGTGTGTGTGTGTGTGTGTGTGTGTGCACTTTTAGTAGGGTGCATGGAGCTTGCACTGCCTTCTTATTGTAATTTGGCATCTGAACTGAAGGAGTGAACACTATGTAGCTATGTGCCCGTGTTGTGCAGGGCAGGGATGGGTGTGTGTGCAGGGCAGGGATGGGTGTGTGTGCAGGGCAGGGATGGGTGTGTGTGCAGGGCAGGGATGGGGTGTGGGTGGGGCAGGGATGGTGGTGTGGGTGTGGGTGTGGCAGGGATGGGTGTGGGCGGGGCTGGGATGGGTGTGGGCATGGCAGATATGTGTGTGGGTGGGACAGGGATGGGGTGTGGGCGGGGCTGGGATGGGAGTGGGCGGGGCTGGGATGGTGTCTGAGGGGCTGGGATGGGTGTGGGCATGGCAGATATGTGTGTGGGCGGGGCTAAGATGGTAGTGTGCGGGGCAGGGATGGCTGTGTGCTTCATGGCCTATGCTGCCACTCTCCTTTACATTTCAGTGTCTGCTTCTGCAGTTCAATCTGCAGCCTAATATCCTTCCTGCGATTTAGAGTCTAAAAAGCCCTTATTCTGGCAGGCTTGATTCAGTCTGTCACAAGACAAGGCACTGCGCTTTTACTGTACAAGGACTATGACTTCTGCGTGACTTTTTCAGTGTGTTTTGAATTGGCTGGCTATTATGGTGCATTCATCTTATTTAGCTTTGATCTGCAGATGACTGTTGAACACCTGCACATACAGCTCCTCTGAAATAGATCTGGCTGTCCTATTTTGGGTAAGTGAAATCATGTTTCAGATACAAGTGGCTTTCTTACTGCTAGCAAATCAAACAGCTACCGAGGTTTGCGGAGCTGAAAGCTACTGCTGTGTGTAAGCTAAAAAGGTGTACAACCAATCACGCTTGCTCTGAAGATTCAACAGTGAAAATGTACTGGATTTAGATGGCACGCAATTGCACAATCAGAAATCAAGATGTATCTTAATGAGGTTGAGATGTCTTTTTAATTAGAATTTTAAAATCTAGGAAGTAAAAACATAAGTGTTTTGATATTGGTGGAAAGTTTTAATTGTGAAGTGCAATTGATTGTCAGTTTAAACTGCAAATGCTTGTGCTTGGTGAGGTGGCAAGGCTACAATCATGCTTGGAATCTGCGTTTCTTCCTTTTTCAAAAGGTCATTATACAAATACTGAAAATTGGATCCATTCTGATTTGTTACTTCTCTGATTATGATAGATGAACTTGAGCTGAATGCCAAGGCTTCAGCCTCATATTAGATGGTTACATTCTCTTTCTCTTATACAGAATTGTAGATACACAACATACAGTATATGTATACAATCCTTAAATAAAATTCATAGGTATTTTACTTACTCTTATATTTCGATGTTAATTGTGTGGAGTCAGTCCAGACCCACCAAATTGCCAACGTCACTTGCCATCTCATTACAGATAGTTCATCCACTTCTATAAATCTCTATCATTAGGTATGACATGGATTTATGGAGCTCCCTTTTATGATAAGAGCCAACTCAGGCCGGCAGTACATCAGAACTCCTTTTGAATCTCTGAGCTCCCTTCTTTGGGAAGTTTACACACAACCCGTACTTGCTTAATGAGATCTTAATAAGATCCTGATTAGTCTGCAGAATGTTTTGTTTTGCAGTTATTGATTACATCTTTGTTCTTTCCTTGGACCTTCTTCAGGTGGTCGCCGCTCATCCCACATTCTCCACTCTTCTGTTCATCCTCGTTGGAGAAACTAATGTTATTTGTGGTCCTTTTTTTTTTACATTGAACCATTTTAATAATGTTATCCTGCGAACATTCACTGCACTTGGAAGGAATGAATTACTGTTTAGGTAATGCGTCCAGTTTTGCCACTCTAGTGTCTCTAATCGTTCGTTACAACTTGCAACCATTACGTCAACCATCTTTTATTGCTTAATTACTTAATTTGGAAACATTAATATCATTCAAAAAATGAATAGCAATCTTCCCCCAGTCCAAAGGGAGAAGCTACAGACAATTATGGGAAACGACAAAGCTAACATACCGTGGCACCTCCAGACAGACCAGCAAGTAAGGGTGAATAAGCCAGACAGAGGGACAGCAGATAAGATGCATACAAAACAGTGGTAATAGATGTGGTGGCTGCAAGTCCAAAGGAAGGAATTTGGAAAATGCTAAGGACCAAAATAGAAAGAATCTGGAAACAAAAGTTGTCCCAGTGGTGATAGGTGTTCTTTGTTCTGGTGGAGTGGCTCCAACAGATCCCAGTAATAACAGAATTGATCAGTCAAGAACAGATGAATCCTGGGAATGGCAACACACCCTCAACTACCAGAACTCTGGTAGGCGGCCTGAGTGTGAGGAAAATTAGATGTGAAAACCAACTTGAAGGGTGAGACAAGACTTTCTTCATGCATTTATTAGAAAACCGTCAAGGTGAGATCACCCTTTAAAAATAATTAAACCTTGTTTCACATTTCACAGCATCTACAAGAAATACCATTGATCTCTTATTTGACAGAAGTGTCTTTATCACCTGCGTATTCTCTTAGCACAGCGTATTTCTGCTTCTTAACCAGTCAGCAGCTGAAGCATCTGTTCCCTAAAATGCCCTTGATTTTTCTTCCCTAAAAAGTTTGTTATACACCAATGTTGCCTCTTCTGCATGAGGCCAAAATGTTCATCTTTACTCCTTCTATGTTTTCACGTTATTGATAACACATTTGTGGCTACATGCTGTGTGATATTCATCAAAGAGCCAGAAGACGGGGGGGTTGAGCTTAGCCTAACGGCGAGTGCGATAAAACATTCATGCTGTTTTAGTTGGTGTGCTGGTGTAATTTCTTGTGATGCAATGAACTTTACTGCAGTGACTACTGATGGAGCGTATAAACAGAAATGGTTTATTCAAGGTTCTGACGTTTCAGAAGTTGCGTGCGTGTTTAGCAGATGTTTCTCTGGCATGTGTGCTACTACAGTGAGTGATACACTTCCTTTGCCTTTACTCTTATGGTGAAACGCTGACACTGCTGGATCCCTGAATGATGCAGTCCACATCTCTGGGTTAAAGTTCACGGTCCCTGGGGGAAACCATAGCACTAAACTGATTTCTTTTTTGTCAGACAAGTTACCCATTCTAGTCTGAATCCATGATGTATTGTGTCATTGCCCATTTAAGCAATTTTTAGCAAGGTTGAAATAGAGAACAGTGTGACAGGAATTGATAACATGGAGGTGGTCGACTTGGTCTAAGGTCTTTACTGTAGAAGGATGGACTGATAACATGGAGGTGATCATCTTGGCCTAAGGGAATTACTGTAGAAGGATGGATTGGCAGTGTCCATGTTGCTTGCATTGTAACACCACATTACTTTCCATAATGCAATGTGGTTTGTTATAAATTGTCTATACATAACAGGTTTAGTTATTTTCACTGAGCAATACATCTAGTGATCATTTTCTGTGGAACACCCCCCCCCCTTTCTCATCACTTTTGTTTTCTCACATTTTTACATTTTCTCACATTATTCTGACTTTTTCACCTCGTCCCATCGTGAAAATCTTTTTTGCATTTAGGTTTTTGCACATTTTCAAAATTCACAATTCTTGGTTTCTAGTTAATAGAAAAGCCGCTAATGTTCTGAAGGCCAAGCATCAGTGCATTAGCAGCATTGCTAGCGAGGCAGTGACAGTGATCCTTATGGGAAGACTAGACAGTGCTGACAGCAGTGTGCTGGGACACGGCCGAGGTGTGACTCACCAGTTAATGACAAGCAGATGACAAGGTTTACAAAGCGATACAATGTAACATCAGTGGGAAAGAGGACACAACGTCTGGTGTGTGTTCATGTCATGCATTCATGTTATTTTGTTTTCCAAAAACAATTTGTTTATTTTTTTACTTTTATAATATCTATTTTCATATGTGTGGATATTATAATCTTGCCCTGCTATACATCTATTATCATAGAGACAGAAACCATAAATGAATCAACCATAAATCTCCTGCTCCCATGGATGTGACATTGACACTAATTCCACTCTAATAGGGAAATTATATGCATATTATATTTCCAAGTGCCACTGTTACATTTTTTTGGTCTATGGTATGTGAACGTGACCTCTGCTGATAGTCCATGATTCTCACAATTCGGTCTAGTTTGGCTTTGGTTCTAAATTGTGTCTTTAACATGTTTCTCAGAGCTCAAGCATGATATTAGTAAATGATATCATGACTTCATGATATGGTATCAGATATGATATCATTACACCACATAATATCAGAGAATTATATCATAACATCAGAAATTATATCAAATATGATATCATTACATCACTTGATATCAGTGAATGATATCAGATGTGATATCACAACATGTGACGTCATTGAATGGTATCATAACATTATGATATGATATCACAATATCATGTGACAGTGCATGGAAGATGTTTAGCCTTGCCTTTTTAGCTTAGGCAAGACTAAATTTAGCTTAGCTTATGTACAATGTTTTCTACTTGGAGGGGGCATGTGCACACATACATCTCTGTGTGCGTGTAAAAGAAGTGTCTTACAGCTGTGCTTTCAGACAGGAGGTTAGACAGAAAGGCAGTAGAGGGCATCAGTGTGGAGACTGGAGTGTGTGTGAACTGGGTCTCTAGGGTCTGGTGAATTGACTCGGGCAGAAAATCTGTATCTCTCCACCACTGCAGGTGGACTCGGTGGACAGAGCATGATAGGGTCAGCCTTCCCGGCCTTTAGCACAGCCTGCAAGGGGGCTGCTGGCGAGGCATGAGCTCAGTGTTCCTGCTGCCTCAGTGCTTATCTACAGCCTGCCAGGATTACGCTCTCCTGTTAGTAGTGATGAAGAACACTTATGAAGAACACTGGGGTTTTAGTGGTTGTCTAGTCATTTAAGGAAGGATTGTTATTCACCGACTGTTTGATCGTAAAATAGTAAATCAGATTTGAGAATAAGAAAGAATAAAAGAAAAAAAAAAAGAAGTAAAGCAAAAGCAGGTATACAAAAATGGAAAGATTTGACTAAAAATATATGACAATTTTATTTTCGTCTTTGCTTGTGTGTGTGTGTGGCTCTGTATTCTCTGTGTGTGTGAAAGTGGAGAGAGTTCCACTGCTCTGCTGTGGCATCTGAGTTTATCACTGTATCCATCTGTGAATGCTTTTATCTCCATGGATGAGTGAGGAAACAAATTGTGTCTCGAGACATTTTAATACACACACATAATATACACGCCCATTTCTCTGAACCTTAGGAGAGGTGTAAAGATACACCCATGGGTCTGAGACAACTGCAGGCCAGCAGAATCCAGATTAAGAATTATGGTAAACAACTGTGTATTTTTCTTGACTTAAGACTCCTGTTCAATACTGGGATTATTTCTGTTAAAAGCCTGTGGAATAACTGTACTGTTTAGAAAAATATTTGGTTGAGTTTCTTTTTGGATGTGTGTGTGCGCACACACACATGTGAGTTTGAGTATGGGAAGTGGGAATGTGATTAATGAGGTTTTGAGCTGAACGCGAGGGGGGCCAGTTGTGAAGTCTCTTCTCAGAGACCCTTTGAAGTTAATGACTGGAATACAATTAAATCCAAAACTGCACATAGAGGTTCTGCCTCTGCTGAAATCAAATGCTTATGGATTTGATTGCTTTGTTTTCACTGGACAAACAAACAAAAACACACACATTTTACTAATTTTCTCTCATTTCTTTGTCTAATTTTGTCTTGTTTTCCTAGCTCTATGATTTGTGATGCTGACATATGGACACAAGATCCATGAGCTTGTCAGGTAATCCAGTGTGTTCTACATGGTCAAACACAGAGCTGCTCTCTGGGACAGGCTAAAGAGAAGCCCACCCCACCCACCCCTGCACTTCCAGATGGGAAGAGCCAGAATCTTGATCCACAGAGGTCTCTCCCAGACCTGTGCTTTCCTATAGATATAAGTCAAAGGTCACGATAGACCTTTTCCTTTCAAAACTATGAATGAACATTCAAAAATTCTATTTCTTGCTATAAAGATTTACATTTACTGTGATTGAAGACAAAGTAACGACAGTAAAAAAAAAGGACCTATTCAGAGAGAAATGATTATGGTGATATGTCTTTCTTCAGTTTAAGGAGTCATCTTCACAGTATGCCTCTTTTCTTCTGTGTGCTAGAGAATAAGCATGTCAGACAGTGTGTCAGGATGCAGTCAGAACTAAAAGATGCCCGAGCTCCTGCAAAAGACAATAAACGAGTTGTTTTTGCCCAAAGGACTATCATAATACAGCAGAAAAACTCCTCTCAGCGTCTCTGCACCTCATTCACAGGCTGTGGTGCTAAATGTCGAACATCGCCGGGTTATTGGCAGCTCAGTGACTCGGTGATTATAATTACAGTCTCAGGATAAGAGTAATGAATGTGTGAGGTCTGTCTTCAAACAAGAGCATGTTGATAAGTTGTCACGTTACTTGAGTTAGCAGTGTAACCGCCCATAGACAACCAAGCTTCATGCCAGAATATATAATCATTCATTGTTGGCTAATATAAATATTATATATTTAGAATATATTTTTTCATGCCCCGTGTCTTGATTTGTTTTGGCATAATCAGACCTCTTGAATCTTGCTTAGGGGATGTGGTTTTGAGCCCTAACCTACCAGCATCGCTAACATCTTGTAACACCACTGTAAAATCCACACACACACACACACACACACACACACACACACACACACATTCCATCCCATCTGGTGGGGACTGAGTCTAGGTCACCACACTGGGGTGACACAGAAGAGCTCTTTGATCCCTACCAAAAGGATCAGCTTGCTTGTGTAGCAGGCCCCTTGGACTGTTCCCCTTACCCACAAACCCACGCACATCAGCCTGCAAAGCTGCTCTGACAATTGCGTAAAGTAGGCTTGAATGCATGGATCGGGTGCCATTTTTGAAGACAAAGAATGGTGTCTCATATTGTATATGTGTGTGATTCTGGGTTACATATGCATACACACTAATCGCATTCTGGACCATATTGCATTATTGAAAAAGGAAATTGCTGTACCTCCAGTTGTAGGTGCATATGGCAATTTTGAAATCTGTAATACCTCAGATAATAGATGTTGTGTATAGACCTCTGCAGGATTATACACCCTCAGGACTAAGAGGGAAAGTATTGAGCTCTCAGTGTGGATTATTCCACTGCAACCAGCAGCTGCTTCAGAATATGGTGAGAAGCATGTGTTGGTAAACAGGGCAGGAATTGCCTTTCATTGGATGCTGATCATTCAGAGCTAGTCACAGCATGACATATCACAGGACAACCTAGTCAGAAAGCGTATCACAGCAACAACTGCAGTGACAAAATGGCTAATAAGAAGTATGAAGGCTATTTAAGAATGAAGGAGCTAACATACTTTCAGCACAACCATTCTGTCATCAGTGTATTATGTGGACCTAATAGCAGGATATGCATACTAATGAGTGAAAATCTCCCCTTTTCAGATGAGCATGGCTGTCAATGTCTATACGCGCGATCATATTTCATTGGAACTGTCGTGTCGGGTTTCCATGGGACTACGCTGTGACAGCACTGAGATTTAGCTGTGAAAGTTAACAGAGTTAACTTAGTGGCACATGGTTTGTCAGTGCTGTAACACCTTACATTCTAAAACTGGGTATTAAATAATGAATGGCTTTTAGGTTTGATTGCAGATGTTGCAACAATGAGCAAATCTATGGCAGCTTTCTTCGTTTCCCAGCCCAGCTCACAGGCTCCGCCAGCGCCAGTGCGGCTGACCCGTCCGCGCTGCGCCCCTGTGTGTGCCAGAGTGCCAGTGTGGGTCAGCGTGGGGCTCAGGCCACCGGTCTGTATGGACATGCGTAAGTGTGAGAATGACGCTTTTGTGTGGTTGGAGTTTCGCCCGCCACGAAGGCACGTGTGTGTGTGTGTGTGTGTGTGTGTGTGTGCGCAGGAGCCTCACGGGAGTTCGGAGTGTGTTCGCCTCTCGGTGACAATAAGGAGCTTGGCGTGAATGGGCAAAGCCAGCAGCAAGGCTCCGTGGCATCACTCAACGCCACCCGCTGCTCGGAGAACATTTCCCCGCGCTTCACAATACGCTCGCCTCAAAAAGGAAGAGGAAATGGGTCCTTGTCTAGTCCCGGAGAGACAGGCCACACTATAGGCGTCTGCCTTGTTTGTCTGAGGCAGTAGAAGCACTGCCTGGCATGGACGTGTCGGAGGCATGTCAGAACACGCACTCCAAGCGTCTGAGCATCCTACTGATGAGAGGAAATGCCACAGAGCGATCGCAGACCTCGATACGCTGCCCTGCGCCGGCTTCAAAGCCGCCCTCACATCAAGGCTGCACGGCCGTGTCAAGGTAGATATTAAACATCACGCAACATTTTTCCTTTCAAAATTGATTTTTTTTTTTTTCTAAAAGGTTGTAAGGTTTAGGGGCGGAGAGGAGGGTGGAGAGGGGGGTGGAGAGGGGGGTGGAGAGGGGGGCGGCTCGACAGGACGCAGCGCAGCATGGACATCGTAGCCTTCAGTTAGCCGCTGACCTTTTACCGGTGAGCGGTTCCTTCACTGCTTTGCTGAGCCGAGGTGCGGGGCTGCCTCGCTCAGATCCAGGGCCGGCAGCAGTCAGGCTGCTTAGCACAGTCCTGCTCCTGCCCACTAGCCTCGGTGCTGCCTGCTGACAGGGGCTAGGACTGTCACCGGTGGTGTCATGTGTTTGTGCGTGTCCTCCTGTGTGTCATGTGTTTGTACGTGTCCTGTGTGTCATGTGTTTGTGCGTGTCCTGTGTGTCATGTGTTTGTGCGAGTCCTTATGTGTGTCATGTGTTTGTACGTGTCCTGTGTGTCATGTGTTTGTGCGAGTCCTTCTGTGTGTGTGAGACAGTGGGAGACGAAAGAGAAAAGTGTGGTTAATTTTTATTGCTTGTAGGTTAAGACCCTAGCTAATTAGGAAAATGTTATGTGGTTGTGAATGCATGTGTGTGTGTGCTTTAATAATCTACACTAAGCCAACCTTTTATAAATAAAATAAAACATAAATGACTAAATGGGATTAGATAAATGGGTGAAAAGGATTCAGATTGGTGTACTTTAGAGGTACCTTGTATGCTTAGTGCTAGTGTTTAGGGCACTACCCCAAATCCTCTCTTTCCTCTTCAGATATCATGCTGAGTGTGTGTGTGTGTGTGTGTGTGTGTGTGTGTGTGTGTGTGTGTGTGTGTGTGTGTGCGTGTGTGCATATACAGGTGTGTGTGAGTAATTTGCAGTTAGAGCAGCTTTAGCTGTTTAATGTCATTGCAAATAATCAGAGTAGATATGGGCAAGTTCCCACCAACAGTGGTCAGCACTTTTATTGCTATAAATGCACATATGAGACTTATGTGTAAGCATATCACATGTACCAAGCCATCACTCTTGAACATGCCCATCAGGTCACACATGTGCTATTGCGCATATCCTGCGTGGAGTTTTCCACACCCAGACATGGTCAGAATGATATTTCCTTGGTCAGACATGCTTTAATTATCCTCTTACACAGATGTCTTGGTCTTCTGCCATGGGATGCATACGATCGCACGCATGTACACACACACACACACACACACACACACACACTCTCACACACAGTCCTAAAAGTACTCACTAGAAGGCTATCTGTGTCTGCAGTGTTCCACTGAGCCTGACCCTGGAAATCAAGCAACGCTCTTTTTTTTTTTTTTTTTTTTTTTTTTTTTTTTTTTTTTGCGCTCTTGATGCTCTTGTAAAAACGGCTGGATCGCAGTAATTAATTACCTGAGGGTGGTTACTGATTCGCTAGCTGTTTCCACTCTGAGAAGAGCTGAGTGGGCACGGGGTGCGGTGTGCCATCAGTCTGCTCTTCTTCTGCTCTGGAGCTGGAGGAGCTGCTAACGGTGGAGGACAGAGATCTGCTAGAGCTTTCTGGACAGGCCAGCTACTGCAGCTTTCACACTTGTGCACATATTCAAAACCCATGCTGAAGGCAGAATCAGAGGATGATTTCTGACTAGGGAGTTTACCATGGGGCAGACGTTAGTTATCTGGCCATGCCAGAGGACATGTCTCCAAGACAGGTCTGTGCAGGAGAGCTAACCAAACAGAGCTTCTGTTGGGACCCAGCACTGCTCAGTTGTTCTGGCACATGGAGAGAGATGCTGGTGTATGTAGTGCTGTCAGAGGCCTTGATGTCCAGACTCTGTCTGCTGTGATCAGATTTGAGGAAAGGAGAATGAATCAAATGGAGACAGAAAGTGTATCACTTTGAAATGTAAATGTGGATAAAGTTTAAAACGCACTCTGAAGGATTCTGCATAGCTCCTCTCATTCCTAAGCACGGCTCTCACTACGGCATTTAAACGTACAGACAGGAGTGATTGGTAGGGGACATAATAAAGGGAATGTGAAAAGAATAATTGTGTGACAATGATCAGAAAATATGGTCAGGTGTAATTCAAAAAGAATAAAACATCAGAACCTATTCATCACTAATTTGAATAGAAATTTTTTTAGTTACTGATGTTTAATAATATTATCTCTGCTGTTTAAATGACAATTAAGTAATTGTGCTGGTAATTTGATCTGGTCCCTTGAGAGTGGTGAAACAGATCTTTCTCTGCATTGTTCATAAAAATAGTGCAGCTGTAATTCAGTTAAGTAGCTTCTCAGTTTTCAAAATAATTGTATTTGTATACAAAATAATTATGATAACACTTTATTTTTTTTAGGGCCAGAAACCTGAGGCACTTTGCATAGACCAGATTTGTAGCAAAGTAACTCAGTAACACAAAGTCAACAAGCAAAAAGCCATGAGACTGCAGTTCTTCGACAGTGATGAGACTCCCTCAGATAGGAGGCGAGACAGCTCACCTCAGACAGGAGGCGAGACACGTTCTGGTGCCGAGACAACAATCTTTCTCTTAATGTCAGCAAAGCAAGACCCGACTGTGGACTTGCGAGGGATGCAGCCGCCGCACACGGCTCTGCACACCAGCAGCCCCACGGTGGAGAGAGCGCGTGGGGTCCAGCTCCCAGGAGTGCACGCGTCTGAGAAACCCTCCTGGTCCCTCAACGCCTCCTACTTGGTGCAGAAGGCACAGAAGTGTCTCCACTCCCTAAGGAGATGGAGGGGTGGCTGTTCTGTGCTCACCCATCCTTAACAGCTTCTACAGAAGCACTGAGAGCACACTGACCTGTGACTTCACTGTCTGGAAGGGAAATTGCTCTGTCTCAGACAGGAAAACACTGTAGGAGGTGCTAAAGAGCGGCCGGTCTGTCATTGGGTCAAGCGTCCCTGTGATTAAGGACATACACTGAACAGCGTATGAGAAAAGCCTGCAGCGTCAGGACGGATCCCTCTCACCCCCTCACACACACTGTTTGCACACACCAGACTCTGAAACAGCTTCCTCCATGCAGCCAAACTGCTGAATGGATTTGCCTGACGGGCAGTAACACATTCAGGCTGAACCGCTACCCCAGTGCCACTCCCCTCTGTTGCGCTATGCTGTATGCACCCAGCCGCTTTACATAACCCGTGAATCTCTACATTCATTTTATATGCACAGTCACTTTATCATGCCGTGAATACTAAGTCACCAATGCACCAATGAGAGCACTAGAGATGATAAGATGATGTGCGCACTAACATTGCACCATCATGCTGCTGTGGCTCATCAGCTGTATTGTACAACACACCGCCCCCCCTCCAACAACTCCGCCCCCCAAACACAACCCTGTATTCCCATAGGCTGCCAGGGCCATCTGTTTAAAATGGTGCCAGAAGACCAAAGAGAAGAAATGCTGTGGTCACGAGGAGACTCAAGGTAGTCAGAGCGGCTGGGTGAGGAGCCCACAGGACAGTAATGAGGTGCTTCTTCTTGGAGCGTTCGCATGTCTATGCTAACAGGGTTAATGCAGTGTGTGGAAAATAGAGAAGAGGTTATCATAGAGAGAGGAGCCTTTATATTCTTCACCCCTTCTCTGTTCTACAAGAGTGTTGGGCTTAGTGGAAGGGAGGTTGTAGCATGAAAGGAAGGAACATGGAGAACTGTAAGACCCAGGAGAAGCCACAGTCAACACCACCATACATAGAGTGCTGGTAGATCAGGTAAAAAGGAATCGGAGAATGGTAGTGATGAAAAAAATATCTATTAAATAGGGGGGGAAATAGGGGGGAAAAAGCACTAAGAAATAGCTTTTCCCCCAAAAGAACTCTGGATTTAAATTTGTTTAAATAAGTTTAGATTACAATACACAATAGAATCTTGGCTGTTAGAAATCTTGGCTATGTGAGTGCGTTTGTGTGTGTGTGTGTGTGTGAGTTCAGTTTGACTTGGAGTTATATAATAATTGAAATTTGGGAGAAAGATAACTCCCCACACTCATTCGTCCTTGCCTGAAGCTCCTCCCACTTAGATAACTCCCCACACTCATTCGTCCTTGCCTGAAGCTCCTCCCACTTAGATAACTCCCCACACTCATTCGTCCTTCCCCTCTGACCTGTTGAGCTCCTCAGCTCCTTCAGGGGACCTTTTACCTGGACATCTCTCAGTTCTTTAATGTGGGGGCTGTACTTCGAGAAGAAGGCAAAAACCACCCATGACTTCAGCTCAGATCATCCCAGTTCTTTTGCCCCTTGACAGTTTCATGTTTGTTCCATAAACTATGCTATTAATTAGAGCTGGAGTCTTCTTATAAACATAGTTAGGTTTAATCTTGCTGGATCTGCTTATTGCCTGTCACCCACATATATCCTTATATACTGTAACTGCAGTGTACTAAGATACAATAAGCTGCGCTGTTAAGATATGTAGATATTAAAAAATGTCTATCTATCTATCTATCTATCTATCTATCTATCTATCTATCTATCTATCTATCTATCTATCTACAGTGTCATGTTGCTTTGCTCATATGGTGCAAAACCCAATATTTCTCTATCCTCACTTTTGCAGCACTGTGTATTTTCTAAACTCGATGCATCACATTCTCTACTACAGCTTGGCTCCAGCAAAACACCATGTCTAACCCATTTTATAGGGCACACTGGGAACTAAAAGACATGGGCGGAACACTAAGGTTGCAGCAGCAGCGAGATCCGCCTGGCCGTGCCTGCGTTCCCCTGAGCTCCGCCCTGGGCACCGTGCTCCGCCCTGGGTACCGTGCTCCGCCCTGGGCTCCGTGCTCCGCCCTGAGCACCGTGCTCCGCCCTGGGCACCGTGCTCCACCCTGGGCTCCGTGCTCTGCCCTGGGCTCCGTGCTCCGCCCTGCCTCAAGCCATCACTCATTTATCTGGTCATCATTCACGGTTGAGCTGATCACTGTTACTGAATGCTTAATGCTGGTCATGCTTCTAATGCCTCATATCTGAGACATCTCTCCCTGGCTGAAGAGTCATTGTAGTGGCCTGGTATTTTCACTTTGGAGCCTCAATGGCTTTTACAGCCCATTAGAATATATCAACCCCGACGCCCGTTATTACCAGACCTAATGGCTGCTGGGCACATGAGACCTCCTCCTCCCAGTGTGGGGTGCACGGAGGGGGAAACAGGGGGGAATGGGCATGCAGGGAGAAGCTGTCTGTTCCGCTCTCACAGTGATGAATCGCTGCTTTGGTAGAGAATTCAAAAGTGTCCTTGGTTTTTGGGTGGTCCAAAGTGAAATTTGTTCTGGGGCTCCAAATCTTCTGCCTGCAGAGAGCTGGGATGTGTGTGTGTGTGTGTGTGTGTGTGTGTGTGTGTGTGTGTGTGTGTGTGTGTGGGTGGGTGGGTGGGGGGGTCCTCTTCCTCTTCCTCTTCCTCTGTAGACAGGAACTTTATGGAGGATAAAACATGCAGCAGCGACCCACAACTTGAAGTTGTCCTGCATCGGTATTTTTTAGAAGGAATGTCCAATGCAATAATTTGTCCAAAATAAATATTGCTTATTTTGTTAATTGTTGTTTATTAAGATCTATATATAAATTGTTGTTTCTTTCTTTCTTTCTTTCTTCTTTATTTCCTTCCCACATGCTGCATCGCAGATGTGTTTACTGTAACAGGATTGAATGGCCTCCTGTCTCCATAGCGGAATAAGACTGCAGGAGTGGCGTGCTGTAGATTACCAGCTGCGTCTCGGAGGTTTTTAAATGCGGCTGCCTGCTTTGTCACAGGGAGCACATTAAAAATTACCCTAATTGTGCTATGCAGACCTTAATTATGGTGTGGCATGAGAGAGAGGGGACTGTGGACCGTGGTCACATCTCTCCGGCTGCCTCTAAACACTCCCTCCGTCCACCTAGAGAGGTGAGCATGGGGTGGGGGGCAAGGAGGGGCTATTAATGGAGGGCAAATATGGCCTTGATAATAGGGCATTTGATATGCATTATTCAAACAGGCAATGGCAGAGGAGATCAAAGATTTGAGGTATCACCACTGTTTCAACATCCCCTAAGCCGTATGAGGCCTGAATACAAAACGCTGCAAAAGGAAACAGAATTGTCCCTACTGTGCCTGTCTCTTTTTACAATATTTCCAGAATGATCAGAGGGGTGTTTTATATTAATGCCAGGGGTTCTGCAGCCTGTACATGTGTGTTTTATGTTTGCATAAACTGAGCTTTTCATAAGAGAATATGTTTATTCATGCAGTCTGTGCATAGATAATAGATTTGTGTTACTGTCATGCTGGCAGTATCGCTCACCATCAACGACAGCAAAACAATCACTCGCATATAAACATGCTTGTGTTAACACGAGGAATACGATTGGCCTGTTATGCCACCGTGTAACGTCAAGCATGGGTTTAGCGTTTCTGTGTGCAGGTAGTGGGTTGCACCAGCAGGTGTGTCGGTGTTCAAGGCTTCATTACTTCTGTGTCGTTTCTGCTGGAGTTTTGACAGGTAATTAAAAGTAGGCAGATATGGGAGATTGGGTCATCCTCATAATTCTTCATTATCTTCACAAAGCAGGTATTTACCCTCCAGAAATGTCTGGCTATGCTCCCGTGCTCTCGATTCTCACCCTGGCCTTATAGCTAGGAATTAGTACAATGTTCCAAAGCTACAGGTAAATATTTGACTTCATCGTGACATTTGCAAGAGGAAAAAAAAAATGTAATGAGAAAGAATCGCCTAATCCGGGTGGAGCAAAATGCATTTGTAATTGATACTGCTTAAAACGCGCTACTAAATGGATTTTCTTTAGTATTAACCTCCGTGTAAAAAGTGTTCTTCTCTGGAGCTTTGAAAGGTGGAACGAGGAGCTGGTTGAGCAGCTGGTTCTGTCTGAGCAGCTGGTTCTGTCTGAGCCTCCAATGGACCAGGGAGCCCAGTTCACGCTGGCTAGGTGAGCTGGGGGCAATGGCGCAGGCCATTTTAAAACCCGATTGATTTAGCACTGATTTCCGAATCGGCCCGTGAAATGCAGAGTTCTGTGTGAACGGGCTGATCAGTTTGTGTCCACTGTGGTCCCTGGAGTGGGGGGAAACCAACCAGCTTGGTTATGCTTTTTCATGGAGTGGCATGCTACATTCTGATAAGAGCCAGTGCATGTGAGCTGACGTAGCAAGAGGTGCTTCAAAGCTTGTGTTGAAGCTTGGGATTCTAGAAATCTCGTTCCTGCCAATAAAACCTCAATTAAATGGATGTATTGGCTTCAATGTGCATTCACATGGCCACTTTTTAAGGAGCTAGTGTTCCTCAGTTTGCTGTTTGTCCCTAAAGTGAATTTCTTGATCCTTAAATGGGCTGTCAGCCTGGAAACCTTATTTCTTATACGGAGAAAAAAAAAGAGAGAGAAAGTAGTTCACCATATGGTCTCATAATCTACATGGAGCATATATGAGCGGTTATTCTTATATTGGAAAGAGACCGTGAAAGTGTTCCAATTAAGTGCATCAAACCTGCCTCTTTTTCTGGCATCCTAAGGCTTGCCTGGCATAATGATAAAATGTCGAAAGCTGCAAACCGATACTTCACCTGCGGGAACTGAGAATGCTTTGCCCGGAACAGAAGAAAGGAGAGCATAACGGCCTGAGAACTGAGCGTCCTCACGTGGCAGGTGTGGCTGAGAGTGATGTAAACGGACACTTTATTGTTCCTTGGTGCTACATAAATATCCTGAGCTTTGGCTCACGCCTCTGGGGCTGGGACACTAGAGACTCGCGATCACCATGGCGATTTGGAAGCTGCCGGAGAGTACAACCATTCATGAAGCTTCCAGAAACCTCCATCTTGCCCTCCCTGCTTGTGTCTCCTGCTCAGCTGGTCTCTTCTGGAGTGTCTCCCACCATCCATCCCCTTCCTCTCCTCCTCACCTTTGATGTGCTAAACAATAATATATTTTCTTCCCTGCTCTCCTTAGGGTTTGAAGTCTTAGATCCTCTGGAGGGAACATGTTCTCAGTCCCTATAACCACACGCCTGCTTGAGTTAGGTTTGAAAAGCTTGATTAAAGGTTGCCATGTTTTATATCTACAAACAAATGAGGTGGAACTGTCTTCACACACTTGTGTATGTGACAAAAAAAAATAAGACCCTCGTCTGAATGGTTACACACTAAGTAAGGACCACAAAGATCAGAAAACTAATAAAATAATCAGTTGTTCTTAAGTGTTCAGATTAATCTTATGTTCTATCGTTCTTTAGCTCCAAGTTATTTAGCATATGAAGTAAATCTCGGGCATTTAGCTCTTTTTGAAAAATGACCTTAGTCCTGCCATTCAACTTGAAACATTAATGCCAGAGATTTGTTGAGTCAATATCCACAGAACTCCCAGGCAGAAATTATGATGGAGAGTGAGAGTGAGTTAATAATGATGAATGCACATGATAATATACAATGGATTAGAAATACTGCCACGGATATGGGGATTGATGTGATTGTCTGCAAAAGGCTACAGATTAACCACACACACACACACACACACACAGACTCTCTCTGTGGCCCTGCTACATGCAGTCACAGGAAGGTTTCAAGCCTTATTTGTTTCCGTCTAGTGATTAGACTAACTGATCTTTGGTTAATTAAGAGCCGTAAGGGCTCAGGCGCTGAAGGCTAAAAGCACATGTGGCACTCAGCCTGGGTGAACATTCACACGTTTGACACATACAAATACACAAGTTTGGTGCACACACCACGTCTGCAGCATACATCCTGCTCTTTAGTGAACCCGTTAAGGCGTTGAGCATTGGAACGTAATATGGACAGATTCCATAAAATCTACATCCTGAATACATTCTGAGCACTGCATGCCCATACATAGAATACAGAGTAGACTCATGATTCTCTTACAACGGTCTTTAAGGTCTGTGTGTCCTCAGATAAAACTTCCTCAACATTTGATAGTCTTGTACTTGAGCGGAATTACTTTGGTCCTCTGAAAAGGGTGTAATTGAAGACGAGTGAAAGCTCTCCCTGTACAGATATCTGCGAGCTGCCTAGTGGACACTTAATTCATGTGATAAGCGCTCTTAAGTAATTGAAGTCTTTTTAGTTATTGATAACAGGCATTTTGCGTGACTGCTCTCCTTCAGACGGCATGACTGATGGTAGTGTGCACTGCGGACAGCAGGTCCTTGAAAGGTGTATAACAGCAGTGCACAGGAATCAGTCTGTGACAATTACCTCAGCTGTTACTGACCAACTGGTTAGTGGATGTTTTTCAGGAAAGCTGACATTAACACTGAAACCACACACCCACACACATACACACCCACGCACACACACACACACACACACACACTCACACTTGATATAGAAATTTTCTCTGTAAATATATAACCATGCTTGTTAACTCCTTGGTGACACATCATTCAGTCTTCATGATATACAGTGGTAAATGCACAGATGGTTCTAGAAGCACTCTATCAATCGAAGCACATCTTCAAGGGCAGAGGTAAATCTAGCCGTTTAGAAGAGACCTAGATGTAGAGAGTTGCTCTACGAACCTCCATGCTCAAACTGAGCCAGAGGTCTGGGCATACGTTTGACCTTACAGTTGATCGGCACATAAATGTCCACACACTCAGAGGTCCATGGATTGTGTCGGTCCTCCCCCAACTGGGTCAGAACTGATGTTCCTTCTATATCAGTTCAGACTGGACTGTGTGTGTGGTCGGTAGAGCGGATGAGAGCTTAGCTGTTTTTGGAAAGACTAATTTAGTACTATCGGCAAGTCGAGTTATTAATGATGTCTGGAGATTTAATTGGAATCTTTAGTGGCATGTACCGTGGAAAGGAAGAAGATATTCTGAATACAGAGCAGTGCATTAACATCTCCTTCCCACTCACAGCTTGAATGTTTGGACCTGCAGACCAGGGGCATTTGCTTGGCAATGGTTAGGGTTGGAGTTTGGGAAATATATTTTGACTTTATGAAGGTTTATAAAGACAGACCTGTATATAGACCTGCTGTAAAACGCTTCTGGCTTCTTGGGTGCAGATATATAGGGCATTGCAGCTAGACCTGTGCCATATGTCTCTGTATGTGTTCCAATACTCACAAATGTATAAAACTATTTTCATGTTACATACGTCCTCTGAATAATACACTGACTGACTGGATTTGGTAGACGTAGTCTAATGTAGCGATGATAAAAGTGTTGGAGGGATTAATGTGCTTAAAGGTAGCTCTGCAGGTGGAGGTCTCCACCAGACTGGATGAGGATTCCTGGAGATATTGGTTATCATGTCCAAACTCCATGTTCAGTGGTTAATGTGTGCTGTGGAGTGACTGTAGTTTGAGTTAGAGTGAGATTTTCACTATTCAGGTGTTTGTGCTAAAGGTTTGAGTGGTTTGTTAATTCCTAGGAATGAATTCCCGCCTCAGTGGGATGAGTTGAACCTGAAGAAGAGGCAGACTGTGTGTGTTTTGTATATGTGTGTGGTGTGTGTGCACACGTGTGTGTGTGTGTGTGTGCATATGTATATGTGTATGTTTATAAACTAATTCATTTTAAATTGTGGGGGCAGAAGTTAGAAAGGCAGCGGTACAGAGAGCACCAGAGCTTAGATGGATGGTAAGACATTTTATTTGGTAATGCTGAAGAGGCAAGGGGCTAGCTACAAAGGATATGAGATTTCTGTGTGTGTGTGTGAGTGGGGATGCACGCACGTGTGTGTGCATGTGTGTGTGTGTGTGTGGGTGTGTGCGTGGGTGTGTGCGTGTGTGTGTTTATGTATTGGGCTATAGATATTTCTTGTTAGTGTAGTTTATGAAAAACTGCTGACTCCTGTGAGCGGGTCGGTTGGAGCTGGGTGCAGCACTGCTGTGAGTATTAGAGCATCACTCAGGAGCTCAGTGGGCTGCTTCTCCTCCACCCACAAACCACCAGCAGGTTTCTGCTGAGGCACAAGCCTGCTGATTTATCATCTCTCATCACCAAAGCAGTTATGGTGTTTCTAACCTTACAGGTATCTCCTTATTGCTCTTTATTTTTCGTCACTAAAGTTTGGCTGGGTCTCTCGTCCTCTTTGTGCCACATATCGGCTTCTGTCAGGCCTTATTGCTGTTTTTGTCTTTTTCCAGCCACACCTGTTGCTCTCTTAATGCTGTATTCATTCATGAGTCCACTGAGATGTGATCTCCACTGTCCAGCAGCATCAAAACGAGAATCCAACGGCTCAAAGCAGGCTCTGGTCATTGGTGTGGTCATTGGTATGGTCATTGGTGATTGGTGTGGTCATTGGTATGGTCATTGGTCATTGGTGTGGTCATTGGTGTGGTCATTGGTGTGCTCATTGGTCATTGGTGTGGTCATTGGTGTGGTCATTGGTGTGGTCATTGGTGCGGTCATTGGTGTGGTCATTGGTCATTTGTGTGGTCATTGGTGTGGTCATTGGTCATTGGTGTGGTCATTGGTCATTTGTGTGGTCATTGGTGTGCTCATTGGTGTGCTCATTGGTCATTGGTGTGCTCATTGGTGTGGTCATTGGTGTGCTCATTGGTCATTGGTGTGGTCATTGGTCATTGGTGTGGTACACTAAGCCTCCGAGCAATGGCTGATCATTTCCTGCATGTAATCTCATCATCACGAGTGAATCTGACACAGTTTGACACCTGGTTGATGGAGTTTTTGAAGTCAGTAAGTTACTCTCTCATCTCTATGTTCCTACTCGTTGTAGGTTGTGCTTCTGCAAGAGGCTTTGTGTCACTAGTTATTAGTGAGCGCGTAGCTAAAGTAGGTGAGCGTGGAGGATAGTTTCAGGTTGTTGTGGTCAGCTGAGACTTTAAATGCTTGTAAAGGCCTGTTGCAAGCACATTCAAGGTCTGACTGACAGTCACTCTTTGTTCTGATGTCTTTGAGGTTTGAGTCGACCCATAATTAGCTCCTAGGGAGTCAGGATAGCCTTCTGTATGCACTCCCCCACCTTACACACACACACACACACACACACACACACACACACAAACACTGCCCCTTTTAAGAGTAAAGATACACATATACATAGTATGTCTCCAAATTGCAAACCTCAAAAGGACACACATACACATACACAGGATGTCTGCTGTCTCTGATCTCATAATCTGATTCATCTCCTGGCATATTTTACTGTGTTGGTGTCACTTGGCTTGTGACCTAAAACCTTCTACTACTGCTACTTTTGTGACGTCTACACCATGCCTGTATGTGGACTTTACGTTTTTCCATGACTGTAAATTCTTTCCATTGGCTTGTTGTTATATCAAGGCTGGACATGAACAAACTCGATGGACTCTGGTGATGTGATATCAAAGAGCGAAGCGAACGTCGGTGTGATGAGAGGTCTGTGGAGGCTCCGTTTGGCTGCATTGTTTCACATGGGTTTGAAGGCGGTCGTCTCATAGGCAACACTATAATGGAGATCAGCTCACGTGGAGTGGACAAGTGCTGTACTGCATCACGTGACCTGGAGAGAAATGACTCGTTCCGAAGTGCTGAGAAGCCGAGCAGCTGAGAGCCTGTTCGCTCGTGACATTCTTACTGCTGGAATCAGTCTAATGGTCAAATAACCATAGTACTTATTATCAGTTGCCATTTTGGTTAGAAGAACTTTATGAACAAAGAAATACCTTTATAATTCTGATTCTAAAAGGTTGTAATGTATTGAACAATGATAGCTGCACACTTAAGTTACCCCCTCATTACGCCCCCCTACCCCACGAAAGTTATGCTCGGTCAAGCCAGGGTATTTACCATGAGTTTTTCTCTCAAACTCTCTCTCTCTGGCTTTCTCCCTTCTGTTTCACCCCCTCTTTGTCCCACCCCCGGTCTCATCTGATTGGTCCCTGCCTCTCTGTTTGTCTGCATGTCAACACTGGCCACCAGATGAGATGGGAGTGGGAGAGATGTTATTATTCCTGTTTCACATGAAGTGGACAGGTGCAGAGAGAAAAGAAATCACAGGCAACTTCCAGCTTTCAGCTCAGACTCCTTACAAGCTAAAGTGCTTCTGAGCTCATCCCCACTGAGCCACCCATGCTTATTACATAGTTGTTGACACACATAAGAAAAAACCCTAAAACTCCAGGCCTGTCTATACAGTCCATCAACAGGCAATCATCTACATAAACCAACGACTGTCCTTTAAAGTTCTCAAGATAATGGCATTGCATAAGCATCTTTTTATTATTTTTGAACCACAAACTGTGCTTTTGAAGTCATTTTGTGCATGTCTGTTCACAGTGTGTGTTGATTTCATGACCACATTTCTGTTTAGGAGCCTGAAGCACCTGTTGCTTAATTACATGCATCACGAGGTGGTATGGGAGAGTGCAGTTTGGGGCTCTGATGCAGCTACATACAAAAGAATGATCACGTATACAAAACATGCTTCTGCAGATAAACTGGCTGATGGTTTGGGATTATGAGCCGACTGTGATTTGCAGGAGATATCACGCCTCAAAGCATTTCCCCCAGCTTCGGAATAAATTGAGTTTCAAGGTTACATACCGAGATAACATTTGAACATATACAGCGGTTATAATGACTTTATTGAAGCCATTTCAGATCAATTCAGTTCCACCGCAATATTGTTTCAAGAGAATGAATGCAGTGGAATTGGCAGAAGTTACAAGAACTAAAATAATGGCTCCGCACCTAACACTCATGCATATGAGAACAGAACATGTATGCAGTATAGTGCAGTTCCACTCAGTGTCCATCCGGTCCTGTCTTTTATACGATTCCATAATCAGTTCATAATTTTAAGCATTCTCTTTGAGTGCCACTACTTTCTTACGTAAGTCTTTGAGAAATGAGTGTTCGAGCTATGCGGAGCCTGTGAAGTTTGGGAAGGAAGTGCACCTGTTTAAAGACATGCCTGTGCAGATCCAGCACTCTCATTAGCAGAGTCGGGCTCCTAATAGTCTCTCCAGAAGTCTTGTGCCCCTGGTAGCAAAAAATAATCATTTGCAGTGGACCAGGACAGGACTGCTGGTGAGTGAGAGTGTGGATCTGAGGTGTGTGTGTGTGTGTGTGTGTGTGTGTGTGTGTGTGTGTGTGTGTGAGAGAGGGAGTCAGTAGTCCCAGGTCTCGTATTTTCCTTGAATAAAAGAAAAAAGGTCTGACAAGAGAGGAGCGTGTAATGAGGACAGGATGCTCTAGATTAAGGGTGATGCTGCGTGTATGTCAGGGGCGTCGTTAGGACCGGCCTTCCGGCCTTAGGCCTTGAATGATTCAAGTGTTTCCATGCTCAAATTGCGATCACACTGTTTTGAGTGGTATTTTTAATGATGTTATTTCAGTAATAGCACAGAATTAAGCTGTTCTACAGGGAAAAAAATCACAGACAGTAATTAACCCGTAGACAGTAAATAGCGCAAATATCGCTCAACGAATGTTTAATAACCAACGAATTCTTGTCATGGAAAACAGCATTGCTGTGTGTTTTAGTACCATTACATACATACCAGTCCTCACGAGTCTAACAGGCTGTGATCAGGTTAAGTGAATGAACTGAATTGTTATTCCTTTCCCACTAGTTTCTTTCGTAGCCAGTGCTGTGCCTAGTGTGTGCATATCTGCACAAGGGGAGACCTGGTTTTCCATTAGTCTCCAACACCTGCCATCCCAGACACAACGACTGTTAGTGAAGGTGTAACCATCTGTATAAATATGTAACAAATTAGATTACAAACAAATACAAATGATGTAACAGTATAATTCATACACTTATCAGACGCTTTACGATAAACGCCTGTCTTGTACTTACACTCAATAGCTGTGTGATAAGGTGTATTACAGATGCAGAGCCAGACTTTCCCCCGTTCAGAGCTGGTCATCCTCTGCCCACAGGACCACTGCTGGCTGGGTATCATTTAAGGAGCAGTCTGACACAGCGGTGACACTGAAATGATAGTGGTACTGCAACGGTAGTGTCTCGGTCATGGGTGCTGAGCTAATTCAAGTTCATCAGGCACAGCAGTGTTAAGCTGCTGCTGTGTTGGGAGGGAACTGCCTCCCAAAAAACATAGTCACCTGTGTGCCTGTGATCATAACCTGATCGTAGGCCATTGGTGAATGCCTTGGGGATGGCTAACACGGTCTAGCTTTGATTCTGAGGTTTGGTGTGCTTTCCTTTTAAGATTTAGAGTGTTTGATGACATACATGGCAAAAGACATTAGTCAATCCTGCCTGGTTTATTTTTTCGTTACTTCTCCCAAACTGGGTGGTGGCTGATTGCCTTAATGCAACACGACTAGCGTTTACCATTCAGCCGCCACAATCTTCGCCTTGACCTTGTGTTCAGATTTGCCGATTGCTTGCTAATCTAAGGAATGCTCCATTTTCATCTCTGGATCTGTCTGTTTTTGAAAATCTACTTTTCAGTTGTGATAGGCAAAAATATCTGCAGGCAGAATGCCACCTTGGGCAGCTTCTCACTTATATGTGGAAAATCATTATGGACGCTAAGGAAACCTGGTGTGAGAGTGTTTCTAAGGACGCAGATGACATTTGAATAGAATTGAATGTTTTTGAGGCAGGGTAACAGTAAGAGATGACGTGTTCGCACAATACAAGAAGCAAATTACACATTTATTCCGCATGTAATTCTGTTAACAATGCATGACAGAAATCATGATTAAAAAAAAAGGTCCAGAGCAGTTGAAGGGGGTGAGAAAAAAATTTAAACAGGCATGCAAGCAAAAAAATATAATTAAATATGTGATTATTATAACTCAACCTTATGCTTTCCAGACGTAACCAGCTCAAGTCTTCTTACTGGGGGGGTTTGAGATCTACACACTTTATATCCATCGATTTTAGGAAGGTGGTAGTAGTTGTGCCTCATTCTTGGGCCCGAATGCCAAGTGCAAAGTTTGCTCTTTACTTAAGTTCCAGCTGTATTGAAATGCTAAACAGACGTACTTGCATATTGAGCAGGATCAGAACGCATATGAGAAGGAGCGTGTTGCTGGAGATGTTCCTCCACTGCTGATTGGCCTGGCAGACGATGAGAAGACCTGCGTCTTAAACAAAGCCGTACAGCTTGTTGAGGAGACATGCTGAGAACCAGCGAGCTGTGTTTTATCGCTGGAGTCTCATTTTACCCTACAAATATATGTTTTCTCCACAAAATCATTCCAGCATTGGTGCCATACTACCAAAATTCCTAGCGCTTCTATGAATCGTATAACATCTACATGAACTTCTGGGTATGATCTTTGTGTGTGTGTGTGTGTGTGTTTGTTTGTGTGTGTGTGTGTGTGTGTGTGTGTGTGTGTGTGTTCCTGTGTCCATGGTTTTATGTATCTCCTGAATCACTGACTCAGACTGGATTCAACATCCTGTCTTGTTCTCCTCCCATGAGGAAAGTCATTTTCACAGCTCATTTGAGCTGACACCATATACAAACAGACACTGCAGGATGGTCTTTGGAGATGGTTTGAAAGCCATTTGTTAAAGAGCTATGACAGTTTTGGTGATAAGATTGGCTTAATAAGGCTTAGTTAGATTTGTTGTCCAATTCCATATTTATATTCATTCAAATAATATATGGGATATACACTATATTGCCAAAAGTATTCACTCACCCATACCCATCCAAATGATCGGAATCAGTTGTTCCAATAACTTCCATGGCCACAGGTGTATAAAATTAAGCATTATGGAAGTGTTTGGGAATGACACCAACTCAGCCATGAAGTTGTAGGCCACGTAAACTGACGGAGCAGGGTCAGCGGATGCTGAAGTGCAGAGTGTGAAGAGGTCGCCAACCTTCTGCAGAGTCAATCACTACAGACATCCAAACTTCATGTGGCCTTCAGATTAGCTGAAGAACAGTGCACAGAGAGCTTCATGGAATGGGTTTCCATGGACGAACAGCTGCATCCAAGCCATACATCACCAAGTGCAATGCAAAGCATTGGATGCAGTGGTGTAAAGCACGGTGGTGTAAAGCACAGTGGTGTACAGCACGCTGCCACTGGACTCTAGAGCAGTGGAGGTGCGTTCTCTGGAGTGACGAATTGCGCTTCTCCATCTGGCAATCTGATGGACGAGTCTGGGTTTGGCGGTTGCCATGAGAACGGTACTTGTCTGACTGCATTGTGCCAAGTGTAAAGTTTGGTGGAGGGGGGATTATGGTGTGGGGTTGGTTTTCAGGAGCTGGGCTTGGCCCCTTAGTCCCAGTGAAAGGAACTCTGAATGTTTCAGCATACCAAGACATTTTGGACAATTCCATGATCCCAACTTTGTGGGAACAGTTTGGAGCTGGCCCCTTCCTCTTCCAACATGACAGTGCACCAGTGCACAAAGCAAGGTCCATAAAGACATGGATGGCAGAGTCTGGTGTGGATGACCTTGACTGGCTTGCAAAGAGTCCTGACCTCAACCCGATAGAACATCTTTGGGATGAATTAGAGCAGAGACTGAGAGCCAGGCCTTCTCGTCCAACATCAGTATGTGACCTCACAAATGCGCTTCTGGAAGAATGGTCAAAATCCCCATAAACACACTCCTAAACCTTGTGGACAGCCTTCCCAGAAGAGTTGAAGCTGTTCTAGCTGCAAAGGGTGGACCAACGTCATATTGAACCCTATGGATTAGGAATGGGATGTCACTTAAGCTCATATGTGAATCAAGGAAGGTGAGTGAATACTTTTGGCAATATAGTGTATATTTTCTTTTTCTTCTGCTTCTGCAATTACTAATTACTAATTGTAATTGAATGTGGCAGGATTGACACAGCGCTACACACTACACTTTCATTTAAGTAAACAATAACACATGTATTTAAGTGAACACATACACAATCATGTGCATTCACACACACACACACAAACACACACTGAGGGGTGTTTGGGGATTAAACGACATTAACCTCATTAACATTAACATGTGCAAAATATATTGTTATTACAGAATGTCACAATGTTTCAATTGTGAGTGACTCTTTCCTGTTCTGGCTCCGCCCTGACTCCTCCCACTAATCATTATTCAGACAAGCCCCCTATTTATTGTGCACTATACTGTTTATTGCTGTTGGTTGTCGTATCTCGTTTATGTTGTGCATTATAGTATTACATTTTAATTTGAACAAGAGAATATGGTATGCATTTCCTCACAACTGTCTGCAATTCTTTGCTTTGCTTATAATTATTTCATTATTTGTGAGCATGGACATTAAAGTGCTTTATTAATGTGTTAAATTGTGTGTTTCAGTACTTTGGACAGTTCTATGAAAACTGTAGGAAATCTTAATTTCACACTGGTAGCACAACCATATGTTGCAGCACCATGGACAGGTCCTATCTATTTATGCTTATGCATAGGTCAGACTACACTCACTCATACACTTTAATTGTGATTTTTCTCATACTGATACTCTCATCTGACTGCTTACATTTCTCATTAGGGCTGTGGCCTCTGAGCAGGGCACTGTGTAGCACATGTGTCTGGAATAAGAGTGCAGTCTGCTGTCTGCTGCTTGCAGGTGAAGCTCATTAAAGCTGCAGAATAGCTCTCAGGGGGGAGAGCTTGATAGGTGCTTCACACCATCCTCTCCTGACCCCTCCCCTCCCCTGCCTCTGCTCCTGCATATGCATATATTCAAATTACCTGCTCTAGATAGATGTAAAACTCTAGGGCGAAGGGATGTCCCATACAGCTGTGTGCTAATTGACCCACAATGCTCTGCTCCTGTTCATTCAAAATAACCAGATCATTATTACTGACAACAGGTTATCTTGTGCTTGTGTATTTTTGTGTGTTTGAAAGAGAGAGAGAGAGAGAGAGAGAGAGAGAGAGAGAGCTGCAAAGATTGCAACAGTGCAACAGGAGAGTCACTGTAGTGACACATTTTTGACTGGTAAAACCCCTTTTGTAGTTATCTGTGTGTGGGTCCTCTAGGAGGTGTGGCTGCTTTATGTGCAAATGTTCCGGCTGCTGATTCATGCAAGGAATTATGAGTCACAGCAGCAAAAATGCTGTTTCCCTTTTCACATGAGCAGTGAGAGGGTATCATAATGCTGGTGTCAGGGGAACTGTTTATAGTCCCAAATACCGTCAAAGCTACTTAAAATCCCCATTGTTAAATCAACGTCTTACTAGTTTGAAGCTGTCAGTTGATCATGATAAGTGTCAGCTCATCCCAGGGAATTTTGGTGTTGGTTTTACCAAGTGGCATCTGGACACTCTGCTTTGGTTCTGCTCCTTTGGTGCACCATCTTGTGCCTCCCTTATTTCTAGCCTGTGCACTGTTCACTTTTCCTTGCACTGCAATCTTTAGAAACTGTGGAGCTGCACAGCACCAGAGTCTCACACCCAGCCAGCCCAATTCCCAGTGCTCGAGTGAAGAGCAAGTTCAGTGTGAATCTGCTCGGCGCATGACGTGCGCCCGGTGCTGCAAGAAATATTTACCAAAGTTCGAAAAACAGCTGGCAGACATCTCTTTGCAGAGAGCTCAGTGCGCCTGCCTCTCTTAATGACCCGCGGCTAATTTCTTGGGCTTGCAAGTAGCGACAAAACACTCGTGCATGTTTTCAGTCTCCACAGATGTGTGTGGGGAAGTCATTTACAGGCAGTAATGAGATGTGCAGTGACAGTCTCGACGGGGGTACAGCATGTGTCTGGCTCTGAGGCTCCGCAGGCTTGAAGGAGACGCCTGTCAGTATCGCTATTAATGTGACCCGGCCCAGATAAATGCTCTTTGCTTCTAATTACCGGCACATGCCACCACCCAGCTTCCACTGGAGGAGGACGTGGGCCGGGTTTGGGTTGCGGGCGATTGGAGCAGGGCACTGGTTCCCAAACGCACTTCGCTGCAGCAGCGTTGACCTCTGAAAGAAGCAGCAAAGGTCAAGGTCAGATCTGTCCAGGGCGACAGACGCTTGTCGCCAGGAAAACGTCGCCGGCAGGTGCAACAAGGACAGAATTACTGTAACAAGTTGTGTCGGGATCTGCTGTCTATAATTTACAACTAATGAGTCCTGAACTGAGAGAGGTCAGCTATCATGCTACATACCTTCAGCTGTGAAGCATGTAATATGTTTAACTGTAGAAATCTGTAAAAGGTGTAATGATTGTGTGGAGAATATGCCTTGAAATGGATTTCATTTTCTTGCTCTACTGTAAAGTCCAAGCGTATTCTGCAAAAATCTTGCAGAAGGCTTCAAAAGGCCCTGGGCTGCAGCAGGTGACTCAAAGTGACTGTGTGACATTTCGGACACCCGAACTTCTATATATGGCACCATAATGTCATGCAGTGTGGCACAGATGAGAGAGAGAGACAGACAGACAGAGAGAGCGCATATTCAGGAACTCAGTGAGAGAGAGCAGATGAATACACTCAGTAAGAGATAAAGAGAGAGAGAGAGACAGACAAACAGACAGTCAGAGAGGGTTTCAAATAAAATGTTATACAAATATGCATTTGTCTGAAAAAATGTGTTTCCAGTCATTACGGATAGGTGAAACACCTCAAGATGACACACAATGACTAGGGTTCAAATCTACAAAGTGTATGATGGTTGCATGTCCATGCAAAGAAATGAAAACGAATTGAAGATGGAGAGATGTAACCTAGTATCTGTTCTGGTGAGTACTGTTTACACTGATATTGTCTGTAGCCACATGGATCATTCTGAACTGTAGCCACATGGATCATTATTTGTTCTCAAAAACCCTTTTCTTTCACTTTTTTTTAATCAACATTCCACATTTTCCACCTTAACTGAATGTAAAAACCTTTTCTGGCAATAAAAGATGGCGGCTTGTTGCAGCTGTTGAAGTGATCACAGGTGTTATAGGCAAAGCAGGGTGGCACTAATGCGGAAGGGTCCTGTTAGAGTGGGGACGGGTGTGGTGGACACCAATGTCTGAGAGATGGTGTGTGAGGTCTGTACTGTTAGTGCATCAGAGTAGAACTGAGAGCATAAAAGACCAGAGGGACGCCAACTCTCTCTCTGTTCTATACAATCCGTGTGTGTGTAGGTGTGTGTGTGTGTGTGTGTGTGCACACGCACTATATGTTTCTGTACAGTACTGGGCTTGGCAAAACATTCCTACACTAATTTGGGTACGTTGTTTCAGCTGAAGGTGGTGTGGGCGTCTACTCATTCCTGTTACACTGCTGTCTACAGCACACTAACACTGAGGACCTGGACACCACTGCTAAGTGGATACATTAATGATCAGCAGATCTGTAACCTTGCTCTGCTAGATGGCTCAGACCAGTATGTTACTGCCAGGAATAATTGCTTAGGTATTGGTTTTAAAAGGGGTTGTTGAGCCAGTCTATTTGCAGGTGAGCGGGTAAAACACTGACTCTGCCCAGTGAGAGAAAGTAGTGGGTTCTTAAATCTACACCTCTCCTGATATAATTGGCCAGCAATGACTGCAAATGACTATGCTGACCTTGAAGAGACCTGTATCTCTCAGAGAGACACCAACACACTCTTTCTTTTCTCTGTCTCTTACTCTCTTTCCTTCTTTCTCCTTCTCTCTCTTACACACACACACACATACACGTTTTCTATTTCCATGCCCTTGCACAATTCATTTTGCGATTGCCACATTGCTCTCTGGAGGCCTGTTGCTGATCTACTCTACAGAGGGTGAAGTTATACTCTCTGAATGAAAGATGTTCCTGTAAACCCTGAGTTTATTTTGGACCATGCTTTTGGCTTAAGATTACATGTATAGTGCAGATTGCTATGTTAGAGGCCACAGCAAGATTTGTAAATAGCGGAATGAGTAGGATTATAATTTCATGGCTTATTCAGCTTGATCACAGGTGAGTCACTACTGTGCATTAGCATGTTCATGGGTACAGGTGACTGGCATTTAAGACTGTTATTTGACTCCCATATTCAATTTTATTAAAAGATCTGCAGTAATATGAATCCTGCATGTAAGTACACTTCTGTTGGGGCTAGCAGGCATTCTTAGGTGTGATGTTACAATGGCTATTGTGCATGATCACCAAGCTTCGACCTCCTCCAGTTACACTGAACTGTTGGTCAGAAGTTGTCCACATCACCATCTCACCAGCTCAGTTTTCTCTTCATGTGCCACCTGCTAAATTCATTTCAAATTAAAAGTTTTTCTCTCTTTTTCTCTCTCTCTCTCTCTCTCTCTCTCTATATATATATATATATATATATATATATATATAGAGATATATATATAGAGAGAGAGAGAGAGAGAGAGAGAGAGAGAGAGAGAGAGAGAGAGAAAGAGAGAGGGAGAGAGAGAGAGATTGCAATATTAGCTGTAGCTTGAAGTGAATGTAGTTTAGAAGCATACATTTTAATATCTCTGTACATTTAAATAGAGAACACACTGTAAATGCTGCGCAGTGTAAATGTTTATGACTAAGGGTTAAGAATGTATTGTCTGTTGTAGGCTGTACACAGAAAATACAGGCTCACACTGAGCTGTCACATCAGTAGCTAAGACTACTGGCATACACTTTATAATTAATTAGCTATACAGATCCTGTAAGTTTAGAACTATATTCTAAAGAAATGCGATATTCTAAATGTATTCAAAATATTCTGTTTAAACGAACGAACGAGTATTCAGATAATAAATAAAATTCTTAATATTCTACGTCTGTTGTGTAATCATCTGAGCTGTTGGCTGTTTGGATATATAATAAAGACTGACAGTAATACAGACCTCTCTTTCACACGACGCTGAGAAAGATTTACGGCGATTTACCTTTAGCAAGCAAATAAGATTACTGCCTACGCGTCATGTGCAGTTACGCATTTACTCAGGCTGATAGAGACTGAGAGAGAGGGAGAGGGAGAGGGAGAACGCATGGCGGTATAGTATCAGGCGCCCAGTTTATGCAACTTTTTAACGCTAAACTGTACGCATCTCTTACCCGGTCTTCGAATTTGCTGTCGGGAAACTGACAAGGATTGATATCGCTATCTTGTGTTACGCGTCCTTCTATGCCGGCGAAAAAACAGAGCAGTCTTACATACTGTGGTGTGTGTGGCTTTTCACGGGATACATTTCACTCGATCAGTCTGCGCTGTGTGAAGCCATTCAGAGTTGATCTGCGTGGTTTTCAAGCCAACATGGTAAGTTGATCTTTAATTCTGATATAAAAGTACCTGTCCAGTAAGCTAGGTCATCATTTCATTGTATTAGAAATTAAAGTAACCCTGGGTTAAACTGATTTTTCAGTTGGACGTATCGGTGGTGGTGGGTAAGTAATGATTAAATGAGGCAAATTAAATGTTGCCGCTGTCTCACAATAAATAAATAAAATAATAACGTCAAAAACACAGGACTTGTAAACTCACATTTTATAGTAACATAAATGCGTTAAGTAATAGGTTTACATTGTTTTTTTCCCTAAATCTACACACGATTAGTGCAACGTGCATCTAATAAGTAATAATTTAACACGTTGTCTATCTTTGTGTTTCCTTGATCTCTGGAAAGTTAGTTTTGGACGCTATACGTCTGGTTATGCGATAGTTTTATCTTGTAGCGGGGAAGGTATCTACTGTAAATTGTACACGCCAGTTGGTAAAATATGGTTGTATCCACTTCACATGTATGGTGACCGCTGGGAGAGTAATCGGATTCTCTAAATTATAAATCTAAATATTATTTTTGCTTTCTAGAAAACATTAGCTACAGAAATTGCAATAGATATTGAACCCCATGAATGATTATCTCATGATAAGACCTGATTCACCTGGCTTGAGCAAATAACCTACAGCCATTGGTTATGCTAATGTAGATTAGGCGACCTATGCCACCTTATTGCGCGTGTGTGCGCGCAATTGCTTATGTGCAGTTTTATATATGCGGGCGCGGGTGCCATCCTTTTATATCGCTACGTGGCATGAATGTTTATAAGGTGCCATTGCTGAGGTTGTATGTTAAAAGGCATGATTTTTATTTTCTTTACGGTTTTAGTCAGTGTTCTGTGTCATCAGTGTGTGTGTGTGTGTGTGTGTGAGAGAGAGAGAGAGAGAGAGAGCGAGAGAGAGAGTGTGAGTGTAATGTGTGTGTGTGTATGTACGTGTGTGTGTGTATGAGTGCAATCTGTGTCTGTGTGTGTATTCAAGTAAATATATATATATATATATCTTAGTAAATACTGGTATAATACACAAAAATGCAACTTTAAATATGCAACACTGATTAACTAGGAGAAAAATGAAAGTGGAAAAATATATTATGATGGGAGCAGATGTCACTGATACACTTGTTCTGGATAGAATAATTCTTGACTTATTTCTGCTAGTTGAGGTGCTGACATGCTGTAGGGATAATGAATAGTGTCTCTGTTCAACAAACTGAATTCACTTTGCAGCTGCATGCACACAGAAGCACAATTACAGCACTTAAGACTGACAGAAAGAGAGAGAGAGAGAGAGAGAGAGAGAGAGTTTCTAGGGTTCTCTACTATACAGTCCACAAGTCTAATTTAGAAATCCTCTGTGTAGACACAGGATGTGATTGCTATCAATGGTGAATTCTGCAAATGGAATGTCATGTACCCAAAGTGCTGAAGTGACCTTTAGTGCTCTGCTCTCTCTCATAGAACCCGTCTCTTCTAGAACACTGATGAGCAAATGTCCAGGCCTTAAAGGAGTTTTCAAAACTACTATGCAATTTAGTGAAAGCATCATTGTTCTTTGGATATCACTCATTGTCTAGTAGTAGGATGACTAGAGTAGAAACGTGTACATCTAAAAGACCATATACCTAAAAAAAAGTGGACCATATTTAGTTTACCCCTTTGAAGACGTTGGGGTACAGATATTGGATAGAGTGGACAATTGGTTCAAATGAGGCATAGAGGAGGCATAGAGGAGACATAGAGGAGACAGAGGAGGCATAGAGGAGATCGAGCTGAAGAATCCATCCTTACTGAACAGGGAGGGGGGGGTCTGTGACACTACTAGTAGACACTTACAGTACTTACGTACTTAGTGCGATCAGTAAATCTATGCATGTGTAATTTCTCAGCTTTTCATACCTCCATACATCAACAGCTGTCCTGTGACCTTAATGTGGCTCATGACATCACAGGTGTGAATTACACCCAGTGGTTTGTGTGCTGGGGAATTTCCCACTGTGCTGATGAACTAACATACCCTTCAGGTGGTGTAATGGCATCAATAGTGAACTACAACTAATTCTAAAGAACACAACGGCCTGGATGACTGAAAATCGTCATAAATGATTACAGACTATTATACTTCTAAAATCCACCTTGCCATTTGTAGCGGGGCTTTGTCTGAAATTGTGCCTTGAAATTAGGCATCTAGGTTTTGCTTGGTCTTGTAAAAGTTTGAGTCAATTGTGCCTAATCTAAAATGTATCTCCTAGTCCTAATTGAAGTGCAGAGGGAGCAAGACACCGTAATTTAAGACCTGGTCTCTCCACTCCTCCTGCGGCCTGCAGCCAGTATTATGTGTTTAATCAGGTGTTGAGATACGTCTGGTCAAGCTTCAAACCGATTTAATGATAGAGAATGCATGAATCAATTAAACAGTGTGGTAGTGTATTGCTTTGGGAGTTACCAGATGTTGCTTTTACATGTGGTATGTCAGTAACACACAGTGATGTATATCCCATTGTGACTTGTTAAGTCAATGAAGCACTAATTAAGTGGGGTCTGGAAATTCTCTAAAAGATGCTTAATGAAATAGTTGCATGTATCCTGCTCTGATGTGACTATTACTTTACACAAAATGCTCTCATGCAGCTAAGTTTCACTGATGCTATCATTTATAAATTTCGAACTGTCTAACTCCTTTTCAGCTTTCTAGTGAGTAATTAGTGCAGGGCTCTTAACGACTGTACTATGGATGGTATGCTGGATGTACTCTGGAATACAAATACTTTGATTTCACTTTTCTACCAATACCACGACTGTTGGTCTGGCTATCAAGATGATACAACAACTGCTCATTTGTATGAATTCCCAGCTTACATGAAGGGTGATGAACTGAAGGTGAGGGTTAGGGGCAGGTTTAGTTACACGTTTGTGTGGAACATAGTGGATCCTAATTGTCTATGATCAGACTATGCCATTGGTCATTTTCTTCATCAGCATGTATTCAATAAGAAATTGCCACTCATAAATCTTGGTTGGTGTGCTAGGGTTATGTTTTCAGGGAGAATGCATGAATGCTGAGAAAAGTAGAGTAATCGGGTTATTATTAAACATTTTTATAAGGTTTAATGCTGATTGGACATCTCATCGTGACATGCTCGTCACGGTTTCACTGCCAGGTTTAGTTCCCCTATATAGAACAGAGCTGAGGACCTATAATTAGCCTAAGAGCTGGATGATGTTATGAAGATTGATAATCATAATAAGCTGCATGGTTCCAAGAATATTTTGAATATCAGGCTGTGATGCATCTGGACTCAAATAAGACTGTATTCATATGCACAGTGGACACCTGGGGAATACATTTCACCATTTGTTGATAAGAGACCCGTGGGTAGTGATGCCTGAAATGATTTCCATCCACACAGACAGTCTGAGAGGGAGATGATTAGAGAGGAGCTTGAGTTAAGGAGGAGCAAAGACTGGAAGACAACAAGGAGAGATGGGCTTAGAGGGCCAGATTAATATGAGCAGAGGGAAAGGAAGGCAAGAACAATGGAGAATTGGCAAGACACTGCTGAAAGGCACACAAAGACAAGAAGAGACCATAATCAAGATGTAAATTTGGCAATTTGGAAAATTAGGGATGTGCTATGGTAATATGTTAATGACTGATGCACCATCTGTCTGAATCCATCATGTCTTACACATGCCCATTCCTACTGAGTGGCCCTGCTTGCTTCAGTATGCAGGCCAGGAGATCCTGAGGACACCACCCAAGTTCTGCTGCCTGACGCTCAGCTTCTGCCGGCCCTCTGATTCATTGCTAATCAGTGTGTGCCAGTTGCACCACCCCAGGGAACTAAGCAGCACGCCAGCAAACCAGGGCTGGGGCCAAGGGGTGGGAGGGAGAGAGTGCTGGGGCAGGGGGTGGGGGTGTGGGGAGCGTTGGGGGGGTGGTGCTCTCAGTGAGTGGAGGTCTGACAGGTAGACTATAACAGAGCAGGAGGCAGGAGTGCACTCATTTATTTGGCTGGGGAGCAGGAGATTGCAGGGCCAATCTGAGGGTTAAGAGAGCTGTTCATGAGCGGATGGGGTGTCTGGAGGGCTACAGGAACGGGGGTGGAAGTTTGATTATGGCATACAGTCCGGGGCTCATCCCTGCCAGTGGAATATGCTGTGTGTACATGTTCTGTCCACACGTTGGTATGGTAATATGACTTACAGACTTTCATTGGTTTTCTCTCGGAATGGCGTGGACGTGCAGACATGGTGTTATGTCTGACTATATGAAGCCTTGTGATTTGGACACTTCTGGTAGCTACAGGCACCATGAAACAGAAGGAGAGAAGAACATTGCTTTTATTTCACAAACTTGTAGTATCAAATGACTTGTTGCAAGATACAGAGATTGCTCAAAACTCCTAGTCTATAGTCTATTTGGAGAAAATAAATACTGATTAAAATATCTGAAATGCTTATGAAGTCATTTTATAGGTGGTGTTTGTGTGTGTGTGTGTGTGTGTGTGTGTGAGAAAGAGAGAGAGAGAGAGACATAAAAAGAAGGAGAAGGAGATTAGACAGGAAAGCAATAGGAAACAGAGCATCCCTGTTAATCTGGCACTTGTACAAGTCTTTCAGTAGGGAAGCAGTCAACAAGCAGTACATTTATATCCAGTGTCACAGACACGAGCTGCATGACATCGGTTTCTGCAGACTTGCTGACTGTGTTTGCGATAAAAAAAGGTGTTTTATAAGACAAAAATCCACATGCACATCCCCGACCCGTGTGTGTGTGTGTGTGTGTGTGTGTGTGTGTGTGTGTGTGTGTGTGTTTTAAAGCAGTGGTGTTCTCTTATTGGAGTCACAGCACTGCCATTATTAGGTCTTCTTATTTGGAGTGCACAGATATTCCTGCTGCCTTATGATGTTTGAAATAGCACCATAAAAGGTTGGTACCTGTCTTCTATTTATTAAGGTGGCAGTTCCATTGCTGGTTTTATTATAGTTTTTGGTATCATCATTTTCTTTAGTTTTCTGCCATTAATACTGAGGACATTGAATACATGAGCTGCCTAATTTTGGGTTTAATATTGGAATGTAATGATTTGCTAAAATGACTATGAATCATGCACAGTCAAATAAATACATTTATAATAAATGTACAATAAATGTGACGATACCAACAATACCACTACTTAAGTTCAACTCAGGAGGTGTAGTACCCTATGGATACTGCCTCAGCAGCAGAATGCAGTACAGGGCTCAGACATTCTGCACGTATGTGTGTGCATGTGCAGGTGTAGCATACTCTTATTTTGAAATGAATTCAACATGGATTAGACAAATATTAAACATCAAGATAAGATTTATTGAAATATTGCAAGCAAAACCTCATGCCACAATTCAGTTCAGTTTTAAACCAATAAATGACTAAATGAAGGGGAGACCTGGATGGATAGTTTGCTAGTTTGCTTGTTATTTGCAAAACTTTAGTAAAATTAAAATGAGGCGGACCACAAAATACAGAAAAAGAATTAATTTGGGGAAATGGTGTCTGAAGCTCCCCTAAAATGGGCCAGGATCACATTGTTTTTACAATGCACAAATCAAACGAACTAGAACTGACCCTGGTGGAAGGAAGGTGACCCTGGTGACCCTGGTGACCCTGACCCTGGTAGAAGGAAGGTGACCCTGGTGACCCTGACCCTGGTAGAAGGAAGGTGACCCTGACCCTGGTAGAAGGAAGGTGACCCTGGTGACCCCGACCCTGGTGGAAAGAAGGTGACCCTGGTGACCCTGACCCTGGTAGAAGAAAGGTGACCCTGGTGACCCTGACCCTGGTGGAAAGAAGGTGACCCTGGTGACCCTGACCCTGGTGGAAGGACGGTGACCCTGGTGACCCTGACCCTGGTGAAAGGAAGGTGTAATGTGGGATTCAGTTCACATATACTCAGTTTATTTATAGGTTATTTCTTTTGTTTGGAGAATTACTGTGCGGTTTTTGGGTGTTTTCAGACTCGAGTGGTCTTGAAACCTCTGAGTTGTGTTTTGTTTTGCATATGAAAACACCTTAAATTAATTCAGATCCTGCTAAATGAATCCCACAACCAACCAAACCCAGTTCACCTCCTGTGGGCTCCCGAGGTGCTTTCAGTGTGGCTTGTTTATGGTCTGCTTGATTTGTGCATCGTGGAAACAAAGTGGCCCTCGTCCATGTTGTGCGTTATTGCAGACAACCCTTGAGGCTCAATATACACAGTGGTAATCTTCATGGGGAAAAATGAAGTGAAACGTTACTGCATGTGGGGTTGTGTGGGTCTGAAGCAAAGTTTGTCTCCGCCATACGTGTCTCCTCCATGTTCGTTTTCTCTTTGGTTTCTTTTAAAACTGCTTTGGAATTTTATGTCAGTTCTATTTTTGTCCTACGCTTCATGAAAATGTAGCAGACCCAAATAACAGCAGCATGAAAAGCGGCCATCTTGAGCATAACATATCCATAATTCAGTGTTACACAGATGGGGTCTGAGTTCAAAAGTAACCGTGGTGTGAACAACAAGTGGTCAGAGATCTCATCGGTGCTGAAGAGGACCAGAAAGAGAACTGAATGCTATTTAAAGTGCACTTGCATTGTGGAAATAAAAAGAACTGAGGTCACTTGCAGCTAATTCCCTTTCTGGTTCTTTTTTAACAGAATGTAGTTCAGTTCATTTAAAGAGAACTAGGTGTTTATGTGAAAACACACCCGAAAATGGATCCAAAAATGAACTGAATTCAGATCATCAAAGACCTGAAGGCAAATGTTTGTCAGCATTTTAAAGCTTGCAGTTTACAAATGTATTTGTACTTTACCAAAGGTTGAATGACAATCACCATGAAGCACTGCGTGAAGAACAATGTGCCGTAAATGGGCTCAATTTCCTTAGCACCAGATTGGTGGCTCCGCACTCCCAGTAGCCGCATCTGATCTGTTATGTCTTGACATGTTATGCAATATGTCTCACATTGTATGAAAGCTACCTCAGCAAAACGCCATTTTGACAAATCATGAAAAATCATGAAATACAAATATATATATATATATATATATATATATATATATATATATATATATATATATATATATATTGTTTTTCCTTTATCAACTAATGCTCTCATAAAACACAAACCATATGTTTCTACTGTTTCTGTTTATATATTTTTATGTGTAAAGAAAAGTGCTCTGAAATGTTAAGCCACTCATGAGGCACTTTCTGGTATCATATTTTGAATTGTTGCCATGCCTGCAATGATGACGTCAGGCTAGTTGCTGAGTAACAAGGACCCTTCTAATTATTCAGGATATTAACATTTCATTGGCTTCTAAAAAGAACAATGCAGCATGAAACTTATTTGTTCCACTTTATCTGATGCCCCACTTTTCCTGCTCACTCTGCTCAAATTATTAGCATTAAGTGCAAAAAATAGATATTGCACTTAGTAAATTCAACAACTTTGATTTATCACAATCGTATAAAACGTGTTAATCTATGAATGCATTAATACATTAGATTATTAGGAAAAACAGAGCAGAATACACAGACTGTTATGATGGCCGACACACTCACAGTTCAATCTATGAACCAGGTTTTGACAGGAAATTCAGAAACAAATTAGATTCACCTTGTAATGGGTATCTCATCATCATAGTAAATATTTCATTCTTCTGTTCAGTAGGCCTAATTCACAGCAATCGTGACCATTTTTAAATAAACACTTAAAAGTTATATGTTAGTGTATATACATCAACTTGTTATACATCAGTGGGCCAAAAAATAGCAATGCTCACTAATGTAACCTTGCCCAGGTATCATGCAGCTAGTGTGGCTTTTCTTTAATTGCAAGTTAAGTACCCTGCAACCTTCATTTTCCTCTTTTCACCTAGGGAATAATTAAATAACTTGAATTCCTCCATCCCATTGGTGGTGGCACATCACTTCTGATTTCCATTACATTTACTTAAGCGTGTTATTGACAGCACCAGAAAGCACACAACTTAAGACAGGAGCATAACGGAACATGTCTGCTAAGCTTGAGGAAAGAAATACAGTTATTACAGGCTTTGGAACATGCACGGTATAAGAGAGCTCCAGTAGACAGATGCCAGTCAAAATCTCTCCTAAAACAAAGAGACAGTGTGAATGATGTCTGCAGAGCGAATGCATCGCTCAGTTCGTCAGTGGCTGTGGTTGGTCAAATCAAAACACGCATTTTGTGGCATAGCTGCATAGTAGTCCATGCAGAAGCCTTTCACATGCAGCTGTGGAACAGTGCTAATGACTTCAGAGCTTCTAATGAGCAAAAATCACATTTCAGGCACGAGGTCAGTTTCACTTTGCGTCATGCAAAAACCAAACTGTTTTTCGTGTGTTCGGTGTCTGCGCCGATCAGCAAAGAACCAAGTAAATGATGACACGTGAGGAGTAATCAAAGGGACATTTGCAGTACTGAGTAAGTTGAGGAGTGGGAGCGCTGTTTAAATGCCCTGAGAATGGCACTGGTGACGGTGCCTCCCCACCATATCACAACAGGAAAAGGTTTCTGTAGAAGTTCTCAGTGGAGAGTTAAGACTAGTCAATTATCTTGTAAGAACAAATTTAAAAATGCTTGAGGAATGTTAAGACATGAAAACTTAAAAGTAAAAAAAGTTTTCAGAAAATCTGCTTTCTCGTATTATAACCAGTTGTCTGGTTAGGCCTTAGACTTCGCATTGACTACAGAGTTCAACCCTATCCCAGATAAGAGCCTCATTCCACACATACATGAAAGTGCACGGTTCACAGTTTTAGATCAAGGCAAAGCCCATCATCAAAGAAGTATCAGTGAAGATTTCAAGACGTACTCTCACAACTCTCTAGGGGCTATTTGAATGGAATTAGATTCTGTTTGGCTTGACAAATGGGCCTTATGCTTTTCAGCAAAGAGTTTTAGAATGTTTGAAAGACAAAAAAAAATGGTTTCCACTTCTAGACAATGTCTTGGTGAACAGTCCTAGAACATCAACAAGAGTGCCATATCAAGGTAAGACCTAACAAAGGTAACCTGTTTTTAAAAAAATGAGGTTTATTCTTATGGAAAAACTCATTTCAGCAGAGGGATATAAAATGGATGAGAAGCAGCAGCTGGTAAGACTCTGAAAAATAAAACAATTATGTCCTGAATTGAACAACTCCTGGGTTTTCTGGAGAACTTTCAAGCTTGTACATTTGATTTTCATTGTCATGTTAAATGCTGCATGATATGTTTGCCTCTGAGGTGGCGTTAGAGTGAAAACAAGTCCCAAGAACAAAAACGAAACAACCAATCAACAACAACAATAACTGTACACGTTCAACCTGTCAGATAGTGAGGAAAGACATTCATCAGCAAGCACTAACACGTCATTAATATTCTGACCGACCTATCAACCAACTTAACAGCCCCAGTTTAAAGAAACGCTTATCTTCCACGTTGACACTTCAGAAGAGGGACATGAGGTCACATGTATTGACACCATTCATTTGAAACACAGTCATGATTTTGGTTGAACTTCAGCCATTATATCGAATCCTGCAATCTGAGATTAACTTGCAAATCAGAAGATGAAAGTACAAACAGAAACGAATAATGTCACAGCAGGTGCTAAAGTAAGTGTATTATGATTGGAAAAAGTACAATGAAAAACTTGACAGGAGAGCATTTCTTACGGGCACGATTAAAGTGAGATAAGACTGAGGTATGAACATTTTTGCCCTCGCACTGAGAATAATATTTGTCGAAGAAAACAACCTGTCAAACTGGCATAAAAACAAGAGTGAGGTGAGAGCTTCAGGACAGGTTCTATGGTGTAAAGTACTACCAAAATAATATAACGCTAGGATTATTGTAATGTTGAAGTAAAGCAGAAAGCCACAATTCAGATTTTTATGTAATCCTCATTGCTTAGGCAGGTAAGGCAGTGTAAAGCACATGTGTGTGCATTTGGGCTGCCTGATTGCGCTTCAAGCTAACATTAAGCCTTAATTGTCTTCACCTTGAAAAATAGGGAAAGATGTGAATATATTTTAGTGATCAATCTTATTTTGCCGTTACCTGATCAAGGGAGAAGATAAGTCATATCAAGATTATGCTCTGAAATGGTGGCATCAGATGAAAAAGGCATATGACGTGGCATCTTGGCCAAATCAGAAAACTGTAGCAAGAGCTCCAATCTACTGAGATCGCAAACCACAAGACAGTGTCCTTGCACTTTGTGTCAGCATAGTGGAAAGAGCCCAAACCTTTACTCTCTTCTTAGAAGGATCAAATGCCTGGCCACCCATGTGTGGGGACACCAAACCCCACACGTGAACAAAAGCAAGGTGGCATACAGTGAAGTAGCACTAAAAAGATTCCAGTCCTGAGAGAGTCTGAGCAGCCGTCTGAAGAGTCCGATGTGGAGGAGTGCTGCTTGGCCTAGCTGGCCAGTAAAGAACCACACTTCGCTTCAGCAGACTCCTCAGGAGGCTGGGAACTAGCTTGTTCTTTTTACAGACCTATGGCACTTTATGCTAGTTCATCACTGAACCCTACGAAGGAAAAGAAAAAAAAAACAGGACTGGTGAATGTTCTGATGCCAAAGACTGTGCCAAGAATAGGGATACGGAAGTACTGAAACAAGGACTTGGAGGACAGAGACACAGACAGCCTTTCAAAAATGTTACCTTAGGTCATCCATGTCCTGACTTTTCTGCACTGCAGAGCACAGTAGCATGGTCAGCGCCATGGAGCTAGAGGCCTTAGATGTTAGATGTTCAGATGATTCTAAAATATCAGAAATAGTTCAGCTGCTGCAGAAATAGTGTTGTGTTGTAGTTAAACATAAGTGTGTATGATACATGTCTTTCCCCATAAATAAATGTAAACAAATACAGCTTCTTAGCAATATAACAAGAGCAAACAGATTGTCCATCAGTCGCGCTGTTTGCCTTCACTGATGAAGATCCGCGTTGCATGTGCATGTTGTTTGTGCTAAAGACCCAAAATAATAAGTAAAAGCTTTATAGCTGTATTGTATCGTAGTTGACACAGAATGTAACACTTTAGGGTTGGTATTTAGGGCCAGATAGATCAGTGACCTTTGATCAAAGGGTAGCTTAATGTCAAACAGCGTTCAAATAAACGAATAAGAATGAGGCAGTAGCGATACAGGTGCTATGCCAGAGTTCTTCAGGTGTTTTAAGTGCATTCTTGTTTCGATAATATCTCTTGGGTCCGTTGCGTCATCAAGATGGAAAGACTTCTCCTTTTTGAGCACAAGCATTGCTCAGCTATATAAATAGATGTTTTATTAGGTGGCTTGATGGAAATGATTGAGCACAGTGATCCCAGATCTATTTAGATGAATTCTCCTGGAAACTATATTTAATGCTATTAGCTGAGTGTTTTGGACTGCACTCTGCAGCTGTGAAGCCATAGTTGTTGAACTCAAACACATTCCAGCCAAGTTGAACTGATTAATGAAATTGTAATGCATCCATCTATATTGGCTTGGACAACGGCATTTAATCTCTCTTTGTTGTATAGATTGTCTGTATCCTTTTGTTTTCATTTTTTGTTATCCTTCTGCTTGTGTATGATCTGTTCATTAGCCTGTATAGTCCACGTTAACATTTTATGTGTCACTGCTGTCTGTGACAGAACAAAAGCCAACCGTGGACAGCCATTAACATCCAACAAGGACACCATGGTGTTTTCTCCTGGGCCAAGGTCCTGGTTCTACATATCGGGTCCATTGGGGTAGTCAGGGAAAGTGTTCACTGGGGCTCATCCAGGAATCGCTGTGAGTATCAGCACAAGAACAAAGGTAGGCAAAAATAGCACAGCTGATGTCATCACAACTATTCATCAATACTAGAACATTGAAGTTCTAAGACAGAGAAAGTCATAAGTTCACAGGCAAGGGGTGGTCAGCTAAATATGGTATGTGGTGTAATGGACAGATGGTGACAGGAAGGAGTTGAAGCCTGTGTGGACCACACTGTGGATTACAGAGAAGCTAGTGTATCTTCCAGAGCAGGCTCCCGGACAATTCAGTGTCTTAATTGCAGGCTCTCTGCAGAATGTCCACAGTGGTTTACCATATTACCCTGAGGAAACTTAAAAATCAAAGCAGTTCCTATTCAGTTCATTCATTCATTCATCCATCTTCTCCTCGGCTGGATTACTCGTCTTACCACTGCACCTCCCCACTATTAACTTACAATCACATAATATGGAGATGCCTGATCAGGAAGAACGTACAAATGGTGATGTTTTCCTGCCACCTTTTCCAACAGGGAGCATCTCTACGTGTGTGAGTCACAAACCATTTTCTTTTCCACCCCCCTCCCCTTTTATTCTGAAGTTACCACTTCCATGTGCTATAGGCCCTGTAGTTTCCTGTGTACTGTATTAAAAGCTGTGCCCAGAGATGCAGTTAGGGGCACTAGGCTTCCTTTCTCTCTGTTAAGCAGAGCATTCTTCACTTGCTATTTGTGGAAGAAATCATTTTGATTAAGATTAGTTTGTTTTAGTCACAGGTTTCGATGTATTCGCATTTTGTAAAGTCTTATTTATTTGTTTAACAAATACTGAGATGGAAAGTGTCACGGTGAGGGAGGCTCCCCCTGCCGGTCGCCTCCATCATAGCTGCAGTTGTCCTGTTGTTGCTGCGTTGTGTTCGTCCCTCAGGTGGGCGGGGCCTCTGATTCCCCTCACCTGACGGTCGTTTGTTTGTCTATATATGTCTTGTCTGTGTACCAGTTGACTGCTGGTTATTGTTTCCTTAATTCGGAACAGTTCACGGGTTTTTGGTTTGTGCACTTTATTCATTAAACCCCTCTTTTTCCCTGAGACTTGGCATGATCGCTTCCTTTTAGTTCGCACTCCCTGCCCGTCACAGGAAGGAAGCACAAATAACATTCGAAACATCCTTTCATTTTGTTTCTTCTCGTTAAATCAGAACTGGATATGTTTAAATTATCTGCTAGATCAGTGAGCGAAATTGTGAATGAAACCTCTTGGTGGACACTAATATTTATTCAGTCCATCCGTGGAACGACCCCGGGACAGGGAGGAAGGCCGGATGAACACAGAGCTCCTTTATAAAATAACACCACAGTAGGAAGAAAGTGATTTTCCTGTGGCTTTCAATTGTCCAGCCTCTCACTTCGCAATATCTCATATATCAGAGCTGTGTCAGTTTCCTTCTCACCTGAAGGAAAAGACCTTTTAAATACGCTGTTGTCAACGAGACACATGTGCGACCAATTCCAATGACCTGCTTGCCCACGCATGTGGTCTCCCCATCGCCCAGATGCACCCTGGGTCCCTAGGTGAACTATTATAATGATTAAATAATCCTATTCAAACCTCATGAAATGTTTGCTACAGTAGCATATCCATATCTACTGGTTATATTGGTCAGGAGCGATATTGCTTCTGGCAAAAGTAAAATGTGTTTTATTATGAATTTTTGCACACTGGGTCCAAATATGTTTTTAGAATTTATCCACAACCCATAGTTATTTGTTTTAGTATATGCATATTGTATTATGTATAGTTTGGGAAAGTGGTACCAAGGAATGTGGAGGTTTTGTATGTTGGCAGACCACTGCAGGACATTGCAGGACACTGTAGGACATTGCAGGACACTGCAGAGAGAAACACAGGCCACCTCTCACACATTATACATTTTAGAAGCAGGTGTTTGCACATTTTAAGTGTATTAACAGCCTTATGAATGTCATATATACTAATGTATTTTTACACACTTATATAACATATAACATAACACACTTAAAACATGCTTCTAAATTCAAGTTGGAATTCAGCTTAAACCATACTATACGGTCCACCTATTTTAGCAAAATAAAAAGGTACAATTTTAGTGTTATTCGTTCATTGTTCTGCAGTAGCTTTGTGTCACAGTTTCATAAAGTAAGGAAGATGAAGTAGGCAGTGGGAAGGTATACAACACATATGCAGTGAAGCACCTTTTTCATTTGTCTGTCTTTTCAGTGTTATGTAACGTCTTAAGGCACTACCCTTGAGAAATCACATCATAATGTCTGCTCATCTGAAAAGGAAAAGTAGAACATTCAGATCGTATTATTTATATAGATCCAGAATACCAAAACCATTTACATTTTGTAATTCAGGAATAAAAAGTCTAAACTTGTTCTCAAGTCATTTACAATGTATTTGAAAAAGCTAAATTAGTAAGCATGCCATCTTACACACACATGTTACTCTGTGGATTTTAGAGTGTTGTGCCTGGTCTGAAGAAATCAGGTGTGACACTGTGGGGGCAAAAAAGCAGGAAGCTCACACAAAAAACAAAAGATTTCTAATGAACCTGCAAGTAAAAGGCACGGTTTAGTAACACAGCGTACCACAGCCATTTAACAACACAGACGAAGGACTGGAAACAGGAGCAATAAATACCTGTAATGAACCTGCAAGTAAAAGGCACGGTTTAGTAACACAGCGTACCACAGCCATTTAACAACACAGACGAAGGACTGGAAACAGGAGCAATAAATACCTGTATGAGTCAGGGCATGGATGGAGGCACAGGTGGGACTAAGGAGTGGATGCCCAGACACTGGTGGTCAGGTTTGGGCTGGGCAGTGAGACGGGTGGATGGAGAAGGCCGGAGGAAAACAGAGAACATGGCTCGGATGGGCCAACACACACACGACTAGGGAGTGACAGATGAGTGAGACATCGAGAATTGGTCCTCTTACACTTGACATTAGAGCAAATACTAAGTATGCTAAGCATAACACAAAGTGATGTTTCACCACAGAGTTACTTCCTCCCTCCAGCCCTGTAAGCCAGTTTGAACCACACTACACTTCCCAGAATCCCCAAGGCTGTCAGGAGGCCTGCCACACTCAACCATCATCTATCCCTACAGCTGTCTCACATTCATCTTCTATGGAGTACTGATTATCTTTGTTTTCAGTGTAGATTGTTTATTTCTGTTTAACAGAACATTGTTGTCTTGTTCTCTGGCGTTGACCTGAACTGACACTGTACCTGATTTCCCTCTGCCTTGAAAATCTAATTATTCTGGTTTGGACTGCATTTACTGATTCACCATCAGTATTGAATCGTATTATTTGCAATGTCCATTATATTTTAATGTATGTGTACATCTCATCTTTAATGCATGGCACAGAGCACCATTTACAGATGTGAATTGCTCTAAGGCAATTTCTGAACCTTATATACTGCCTAAAAGCAATTACAAAACAATACTCTGTGTTTCTCAAGACACATATAATTACACTTCTACTTGCATACTTTCCTCTACTTGCTAATACTAATGCTGTGGATTTATTTGACTAAGTTTAAACCAATGACAGTAGCCTATAGTTGCCTGGGCACTGGAGGAGTGCAGTGAGTCTTAAGAGGAGAGCAACTTCTTTTTTTTCATTCTTTAAGATGCTACGTCTATTTCAGCATAACTGCAGTGAGGTTAACTTAAAGCCTATAGTTTCCAGTATAGTATATTTGGTTTTGGAAGCCCTTATACATTTTGGTGGTAGCCCCATTAACTACTCACTTCAATCAGGTATTTTCAGCAGGAAACTTTTACCAAACTGCTGTAATGGAACGGTGTTGAGCACTTTTCAAGTAAGCCATAGGGTTGAGTCCACCCCAGTGACTAGCTGCACACAGGACAGACAGCTTGTGAGCAGTTGGGCTATCACTTTAGCATGGCTGATTGTCATCATGCCGACTACGCTGGTGAAGTCCAGCTCGGTGGATGGGTTAATCACTTGAGTCATTACAGACTGGAGCCCCCACACTCTCTGATTACATCTCCCAGTGGGGTACGAATAGCGCTGCTATCTTTGCCAGCCCTCACTCATATTGGCTCACCTTAGCACACTCTGCCAAACAGATGATACAGAGTACACGATGCTCAGATAGAGAGACAGCGAGAGAAAAATGCCAGCTCACTTTGCCAAGTTGGTTCCAGTAATCCTGGGTATTTGATGTCTCTGATTCAAGTGTTACTGGAAGTACAGCCCACATATGGATACAGACATGTCCTTGGAAACACTCCTAATGGCTAGTTCAGATCTCAAAATTAAAATCAAAATTCTTCATTATAGATCACTTCATTATAGATAATTAATACCTAAAGCTGCATCAATAAGATCTGTAGGGGAAGTGTTATATCTCATTCCTTATTGATAATGAAAAAAATGCAGAATGAATACATTTGTGAAACGTGTCTTAGGTGGGCACTGGAGTTTGTAGTGGGAGTATACTTAGCCAAATTATGGAATCAGCTTTCATTGATTTCACCCCCAAACCCTTTCTGTCATGCTCAAGCAGAGCATTGTGCTTTGAGGCAAGACTGGTAATCTGATGTTCTAGGCAGCAGTAATGTCATTGACTTTAGGATACCTAATTACTTTGCTAAATTGTTGCTTTCACCTTTCTCCACTGTGTTCCCTACCCATAATGCACCCATGAGGGCATGTGCGATGGCACCCAGGACTCCACAGCAGTGCACAGGAGAGAAACGGCTGTGTAGATGAAATCGGAGCATGACCAAGCTGTGATGGATGTAGCGTGAGAGGAGTGCTCAATAACGTTAAAGCAGAGAAGCTATCTGGGAGGTTTTCAGAGACGATTACTGTCCTTTGCTTGGCCTGTCAAATGCTAGCTGAATACCATGTTGAGTTTTTCCTCTCGTACCCTATTTGAAGTTTGTGGTTGTCTAAAAAAAAAAAATCATGCATTTAGGTGGGCCAGTGTTTAGGTGTCTGTGAAGTCATAATATATCACCAATCTGGTGAAGATAGCACTAATTTTGGTGTCTTTGGTAGGATAGTCTACCAAGTAATTGTGTCGATTTTTTAAATAAAAAAATAGTTTTTCTGTTAGAAGTTAATAGTCACCCTGTTTCATTTGCGACTGTCAGTATCATGGTGACCAGAACATCCTTTTAGCCAGTATGTATAACCCCCAGCATCATAAACAAGGCCTTTTAACCCCATTACCATAACCATTTCACTTATACCAGGAAACCGAAGGAAACCCCTTATACCAGGAAACCGAAGTAAACCCCTTATACCAGGAAACCAAAGGAAACCCCTTATACCAGGAAAACAAAGTGCCATAAATCACCGATTGGAATGTGAAACTATTTTCAGTTCGCATGCCGGTTACTAATGCTTTCTTAAAACTCTCTGTTTCTAACATGGTATTGAATATTGAACATGAAATCGCACCAAGACAAAGTACTCCATGTGCTTCCCAAGGACACTGATGTCAATCATGCTTCATATATAGTTATAATTTCCAGGTTTAACTTTGTATTAATTATCACTTCACAATATGTTATATCAAGCTCAAGTAATGTGTGGCTATCTGAATGTACAGTGAGGTTTACAAAAGTGCTGAGAATAATGAGATTTATTATGGGACCATCTATATTCAGGGTAATTTAAACAGTCCAGTGCTGGAGAAACAACACAAATTGAACCGGGAAATATGATAGCAAAACAAAACAGAACAATCAAGAAATAAATAAACAGGCTATAAACACGAAACAGTGAACATGACAGAAGGCTACTAGGGAAAGTGAAAATGGGATTAGGACACCAGGGCGGGATAGTGGGAACCAAGGAACATGCAACTGGTGAGTGAGCTGTGGCCTTAGGAACAGGACCTGGTGTGAGGTACAGGACCAAGACCTTTGTGAGGCGCGGGAACAAGCCTGGTGTGAGGTACAGGACCAGGACGTTTGTGAGGCGCCGGAACACGCCTGGTGTGAGGTACAGGACCAGGACGTTTGTGAGGCGCGGGAACAAGCCTGGTGTGAGGTACAGGACCAGGACGTTTGTGAAGCGCCGGAACACGCCTGGTGTGAGGTACAGGACCAGAACTTCTGTGAGGCGCGGGAACACGCCTGGTGTGAGGTACAGGACCAGGACTTCTGTGAGGCACGGGAACACGCCTGGTGTGAGGTACAAGACCAGGACCTTTGTGAGGCGCCGGAACACGCCTGGTGTGAGGTACAGGACCAGAACTTCTGTGAGGCGAGGGAACACGCCTGGTGTGAGGTACAGGACCAGGACTTCTGTGAGGAGCGGGAACGGGAATTTATCGGGTGGCTGGCGGGACAGCTGCAAGCTAGAGGGTAGCAAAATATGTTTGAAAGTTAAACTACCTGCACTGTTTTCCTCGGATGACGAGACATCCTTGCAGCTCGAGCTGCAGTGTAAACAGAAACGGAGCTGCATCCCACTTACCAGCTTCGCTCCATTCTGTAACGCAGAGCGACAGTGAGGGAGATGCAGGTGCTGAGAACAGTGAGATTTATTATGGGCAAATCCATATTCAGGCTCATTTAACCAGTCCAAGGTCAGAGAGCCACGAATACAACGGTAACGATAACAATAAGTAATTAGAAAAGTAAGAGAGCAACTAATGATTAAAAGAGAAAAAGTCAAGTGGGCCTAATGTCTGCAGCCATTACGTGTTTTGCGAGACTTTTACTTCAGCACTTCAGAGTCGTGACTGCTGCTATTGAGGGCCAACGGCAGCGTGCATGTAGAGTCTACAGACGTACAGACGATGCCGCTGATCTGACTCTCTCCTACATCTTGCAACACATGGATGGCTCTCCCACTTTCTCTCTTTGCCCATGTGTTGTTTGTGGACTTTAGCTCTAATTTTAACACCATAATTCCTGACCTCATATTAGATAACCTATGGAAACTCAGCATCCCACCATCTGTCTGCTAATGGATCCACAGCTTTTTGTCTAACAGGAAACAGTATGTCAGAGTGGGCGAATACATCTCAGACGTTCTCTCCCTCAGCGCCGGTGGCCCGCAGGGCTGCGTACACTCTCTCCTGCTCTTTTCTCCTTACTGCACCTCTGACAGTGGCTCTGTTCAAATGATTAAGTTTGCAGATGACACCAGTCTGGTTGGTGCCACCTCAAACAAGGATGAGTCCATGTACCAGTAGGAAGTAACATGGCTGGAGTCATGGAGCGCGGCTACCCGATTGGGGCTAGCCATGTTCCTGATATGTGGCCACCCTCTTCCCTTGTGGGTTCCTCCTCTTGCCTCCATGGGCACCTCCACCTCCACGTTTACCAGCTGCTAGCAGTGCTGTGCTGCCTCAATGGGGCCTCCCCGTGGCTCCTCAATGGGGCCTCCCCATGGCTCCTCAATGGAGCCTCCCCGTGGCTCCTCAATGGGGCCTCCCCGTGGCCCTGTGTCAGTCATGCCCTCTGGTGGATTGTGCCTCCTCTTTGTTCGTGCATGGTATGGCACCCCTTTCCCCTGGGTGGAACCCCCTCTGGACAGGTCGTAGTAGTGCTGGAACACCTTTCATCAATGGGGATCGTCTGTCAACCCAGCAACTGCCACCATATTGTTGCTGTGCAGACTTGCAAAGTATGCTGGGTTACAGTGCCCTGGGCTGGTGTCCAGACCCACTGGCCTGTCCACATAATGGTCAGGTGTGGACATGTCAGTCCCTGGAGAGCAGGACCCTGTGAGTCCTGCTGAAAGATCAACATGCAGAGGGAAAGAAGAAAGGGGGGGGGGGGAGTAAACATTTTTATTACAATTAACATAAATGAAAGCAAACATAAAAGTGCAGAAATGAAAGCAAAATAAGCCAACATAACATAAAGTGGCAAACAGGCACAAAGGCAGAATAGCTTTAAATAATGCACAGTGTAATGATATAACACACCACCTGAATGGAGTCCTGTTCCGGCTTCCTCGTGTGAGGTAGCAAGGAAGCTGTCGTACCGTTGATGGAGACGAGCCCCAACCATGCAAGGCCGGCTGGAGTCTGCTCCTGAGGTCCAGCACACCAGAACCGACCGACACCTGGAACACAAAACCAAAATAAACAAAAGCTACACGCACGCCGATCTTTATTCACCGTTATTCATCTCTCATTCATTCTACATTTTGCATGACTCTATTATTGCTGATGAATCAATAAACATTCCTTTAATTTTAAGATAAGTAGCTTTTGTGAGTGGCGTAAATGGTCAGTGACCATGACAAAATAGCATTTCTGCCCTTTCTTGTACACCAATAAAGAACTGTCAAACTGATATGCCATGAGCACTGTACCAGTGATTATAAAATAACATATTGTGCTTTATATCTTTAAGAAATGTATAGCATTCCAGACAAAATCCATAATTTAATACTTTCTGAAATTAGTATTACGTACGAGATGGTAAATTCATGCTGTAAAAACACTGAAAACTAGTAAACAAATCTCAAGACTATAACAAGCAAGTTTTGTTTTATTGACCGCATATAAGCTTTTGTGATTTGAACAATCCTGTAAAACCATCACTGACATTAACCTTCGTTGACAGGTTACCAACTCACCTGATCACTAATTCAACAGTACCTTATTTTCACTCCTTCATGTGATCGATTTCTATTGGAATTACTCATCTGTCACGGTGCCATAAAGCAGGGCTGTTTATGGACACATTCTTGAGTTCCTCTCTGGCATGCATTATATATGTTACAGAAATATTTCAGTGTGAGCAGATGTCTGTGTGAAACTCAGCAAAGCCATACATCTCTCTGGACATACATCTCTCTGGACAGTTAGAAAGGCCACCAAGAGGCCCGTTCTTGCAGAAAAAGATGCTTCAATCTGTCCATGCAGAAAAGGTGGAGGTGTCATTATGCAGGCAGGTGTATGTGTATGTTGTTACACTGAAAGTAAACAGTTGTGGCTTTGACATACGCAATGTTTTTGTTGATAAAAATGTATCTGATTATATGTGCCATTTTTCATTTAATGGACAAGGATTCATCAGGCGAACAGGCATTTTACCTGCCCTAGTCAGTACGCTTGTTGTGGTCCAAGGTGTGTGACAATGACTGTCAATGGAGGGCAAAACATGAGTTTTAATAAGCTGACATGAACAAGGGATAAACAAATGACGGGTGAAACAGTCTAACGGAGGGCAGGCTAACAAGGGGGTGTGGCAACATAGATTAAACACAACAATCAAATGTGGTGGACCAAACCACGACAGGTGAATGGGGTTCATCACAAAGACCAGGTCCACTGGGTCCCTCTGGCCTTCAGTGATCCCTGGTAGCTGGTTCAGCTCTTCTTAGTGGGTGATCCAGCCAGAACCTTAAAACATATTTACTGTAATGTCCTGCTGCGCTGGGGTGGTCAAGGGGGACCGATCCAACCATCTGTGGTGGCCGATCCAGCCTGCAGCCTCCTGATAACCCAGGCTTGAGGGCACCAGGAGGAACTCGTCCCCTTGAGGGCACCAGGAGGAACTCGTCCCCTTGAGGGCACCAGGAGGAACTCGTCCCCTTGAGGGCACCAGGAGGACCTCATTGAGGACCTCAGTAGGGCCTGCTTCACCTTCCCCCTGAAGGGTGGAGGTGACATGGTTGGTTCCGGGCCGACCCTGCCTGGGACCGCAGCAAATGCCCCCACCCAAGACACTCCAGGGGCTTCCCCAAGTGTATCCCTGGCTGGGCATCATGGGATCCTCCCTCTCGTCCCTGTGGTAGGAGAAGGCAGCGGCAGGAGAAGAGTCCATTTTTCTCTCTGCTTCCCCTTTTTAGGAGGAAGCGTTCTGTGACACTTCTTAAATAAGAACAAACTGAGGTGTGATTTCCATGCCTTTTTAAATATTCGTTTGATCAGAAAATGTGCCTCACCTGACTGGATACTTCCAGAGGTTTCAAAGATGGAAAAAAAATAAGTATTGCTTATTGTCAGCCTGTTCCTTATTTCAGGAATAGAGTGAGAAGTGACGGCAGCTGCTTGAGCTGAAAGAAGCAGCCATTCTTGGGTGTGAAACGGCGTCAGTGCGCCGCGCCTCCTGAACCTTTTGTGGAGCTTCTGTGCATGTTTGCAGTATTTGCTGTCTGTGGAGCGACATCCTGAATCCTGGGTCCTGAAGACGTGTCTCTGGCGGAGGATACGGATCAAAGTGATGCTGCGTCCCAAGCTCTTGCTTCTCCCCCGAGTGGAGATCGGGGAAAACTGCTCCAACTTCAAAAGATGAGCACAAATGAGACAGAAAATAAGGGAGAGAAAAGAGCAAAAGAAGTGAAAGAAGTAAAAGAGAGTGAGAGAAAGAAAAGGGGGAGAGAGGCGGGAAAGAAAGGGAAGAGAGAGAAGGGAGAGAGAAGAGAGAAGAAAGAGAGAAGGGAGAAAGAGAGAAGGAAGACAGCTGGTAGCAGGGAGGATCCCTGAGTTTGACACGCTGTTGCGTAGCTATGCTTTGTTTTGGCTCATCGTGGAAAACCACAATATGAATAATGAATTTTCATACACAGAGCTCTAAAGGTGGTCCTGCTATTCATGACATTAAATAATGATAGAAGCAGAGATTCTAACTAATGTTGCATTTAGATAATTATGTCGACTCACACAAAACCTGGGTCATGTCCGCTTATAGTTTTAACCTAGCTTTACTGGTATACGGCCTCTTTTGGAAAAGTGAGTAAGAATATAGCTGGCATACCAAGGTGAAAGACTCCCCTGTAGGGTTACCTTCACATCACTCTCATTATACATCCACAGGGACATCCGAGTACTAAGCAGACAGTGCGGATGCATACAAACGGTCACTGTAATCACATCTGTTGCTGTGTGTTGCCAGACTGTGATCTGTCATCATGCATCCTATACTGCAGAACAATATATTACACTCTGATAGTTCAAAATTGCTTTAGGATCTGTATGTTTCCCAATAGGACTTATTTCTTTAACTTTCGGGATCTCTTTAGGCACACATATGTACATTTGCCGATATATAATTTCATTTGCGGGTCCTGTCATGTTGTTTTGGCGACAACATGAACCCAATTTACCTTTTTATGGTTTCTGCTAGGTTAAGACTGAGTTTATTGTGTTCTTGGAGATTGAGTCAGTATGGAAATGAAGGCTGTCATTGAGAAATGATTTGCTGAGAAGTCTGTGGAGAGTGCGAGTCCGCCCCGGGTGTCAGATTGAACAGGGTGGGTTGGGTGTTTGGGAAGAGCTATAATTTGTCTCAAGGCTGAAGTCTGAGCATTCCCATAGGTCATAACTCCTCTCTCTCTCTCTCTCTCTCTCTCTCTCTCTCAGGTGGGCAGACAGCAGTAAGTGAATATGTGGAGGCCCTCGTTGCTGGTGACATGGTTGGGGTTAGGGACCGTTCTGCTCATGGACCTCGCTCACATCAGGGCACAGGGTACGGATGGTAAGCGAACAACTCCTCACCAAACCTCACAACCCCTCACAGAACCTCTTTGAACCTCATTACCAGGAAGGACCTTAGCTGGTGCCTCACAGCGGACAAGAGTGTTGCCAATACTGAACTGTGCCTGTCCTGAGTGTTTTCTTTTCTAATAACAATTACCTTCTACTGCAATGCAATTACCTTATACTGAACTTTCCTCTAATTCCTCTAATTGGTATTTGGGATGTTATATCCAATCGTTTGCTTCCAAGGCTGAAGACAGGATTGTATTCCTTTGGCAGGCAAATGTCAAGCTTATTTAAACATGGATTTGGATCAGTGGCAAGAAAGACTTTTCTTCAGTTTCAACTGTCCTAAGTGCAAATCTTATTAGAGCTGAACTCTGATAAGGCCCCTGAAGTGAGCAGGTGGTGATATATGAATCGCAGCCCCATAGTGTGCCAAGGACGATATGACAACGGCAATAAAAATCTGAAAGACTTTCTTTGCGAAGATGGTATGGAATGAGCTGTAAATACTGTCAGGACGTTCCGATTTGTGGCCGAGTGTAAAAAGGTACCTAGTGTTCCGTAGCCGACGTTTTCCCTCAGCTAGCCTTGTTTGTTCATGCAGTGTTTATTGTTATTGATTTTAGATGATCTGGCCGTAGCAGTTAGTGTGGAGTCTATGGGAGAGGGAGACTTGACTTCTAGCTATTTATGACGTTTTCGTCCCCTCTTCCATTGGTGTCAATTGTACCCTCATTTCTCTTGCTCGCCTAGGGCAATAGAAGCTTTCACAGAATCTCCATTTATTTATTTACTTCTGTTTTTACTTAGAGACCGTATGTATGCAATTCACTGTGTTAATAACGTGATAAAGAGTTATTTAAGAAGAGCGGTGGAGGTTCAGACCACTGGACCACAGCTGCAGTTCTAAACCCACACAGTTCCCTTTTGCTGGGGAGACATTTCCTTCCACCTGCAGGGCCACTTACTTCTGACCGCTGCCCTCGGAGGCCGTGCAGACACCACGCAAGCATGGCCAGAGCTTCTTTTTCACTGCTGTTATTAAATAGATTTGTTTGAGACCCATTAAAGAGATTGACACACATATTGAAATATTGTAATATTTGTATGTCGTCTAGAGGTGGAGAATGCTGATTAGAGTGGCGGACTGTTCCTGTCGAAAAGAAAGAGGTTAATAATTACGTTAAGCTTGAAAACAAAGCCCATGTGTCTCAAGAGCACCATGACCTCATGAGCTTCTACTTATACCTGCGACTAATCGCAGCTAACGCAGAGCTCATCAATAGCTAATGCTCCTGCAGCTGCCGACCTGCAGAGGGGCCGTAGCCACTTTCATTTTCCAGATAACATCACTGGGGTTGTCGGTCCCATCTGTATCATGACCCTGATGATATCAGGTTAATTAAGGATTAGTAAAACTGTTTTTATTCTAAGTCGGTTATAAAATGTTACAATTAGAACTCATTCCTAAAATAGATGGATCACGGTGGCAGTTACGGCATAAGTGTGCATGCAAGCGTGTGTGTGTGCAATATGTTTTGCAGTCTGTATTTGTTTGGATATGACTGATGAATCAGTCTGGATTGTCTTTTGTACGGTATATGATAAATTCATATTTGACATACTGAAAAGGGAGGAAGGGTCATTCCTTGCTGTCCCTTTGTTACCATGGTGATTAGACAGATTATTCTGTCTCACATCATTTTCACACAGTATCCATCACATCACACACTCCCCTCCCACTCCTGCCCCCTTACTTCTCAAATAATTCCATCCCCATTCTTAATTCTGGCAGCATTTTGGTATTTGATATCTAATTCTTTCACTTCTGCATTGTTTATGTATTTTTCACTGGCCTCTCTCTCTCTCTCTCTCTCTCTCTCTCTCTTCTCCCCTTGTCTTTTAGGTTTTGTAGAGTACATGTCCTTAAATAAAGCCCATATTCACACCTGTCCTCAGGTCGCATAGTCAGAGTTACAGGTGTGTGTGTGTGTGTGTTGTGTGTGTGTCAACAAGGCATGGTGGAAAAGATGACAGTGACAGAACATCTGTAATGTTTAACGCAGACTCTGAAGTGATGAGCATGTTTGGTGTTGTTTCTGTGGTGTTGCTAACATGCACAGGATGAACCAGACCATTTCCCCAACCGACCTTTAACCTGGGTGGAGTTTGGCTGTTTGCGATCATCTTCTTTACTTGTTTGTAAAGACGCATGTATACAGACACACCCAGCGTTCATGCCTTCTAATCTTCCAAGCAAATCCATGTGTGTCTGTGTAATAATAATTGTTGTGCTTATGGGATATGGGTGATAGTAATGATTGAAGTCGCCTTCCTTCAGGGCCAAACGCTCTTTGATTAGACTTCTAGATTATCTGATCAAAGCATGCAAACATATGCAAATCAGAACTAACAGCCCTGACATCTTTTGTTCTTGCTATCATTCACTAACAGGGATTTTGGGGATTTTTTCCCGTGAGATGAGGTGTTCAGATTCTCCTGACTCCCAACTCCTTTAGGAGGGGCCAGGCGCTCTGAAGCCCTGCTGTGATGTCCTGGTCTTTATGTAATAATGTGACTATGCGTCAACTCTTGCTGTTGATGTGCAGATTCGTTGTCACTGACGTTGTCTGACCACAGTTCGATCTGTTTATTGCACAATGCTATAGCCGCACAGATGTGCCATGTTTTGAAATCTATCTTTTAGATTTCAGAAGATAAGTACATCCTGATTTAAAAGGCTAATTAACCGTGATAGAAAGGTTAACAAGAGATAAATTAGCAGATAAAGATTTGATGACTTTGAGTTTGAGTACTTTGCCCCTGAGTAGTTAATCTCCTGTTCTCTCTCTCTCTCTCTTTCCCTCTCTGCCCCTCATACACATAAAAGGACATGCAAAAGCAAACTACCAGAAATGGTTGACCATCTTTTATTCATATCTTACATGTGCATACTCCTACATCATACACTAATCATCATTTAAGCTACTCTTAGTAAGTGGCTTGGAGGATTGCAGGCAATTCCTATGAATATTTCAATGGCTTGCATCAACTTTTGATGCCATATTATATGCACCTGAGTGTAAGTAGATGACCAGCTGCATGTTCATGGAGCTGAAACTTTGCTTTGCAGAGTCCTTGTGAGACATGTGTTATGCCCCATAGAGAGCTGCTGGAGATATTCTGGAACTTTCTCTTCATCTTGCACACTCATGGAAACACTTTGTTTCAGTTCTCCTTCTCTCTCTCTCTCTCTCTTCTCTCTCTCTCTCTCTCTCTTGGTCTCTCTCTCTCTCTCTCTCTCTCTCTCTCTCTCTCTCTCTCTCTCTCTCTCTCTCTCTCTCTCTCTCTCTCCCCTCACAATTTGCTCTCCCAGTCCAGCTCTCCTGCTGATTTTGAAGTTGAGTGACTTGCTGTGAAATCCCTTTAATCGTTCTATGTTAGCTGGACCCCAACCTGTCTACAATACTGCACACATGGCCCTTTCTCTTCGCCGCCCAAAGGGAGGATTGTTTCAGGCTTTCACGTTGATTTTGGGCACTCTGTCTCTCTCCCTCCTGATTCCAACCCTCAACCTTTAGCTTTTAGCTTTTTAGGATTTGCTATGGACTCGCAGATAAGTGGATCAAATCATAAGCGGCTTTGCTTTCCAGTGATGTGTGTTTGTGGGTGTATATGTGTGCATGTGTGAGCATATGTGTGTGTACGCTCTACACAACTATAGTGCTTATTAACCCACCCAAATTTCCACCTTGTGAATTGGGAAGCTTGGAATGTGTATGTGTGTGTGTCACCATGCCCTGTGTGCACATGCACGTGTGTGTCAACATGCCCCGTGTGCACATGCACGTGTGCGTCACCATGCCCCGTGTGCACATGCACGTGTGTTTCACCATGCCCCGTGTACACATACACGTGTGTGTCACCATGCCCTGTGTGCACATGCACGTGTGTGTCACCATGCCCTGTGTGCACATGCACGTGTGTTTCACCATGCCCTGTGTGCACATGCACGTGTGTTTCACCATGCCCCGTGTGCATGAGTGTTTCTGTGTCAACATGTCTTATGTGTGCACACATTGTTGTGTCACCTTGCCCTGTGTGCCCTGTGTGGAAAAGACAGATTTGTCTTTGTGCTGTATTTTTAGGGAGGCATCATAAATCATTCACCATCGCTCTCTTATGTGAGTGAGTTTCCTCTGTTGTCTGTATTATTGTGCTCTGTGTGTATTTGTGTGTGTATTTGTGTGCATTTCTGTGCTCATACACACATACACACACACACACACACACCTACCTGTGCGCACGTGAGAATAGAAAAGACAGTGTGCATGCATTCATGTTCTGGACTATTTTTGTGATCCCAGTTCTGTTCCCCCCTCCTTTGTACCTCGGCGTCTGTCTGCGAGCGCGTGTGGCTGTGTGTGTGTGTCGTGTGCGTGTTTGTGTGAGCATGCGAGCGCGCTCTCTGCGTGTGTTCACAGCGGCGGTCCGCTCCCTGTGTACAGCATGCCGTTGCCTATACCTCCTTCATCCTCTTCATCCTCCCCCCTTCTCTCCCCCCTCCTGCCTCCCACATCACTTAAGGCCTGGCTGTTAATATACATCCTCAGTCTTTTGAAGCGTTGCCATTTAACACGACAGCTGAGCTCGTTCGGAGGCCTTCACAGCTTCAAAGGTAAACATATCGCACCGAAGATTTAGCTTTAGCGCGCGTTAAGAGCAGCAGTGTCCTGGCTGCTCTGATGGACGTGTCTCTCTCAAAAGGAGACACATCGCTGGGCTTTGCCTTTGCCAGACGGAGACGTGTGGTAATTGCAGCAGAAATAGGTGAGGTCTTTGAACTCTTTTAGAGGAGAATTCTGGGCGTGTAAAGGTAGACTCTTTACATAAGGCTTCGTTTTCATATTAAGCTCACACGAAACTCAGAATAAACCAGGGGAAGACGTGTAGTTAGTGCTGTTGTAGTTCTTGTTTGCAGTAGCTTATATAGTAAATGCTGAGCAAATGCCATATAATGATTATATATAATGAGTGTGTGTGTGTGTGTATGGGGGGTGGGCATGTGTGTGTGTCTGTATGTGTGTGTATGTGTGTGTTGAGAACTTAAACTATGTCACATTATTCTTTTGCTGGAATAGATATCATTACCAAAGGCTGGCCAGAGATATGAAGTTAATTAAATGTTACTTAGACGGATCAGAATGAATTAATGAGTTTTTCACAAGACAGGAATCTTTGCAGTGCCTTTACTGAGCCGGTGAGGGCTTGAATAGCTAATACATCATCATGCAACACCATTCCCCCAAAAGGACGTTGGCTCAGAGCAGTGCTCAATGGCAGCCCGGGGAGGTGAGTATGACTAGTGTGGACCAGTGACTGTGGCAAATACACTGGGGATGCTTCTTCATCAGTGTAGCCTCATACCGAATGGCTGAAGTGAACGACATAGGTGAGTTACTGTGGTTTGGCTATGGAGAGAGCCATGCTGGTGAGGGTGTACTGGTGTACTGGTGAGAATGGTTAGAGTGGAGGAGCTGTAGCAGGGCTTCGTGCAGCAGGCTGGGTGGATGCCATTCTGGGTGGATGCCATTCTGGGTGGATGTCATTCTTCCATATTTAATGGGAAAAGGACCCTCTCCTTCTCACCTGGCAACAGGTGTTTAGTTGCGAATTATACAGAGAGGGGAACCTTATCTGTGTGTGTGTGTGTGTGTGTGTGTGTGAGGGTGTGTGCATGTGTGTGTGTGTGTGTGTGTGTATACGCGGGTCTGCTCCAGCATCTCCTGCCCTCACTATGACTCATGTTGTAAGGTGACTCCTCCCTGACTGACTGTTAGACAGTGGACACTCAGTGCTAATTTGTGTGTGTGTGTGTGTGTGTGATCAGTGTGGTTGTGGCACTTCAAAGTGAGACAGAGACTCTTCACTGTCTGGTTACATCACGCACTCCTTTAAAAACCGGCCTGTACAAAAGTGTCTGGATCTAAAGCTGCCACAGCTACTTAACAGGTTCTAACTCTCACGTTTCCCCCCCATTGTTAAACAAAGGAGGCTTCCCTCTCTTCCCTCTCTTCCCTCTCTTCCCTCTCTCTGCATCCTGGCCTAGAGCTCTGTTGTAATCCCCCTTTCTTTCCCTGTCCACTTCTTACTCTTCTCTTCTCCTCTGTTCTCTTCCCCTCTGCCGCTGACACTAACCCCGTGCCTGGCCCAGACTGGCAGTACGAGGGTAAGCTGCTGCTCCCCTCTTCACCTCCGTCCCTCTCTTCACCTCCGTCACGCTCCTTCTTCCTGGTGTTGTCAGAGTGTCCGTCCCTCCCGCTGCCCACCATACGCCTGCTGTTGTGACTGAGTGCTACGCGTGTCTCTACAGCTGAGCACTGCAATGTGCAAATGAGTGTGAGTTCCAAATGGCGAAGGCCTGGAGGATTTGGTTTCGTCTGACCTGAAGTGCCAGTGCCCTCGGTTCACTGGGCTTCTCAGGCATTTTCACGGTGGATAAGAAGACAGAACGCGGAGGAAAATAGGATTTAAAAAAAAACGAAACGTCTTAGCAGCAGGCATGAAAGAGTTTTTGCATCGCATTAAAGTCATACCACGCTAGAAGCATTCGTGAACATAGTCGCATTACCTGGCCACGTCCGCATGTGTTTGTTCCCAACCCTCGCGTCCGACGTCACGGCCACGTGTGATTTGACGTGAGTTTTGTTCTGACTCTTGATTTGTGTCTCTTCCTGTTTCACACAGAGTGTAAGTTGTATCGCACCGGCCCCCCCGCCACCATCGCCACCATCGATGAGGAAAGTCCGAATGGTAGGAAGCATGCGCATCCTTCTGTTTCACCACTGTGCTGTTTCACCACTGTGCTGTCATTATCCCCAAACCTGGAAACTTTTACAGTCACGTTTGGTCTGTCTATACTAGTTTGTGATGGAAGTGGATAACCGGATCTACTGGACGTTCTGCTCTGGGTCTGTAGTGGACTTATTAACTTTAGCTAAATTCATTTTAATTGAAATGTTTGTGTGCCAGACTACTATCGTTGAAATAAAACAACAGTGTTTACCTCTGCCAGGTGCACTGTTGAGTCTGGGCACAACATGTTCTGTGTTTTCTTTGTCCGTGATGCGTCTCTGAACTCCAGAGCATCATCCGTCACTGCTGGGGGGGGCGAAGGGGGGGGATCATAATCAGAGAACAGTGCTACCTGTTGTGCCTCTTGCTGGGCTCCAGTGTGCATGTGCTGATTGGCACCGTCTGGGAGTAGCCATTTTGTGTGTGTGTATGTGTGTGTATGTGTGTGTGTGTGTGTGTGTCACACGTCAGTGGGAGGAGGAGCTGGCAGAAACTGCAGATGGTGTTTTGTTGTGGTGGCAACACGCCGGGACCCATTAACACATGAAGCATCTCAGCGGTGGCAACGCACGACTGCACACCACACCGATGACGCCCGCCAGGACTTCCTCCCCGGCATGAGACGCCTGCCACGTGCATGTCACAGCTGTCTGCGTGTGTGATGGGTGCTGGAAACTACATGCAAAGTTTTCTTCCCTGCTCCCCTTTTACTCGTTCTTTCCGAGGCCGTTCTCCAGCTCCCACGGAGGTGCTGTTCTCAGAAGCGTCCCCGTCTCCACTGGGGATCAGAGGTGAAGGCAAATCTGCCGGCACTGCAGAGCAGCAGCAGTCAGCAGTGGCACTGAGCAGGTGCATGCTGGGAGTTGTGGTACCAGGCAGGAATTAGTAAGGCACTCCACTGAGTTTGCTCAGTCTGGAGTGATGTGTAATTCCATAATTTAGTATTTGTGGCCTACCCTGGCAGTCTTCTGAGGGAATAGGCTGTACGATTCGAGGACTGGGCTGGATTGCTCGTTCTCTTGCGCTTCCCTTTGCTGACCTCACTCCTTTTGTGTGTGTGTGTGTGTGTGTGTCTTTGTGAGTATGCGAGATTGTGTGCTGTCATGATTCCCGCTGACTTCTGCTAGGATAGTGGGGTTATTTGAATGCTGGATGATAGTTTGACCGACAGAAGTAAATCGTAACCTGCTTCTGTGTGGGTGCATGTGATTTTGCTACGGCAGGTCTTTCTGCTAGCTGATGCTGATGCTGAATGATGTCTGTTCCTGAGGCAACACGGGGGGAAAAAATAGTTGCGTTTTTATTTTTCAAGCATAATGATCCTGAATCAGTGATCATACTTACACATGCTCTGAGGGCACTGCTCCCTGTAATCCATGATGTTTTGTAAACATCAGCAATCAGTAGGCTAGAAGTGCATCTGTTGGTTCAGGCCAATCAGGCGGAAGGATTGGCTTGTGTTTGCTGGCTCGTGTTTGTTGCTGAAAGGGCAGGGATTCGCTACAAGCTGCGGTGATGTCATCATTCTACGTCACAGCTGCAGAGCGGAGGCAGCGTCACGTTGGGACGGCCCTGCGTGTCGGCATAATCATCTGTCGCGTTTGTTACAGTTTGTTACCTCTTAAAACATGGAAATGAAAAGTACTTCCATTTTGGGAGAACCATGTGCTCATTCCAGGTCTTTCTGTACACAGTTCTCCCATTGTAGAAGATCTAAAGTCATTGATTCTTCCCTCAGTAGCTTCTGCAGAGAACTGAAACCATAAGTTTGAGATTTGCTTCCAGATGTAATGTCGGTGCCTGAAATGTGATGCTCTGAACGGTAACATCAAAGCCAAAACATGAGGTGTGTCAGAACTGAATGTTTGAAATATTGTAATAAGCTAGCATGCACTGGGGAAGCATACTGGAATGGACACGCATGGCTACCAGTGGAACTGGCTGACCTGACTGGACAGGTGACGTAGGATGAGCTTTCCAGAAGCTTCTTTCTGCTCAGAGGCTGCAAAAACGTGCGGCGAGGCACCTGTAGACATGTCAGGGGTCCAGGAAGAGGACCGTTCCTGACTCACCTGGCCGTACTAAATGTGGATGAAGCAGCCAAAAATACCTTGAAAGGGAGAGGAACAAAAACGACTGCATGAGAGGCCTAGCTGAGTAGCACCAGGAAGGGGAGTAGTGTAAAATGACTTGTAACGGTGCTGTATCACTTCAGTTATTTACCTAGCCTCAGAGAAAATACCCTCAAATTATACCTGACATTCTGCGCTGACATGTTTATTTTAAATCCAGGGTATGAAAGTGGAGGCAAAACAACAACAAAGGAGTCACTGTCCAATCACTTAAGGGCTGTGCTGGAACGACCTTAGTTTAATGACAGAAGCAAGCTAATATCAGTCGACTTTTATCTGTGGCTTTCAAACTTCAAATGCCTTTGTTCTGCAGTAGTAGTGGCCACTCTGTGCTCCTGGCCACCACCCGTTTCTTCTAAAGAAACAGGGATTTTGGCTTATTAAAGACAAGAATAGTTTCATGAAAACAAATCAGTACACATTCCCAGCATGCCCAGGTTCATACTGGACCCCCCATGTTCAGTATGTGTGTATATACAGTATATATATAAACGTCTTCCAGCATACACCTCTTCTCACACACGTCCTTCGTGCCTCCGCGTGTGTCTGAGCTGCTTCTCGGCGGTCTTCCCAGTAACTGAGCCGCACTCGTGCGTCCCTGGAGCAGGGAACAGCCCTGGCAGCTGTACCAGACGTGCTGCGTGGAGTAGCGGATGCCTGGGCCCCTCTGCAGCAGCTTCCGTGTCCCTGAGCTGTAGATGACCCACTGCTTGGTCAGACAGAAAGAAAAGGGAGGACGAAACAAATAGGGGACGCGTGCGCGACTGCGGCGCTCGGCACGGACTGCGTCTTTCACGGTGAGCACTTTGATTGCCGCCGGAGGAGAGTTAACGCGCTCGCCGCTCGCCGCCTCCCAGACGCGGCTCTCGGGGACAGGTTAAAAACGTTTGTTGTCATCAGTGGACCGTGGGGCTTGTGGCGGATGACAGCATGGGTGTCGCCCTCTCTGCTGTGCGGTACGGAGCTGTCGAGACAGGCGTAGCCCCCTGGTTTGTGAACCTTGAACGGCAGGTTGAGGACAGCTCTAACAGGGGCAGAAGGGCACGCGTCTGGGTCATCATCTCCACCTCCACCATTATCAGCCCTTAAGCCCTTCAGCTACGTTTCCTCAGCAGACATGGATGTGTTTGTTTATTATAAAGCATATTAACTGTGGTAATTAATATGTGCCTTGCACTGCTGGCGCAGTGATGCGGTGCTGCGCAGAAGATTTAAAAAGACTCATTTGGAGACGGATGGCAATCAACATTAGCAGCACACGCCAGGCATGAGATGCAAAGGGTCTGTCCCACGTTTATCCCGTCTACGTGTTACACATCCCCTGTGTCAGATGTAGCCGCAGGCAGCATCAGTGTCCCATCTGCACGGGAAGCTACAGAAAAAAGTCAAACTTTGTTAAACAACACTGAAGGAGCTTTTGTCCCTGACAAAGTTAGGAATAAATCTTCATTTCGCTCAGAGTTAAAATGAGATCTATTCTAACTTTATTTGAACAGAGTTGGAATGAGATCTGTTCTTGCTTTATTTGAACTAAGAAATAATTCTGAATCATAATGATTCAAATTCAGTGGAGCATGTCATAAATCTTTTACAGTATTTATCAAAGCAATGTGCTACTCATTTCTGTCTTTCTTTCTTTTATTCCCATTCCCTCTCTCCTTCTCTCTCTCTCTTTCTCTCTCTCTCTCTCTCTCTCTCTCTCTCTCACCCCCTGTCACATGAATACTATGGATCATACTATTTTAGGATACAGATCTGATCTTCCTGAGAAATGAAGTATCCCTAGTAACGAACTGGAATTAGAGGACATTAAACTGCTTATCAGTCGTGTTCCTGTTAGCTGGGAGGAATTAGAAGGACTGTAAATTAAGACTTTGTGGTTGTACCAAATGCTAAAATCCTTTATGTATCATGTCTGCATAGAAAGTGTTTTACTTTGGATTGATAATCTTTTTCTTTTTTTAATTCTATCACTGTTTCTCCTACCATCTTGTTATGCTATCCTGTGTGTGTGTGTGTGTGTGTGTGTGTGTGTGTTTTAGAGGAGAAATGCAATTATAGGCTGTGTTGATAATGGGATTATTTTGGAGCACCCAACACTCCTGGATTACTAGTCTGACCATTTTAAAGATGCTGCACCTCGATAGCCCAGAGAAGAACATGCATGTGCATGATTTGATCCACATGTGTGTACTGATTACATGCATGTGCCTGTAATTGTGTATTTATTCGTGTGTGTCCCCTGCAGAGAGAGAGGGAGAAATCTCTGCCCCGTCTCAAGAACACTTTCATTCACTTGTTTTTGATGTTTACCTACACTGTGCAGTTACATCTTTTAAAGTACATTACCCTGTCGGGCTGTTTTAGGACGCAGGTCTTGAATGTCTGGCTAGTCTTGGTCACTCTGACCTCAATAGCAAATGGAGTTCAAACAATAACTGCGAAAGAGGATTGGATTCCCCGTCATTACGAACCTGAATCTTCAGAGTTGGTTTGGCAGTTCCGTTAGGCGATGTGTGCCTTTCCAATGTAATTACTTAAGAAGCGGTTTCCATATTTCAGGTAAAAGTAACAAGTGGTTTTGAAAGATGCGGTTGCTTTGCTCTGAGCTGCTGCGTGAAAGAGCTTGTGATAAAAGTACTTATGGGTAAAAAGCCTATTCCTAATTAGATGTAGGTCTCCGCTAATAGTGTCTTAATCCTGCCAGTTGCTGGCCTGTTTTCATTACAGTTGGACTGAGATAGATGAGCTGCTCAAGGCTCCAGTTCCTTCGAGTCCCCTTTGTCCAGCCTCCCTCTCCAGCCGCACGATGCTCCTCCAAATGAAAACAAATAACAACCTTCTCCATAAACGATGCTAAATCCACAAGATCTCATTCAAAGACACAATATGTATAGAACAATTCATGCTATTTATCAAAGCAGGAGATTGAATAGCACTAGTTTGAGGTTTGGGTTCACCGTTAGACTGCGTTTGTCTAGTTCATTGTGTTTGACCTGTGAAGAGAGGGAGATGGATGTTCAGGTTGTCTGGTGAAGGTTTAGGACAGACAGAGTTCAGTACAGTGTGATAATCAAAGCTGACTGTCCTGGGATCTGCGTTTGGCACTGTGCTTTGAGAACTGGTGGTATTCGTGGTATTATAGGCTCTGAATACAGCACGGAGTGATATTCAGCACAGCATTTTGAATAGTGTTTGGTAATGGTGGACAAACATTAGCTGTATACTGCAGTGTCTGGCCTTGAAGACCTTCAGGCAGCAGGAGAGAGAATAAAAGCACTGTTTCTTTCCTTCTGTTATCGTACAGTAAATCGTACAGCATCGTACAGTTCATGAGTAAATCAGCTACACACACAGTTACACAGGGAGAGAATTTCTTCACAGCCATAGCCAAAGGACAGAGAGGCAGAAATTGATTGGTATGAGTGAGATTTATATGCCCCGCCCCCTCCACACTGCAGGGTGGAGCCAACAGCATCAGAAGAACATTAAGTCACAAAATTAGATGATTGACACATATGTAATTAGTTACTGCATTTGTAAATCAAAGGTCCTAATATTTTTGCTGTGACCATAATCCACAGTGTACAGTAAGAATGAGGTAAAAGCCAGAGCTATGTGTGAAGTTCTGGCTCTGAGATCCCAGAGCCAAGAAGCTATCCCAGGTTCCATTCACTTTTCCTCGTGGCGTAATGTTTTAGACATACGCCAAAGAAAACTTCAATGCGTTTTTTTTTTGCTGCTAATGAGGAAGACAAGTATTAAATCAAGTTGGCTGGACCATAAACACATTCTACGCTTTGGCCTGTGCTTAGGGAAAAACAACGCCCAGCTGTCCCTCACATGAGGACTAGTGATGGCTCACTTGAATGAACTCAGGATAATGTAGCAGGTAAAGAGAATGAGACTGCAGGTCCAGCTCTTTTGAGCCTTTATAATGTGTGTTTTGAAAGCTGCTGAAGAATGCTTACGCTTTGATGTTGCCATCGTTACAAGCAAATAACCTTGTACTCCATTTTAAGCACCACGGGGTGGGGATGAAGGCGCTTCCAATGACATCTGCTTGGCTAGCGACCGCACCTTGAAACGACCGGTGACAACTCGTGAATCCAATGAGGAAAATGGTCGTTTTGGTGCTCATTTCAATAAGGGGGTACAGAGGGCTGACATGAGTACACTGGGACGTTGCGGAACCTGTATGCGGTGACAACTGTACGTGTTTCCACGTTGGGGATTGTGGTTTTCCCAGAGTTTTCTCTGTAAAGGCTAATGGTTAAGGACTGTGATCGATAGCAGGTGCTGGCGTGCATTTGTGTTGTTGAGGTGCATGATCGCACTTAATTATCGGTGTGAAAAGGTTTCTGTGCAGTGCAGGTGCCTGAGCATGTGCCCCGCTCGCCGCATCTGTTTCTATCATGCTTGCACGCTCCGCTGTGCTGGAGCGAAGTCCTCGGCGGAGCAGAGCAGCAGAAATCGTTCCCAAGCACTGCTATGGCCTTGGCATGCGGTCCTCTCCCAGATCAAATGCAGTTAAGCTCGATCGGCGTGTGCGGTTCTGGTCCGAGTGGTGCAGGTCTACTCCGGAGCAGACGCAGCCCTTCCAGTCTGCCCTCGTGGCCCACCTTGTTTGTTCTCGGCAGGGCGTGATGTCGGTTCCAGCTTGCGTGTCACCGCGGCGACGGAGCTGGGTGTGGGCTCCACTCAGATTTGCTTCTGTGGGAGAAAAATATTTTCCAGAAGCACCAAGTGATGCATGAAAAAAAAAAAAAAACATTGTTATGCAAACTGGGAGAGGCAGAATTTTATCCCATCATCTTACTATTACTAATGGTGGCTGTGTTTGATGCAAAAGGGACGCTGGAGGCATTTCACAGCTTGTTTTGTGGGAAGCAGAGAGGTTATTGTTACATAGGAACCGTTGGAGAACAGATGATTGTGTCAGAGTCTAGAGGTTAGCAGAGGGAGGGTGTTATTTGTTACACACTAAAGGAAAGTGAAGCGTAATTATCTCAGGAGAGAACAGAGGCCTCAGACAGACATATTGTTTATCATACTATTAATTCACAACCTATGCATTTTCCAAGGCTGGAACACACCCACTGGTGGGAAGATATTTATAATAAATCTGAAAGAAGTTGCACTTCAGCTAATGAACCTCCACCCTGCGGTACTATTACTCAGTCCTGCCATGATTACTGTACTTCTTCACCTACTGATAGTCATGAATTTCCTAGTGGACACATATCAGAGAGTGAAGACTGACGTTTTGTGTGCAAGTAGTATACTCAAACTGATTCTTCTCTCTCTCTCTCTCTCTCTCTCTCTCTCTCTCTCTCTCTCTCTCTTTCTCTCTTCCACATTTTTTTCCACTCAGGGACAATTCTGGTGGAGAATATGCAGATTAATGGCCGTGTGCAGAACCCTGGGCGGACCATCTCTCTGACTCTGCTGGAGAACTATGACTACTGGGTCATCCTGGACCCTGTTCTCCAGAGACTCTACCTCAACAGCACCGGACGTGTGCTGGACCGAGACGTACGTGGAAGCCACACGCTCAGTTTGAGAGAACGCTGCTCAGCTTCCTGCTGTGAATCGTAATATAATTCGGATAGTACTCTATGTAATTCATGTAGAAATAGAAATAGAATTAGAAATAGTCATATTAAATGAGTAAAACAATGAAGCACTTTTTGTAAGTCGCTCTGGATAAGGGCGTCTGCTAAATGCCGTAAATGTAAATGTAAATGTAAATGTGGACTAGATGTGCTACACACATATTAGTGGGTTTTGTGTGTGTGTGTTTGTGTTACTTTACCTCATTCACTTTATCGACCAAGACAACTCACAGGTTTTGCAGAGTGATGCTAGCTGAGAGGTTTGGCGTGGAGCTGAGAGCCTCCTGGCTACTGTGTGGCCCTGCAGGAGAGACAGAGTAATGATGCTTCTACAGGAGCAGGACTATAGCTCTCCCCTCTCCCCATCAGCTCCGCCATGCTGTGGAGAAGTTGGGCACTCTGTTCAGACTGGCGTGTTTATTTTTGTGCTGGGCACTTTAATCCAACCACCTTGATTTATTTAAGAAAGGAGAGAGAAAGAATGAGTGGAATGGGGGGTGAGAGAGAGAGAGAGAGAGAGAGAAAGAATATGAGCAGACTGACACTCCTTTATGTGATTTATAATATTTTATTCAAACACTTTTTTGCTGCAGTAAGTCTGTGTGTTTACTCTGGGGTGCAGACCTGTCCCTCTGCAGAGCTGAGTGTCAGAATGAAGTCTTTCTGATTTCATCCATGATTTAGTCCTCACGCTCTTTCCTGTCTCTTCATCAGCCCCCCAACTCCATCACGTCGTTCGTGGTGCAGGTGCAGTGTACCAACGAGGTGGTGGGCATGATCATTCTGCACGAGGTGCGGGTCCTGGTGCGGGACAGGAACGACAACATGCCCGTGTTCCAGCAGGCCAGCTACTATGTGGCCGTCAGCGAGGTGAGCGCCCCACAGCCCTTCTCACAGCCCTTCTCACAACCCGTCTCACAACCCGTCTCTCAGCCCGTCCCACAACCCGTCTCAATGCCCGTTCCACAGCCTGTCTCACAACCTGTCTCACAGGCTGCCTCACAACCCGTCTCACAGCCCGTCTCACAGCCTGTCTCACAGCCCGTCCCACAGCCCGGCCCACAACCCGTCCCACAAACCGTCTCACAGCCCGTCCCACAACCCGTCCCTGGCCCTCGGCACCCCTGCCCTGGGCCTTCATATGGGCTTGTTCCCCTCAGTCAGTTATTGAACTAATAAGCCACTGGTGTAACTAGTGTGTAAGGGCCTGCAAGATAAATGCTATAACATAACGTGAAACTACCTATGAAAGACACACTAATAAAACACCAGAATCATTTTAAAATACTGTGAAATTAATTAGAAACTAGTTAAAAACAACCAAAAACATTCAAATCCTTGAAGTGCTAATGGCAGTATTTGTAAATAAATGACAGTGGTGCCGTTTGAGAAGAGTTTATTCACAAATATGGAGCCACACATTTCGTAAAACCAAAATGTGTACAGTAGTATACACATATAGTATAGTATGTGTCTAAATCCACCAGTCTACAGTTCCTCAACACATCTTTTGCCTTTCAAATGTCACCCGGTCAAACTTCAGTGCCAATTCAAAGCATTCCGTGATTTTTATTTGACAAAAAAAAAACAAACAAGTTGAAGTAGCGACTCAACCCTCAAGACCAAGAGTATCATTAGATATGTGTGTCAGCATCCGCCCTTTGTCATTCAGCCTCCATCCGGGTGAATCGGTTAGCCATTTCTCAGGCTCGACATTAATTCACCCACAGCACAGACCTCCAGGAGCACCTCGCGAGGCTCTCTCAGTCTCTGCAGATTTGCACGTCCTCTTTTCTTCCTCCTCTGTATTCCTCTCTCTTCCCCTTCACTCTGCCTCTCTCTCTTTCTCACACTTTTAACTCCATCACCAGCCCAAATTCAATCAGGGACACGAGATTATAAATATGGATATATTAATATAAATATGACCATTAAACCACATATACTGATGACTCAGTGTTTGAGTCATGCAGTGAGGTGGATGGCTGCAGGGGTCCGGAGGGGGTCCGCTGGGCCGGGCTGGGCCGGGTGCCGCCTGCCTGATCCCAGCCCTGCGGACCAGAGCGCTGTGGCTGGAGACGGAACTGCCCCATCCCGTGATTAAAGTGATTGCCATAGTGCCCGTACACATTCTTCATGCAAGAGAAGCAGAGGCAGGGACGCTGGAGCAATTACACTCCACTCACGTCCTCCCTCTGTCCACTGGATCAAAAACAGTCTCCTCCTCTCTCAGAGCTAGAGATACACACACACACGCACGCACACACACAGACACACACACACACACAGACACACATCTTTAAGAATGACTTACGAAATATTACACGTAGATTGCAGTACCATTTATATATTTAAACACTTTTGTAAGGTTACTGAAAGTGTCTGTATAGTGTACAGATATATAAGGTTTGTACTACGACCTGGTGGATGTCACGTTTTTTCCGTTCTCTTCTTTTCTTCTGTTTCTTCTCCTTTGCATGTGTATGTATGTACAAGAGTGTCTCATATTTTGAATTCTTCAAAATGGTCAAAGCAGTGGAAGCTTTGGCATGATGATAGCTTCACATTCCCATGTAGGTTAAACAGCTCTGAGCTCTGAGTTCCTGCCCTGAGCTCTAAGTGAACACTATATGTTTTGGGGGGAGTTGTTTAATTATTTATTAAGCATATGTCTTTATAGCAAAATGTCTTTATGAAAAGTGTGCAGGAATGTGCAAACATCTGACTGGTATGTAGGTTTATCTGTGTGTGTGTGTGTGTGTGTGGGTGGATGTGCATGTGTGTGTGTAAATAGCACCTCTGAAATGCAAGTGTGTATGTGTAGACATGCTGTACATGTCTTGGTAATTGCATAGAGCAACATAGCTCCACCTTTCCTGAACTGCAAGGCATTATCATAATTGAGAGCTGGTGCTAAGCGTGAAATTGCTCTGCAGCTAGAGCGTGCGTGTGTGTGTGTGTGTGCTGTGTGTGTGTGTGTGTGTGTGTGTGTGGTGTGCATGTGTGTATGCAGAAGCTGCAATAAGGGGACTTCACTGGCTGTGATTCTCCCACCCTGCGTTGCCTATTTCCAGCCTGCAGGAAGCATTTCAGTCTTACAAACAGGGCTTGTGGAATCCCACAGTCAGTGTATGAGTCACAGAAGCAGATATTTTACCATATTATTATCAATATCAAAGTTGTGTGATTCATCTTCCTGTTATGCTCAGCTCAGTGTGTGCATGTGTATGTGTGTATGTGCGGCTACCTTGCCTGATGTGATGGGACCACTGGGGCCAGAAGAGAACGAATGGTGGGCGTCTCTGTGCCATCACTGCGGCCTGCCTGCCACATGGCTACTGTACGACTGTAAATCCATTGGAAGGTGGTGCATGTCTCGAAAATGCAGCCTAAAGAACATGGAACACTAACTGATCTCGATTCTCTCTCGCGGAGTTGAGATGAGGATGATCCTGAGCTCATTCTAAATCTTTGTGTGCCGCTGAATGAATTGAGAGATCTCGGAGGAGAGACTTGCACACCGGTGGCCCGGCCGGCCGCGTAAAGCGCACTGAGACCAGCGTCTCGCTGAACGCATTAATGTGGCTGCCCTCTAATATTTCACCCAAACAGCCGAATCATATTTTTACTCCCTAAACGCAAGCGTGTACCTGTGTTTGTTGTGTGTGTGTGTGTGTGTGTGTGTGTATGTTGGCTAAATTAAGAGACTTGTCAGGTTGCGGTTCTGCCAAACCCAGCTGAGTTCTGGGAGCTTCAGGGCTTCTCCAGCTACCAGCGCTGCTTCTCTTCCGTCCTGTCTGCTGCCTCCTCCTTCCTTTACTAAGGTTTTCTCCTCTTTTCCTCTGTGTCTCTCTCTCTCTTTTAGTGTTGCTTTTTTCTCTTTCTCCATGTAGATGGTTTTCCCAAAGGATTTCACAAAGGGTTATAGGACATACAGGCAGAAAGATGTGGAAACGCATGCTTGCACACACACACACACACACACACACACACACACACGCACAACGACTGCATAGGTCAACATCTCGGGCTGAGTTGCAGTGTTATTGCACAAGCTGCTTACAGGCCTGTGATGTTTGTACTGCTGCTGGTGGATGTTTGCGGATGGTATGCGGCTCTCTCTGTTCATCTAAACACTCCCCATCCCACAGCTCACTCCTGTTGGCACCACCATCTTCACTGGCTTCTCGGGAAATAACGGAGCCACGGACATTGACGACGGACCGAATGGGCAGATCGAGTATGCCATCCAGTACAACCCCAGTGATCCGGTACAGTGCAGAGTTTACATGACATCCACTACAACCCCAGTGATCCGGTACAGTGCAGAGTTTACATGACATCCACTACAACCCCAGTGATCCGGTACAGTGCAGAGTTTACATGACATCCAGTACAACCCCAGTGATCCGGTACAGTGCAGAGTTTACATGACATCCAGTACAACCCCAGTGATCCGGTACAGTGCAGAGTTTACATGACATCCACTACAACCCCAGTGATCCGGTACAGTGCAGAGTTTACATGACATCCACTACAACCTCAGTGATCCGGTACAGTGCAGAGTTTACATGACATCCACTACAACCCCAGTGATCCGGTACAGTGCAGAGTTTACATGACATCCAGTACAACCCCAGTGATCCGGTACAGAGTTTAAATGACATCCCGACCTTCTGCAAAGCATTATGTGCAGGATCAGAATTTACATAAAATTTTATCCAAGCATTAAAAAAGCCTTTGGTAGTGTAACACTCACCTTCTCCTCTCCCTCAGATGTCGAACCGGACGGTGCGGGTGGCTAGTACACTATCTGGAAACATCGTCCTTGCTGAGAGACTGAACTACGAAGAGAGGACTCGCTACCTCATTATTGTCCAGGCCAATGTAAGATTTTTAGTCCAGATTTCAGCTGTTGTTCTGATTCCCCTGTTATGATGTCTGCCTGTTTTTCCACCCTGCCCGAAGGCTGCAGCCTCACTACACGTACAAGCTTTGGCTCTTGACATGTTGTCTACGTACAGCCTTTCTTCCACATTTACTTATCCGTTTGTTTATTTATTTTTTATGACCAGCCTCTTCTCTATGGCCGCGCCTGGGAGATACTTGTATGTGCTTCCGCCACTGCAAATGAATTGGCTATTTTGAGTGCATCCGTCAAACTCGGAGCCGTTACCAGCGTTGAAACATGTCACGATTTTGCAGTAGCCCCACGAGAGCGGAAAGGCAGCTTGGTGATGTAGCTGAGGGGCAGAGAGGCGGGAGGCTTGTCCCCACCCGGCCCTGGTCACGCCCTCCACGCCCCCTCCAGATAGCGAACCGCTCGCTTCTTCTTGATGTGCCTTTCGTGTGTCTGAATGTCCTGCTCCCATGACACCCGTCCGCCCGTGCTGGGGGGGGGAGAACTCCTCCCTGTCTGAAGCGCTCCTCGCTCTGAGCACGAGCAGAATGCACAATGGCTTCGGCAGTAAAGGGCCTTCACCGCGCCGGCCACAGCCCCGGGAGAGTGCGGTGTGCGGGGCATACTTTTATACGAGCAGACAGGCCGCACGACTGCTTTATCGCTGAGCCTGCTCCCAGAAGAACACATTGCAGTGATTTCAGTGGGGGAAGAGGATAATGGTCTTCTGGAAAAGGGGGTTGTTGTTGATGTCTTTCCCCCCATCTTCTCACCTCTCTCTGAAATAAGAAACAAACAACAACCAAAACAAAATGGCGCTCCACCATATCATCTGGTGTGGGATGGAGTTCATGTTCACGCTGGCTTGACTTTCTGGAGTATTTGTGCTGCAGTTGATAAAGGTTGGATCATCAAGCAGGATGGGCTCAGACACTCAAAGACTTATTTCCCTCCATCTCCATGTACCTCTTTTTGCATCATTAAACCTGTGCTTCTCTGTTGGATCACTCGTACAGTAGGCAGAAGGCAAGTATTTCCAAATTGTCCAAATTCCAATGCCCAAATTGTGTTGCAGCACGAGTCTGTCTACTTTTGGATAAAAACACTGCACGGTGGATTAATATATTGGGCTCTGAGGCAGACCCTGCATACATATGCAAACACACTGTGTTTCGGCCAGACTCTCTCCTGTGTCTGCTGCAGTGTCCAGAGCGGGCAGACTTCATACAGCATGACTCCAGGGAACCCGCAGGCCCTCAGGACCCCGATAAAAATGGAACCATTGTAGCTCCATTTTTCCCCTGTATGTTTTAATGTTCTACTCTGCAGTGTCTTTTACCTTATTTTCTGGAGATGTTCTTACAACTGCGATGGTCTTATTGGGTTCATGTTCCTACCCGAGACATGTTCGGTAAATAAGGAAGCCTTTGTGAGAAGGTTCTGAGTTCCTTGTGTGTGCTCTACAGACCCACTCCACGGGTCTTGCTGAACAACGGCGTAGAGGTCGCCACTGTGTTTGTAGAGTGAAAGTAGTAGCAGTTATTTTTCTCTCCTTTTAGACTCTTTCTCAGAGTCCATGCGCATCTTTGCAATACACAAATGTGTGTGTGTGTGAGAGAGATGGCTGAGACAGAATAAAAGCCCCAGTGTGGGTGGTGAGTGTGGTAGTTACTGGATTGAAGGGGTCATCATGTCAGTTCTTTAAACAGGTGCCTGAATAAAGCTCTCTGCTCCATCTGCCTCTCCATTCTCCGATTTTTCATTTTATTCATTTTATTCGAGCTGATGTGTTTGCCCAAAGAGACCTACATTAACCAACTGCAGTGGCACTCAGCACAGAGCTACCTGGGGTCAAGTGCTGTTGACGACAACGACAGCGGGAGCAGGATCTCATCAGCTGAGATTGAACCCGTGACCTCCCCAGCGCAGAGGTCATGGCTGAGTTCTGGACCACTGCCCCTCTCTCAGTCCTGCTCCGCTTCATCACCAAGCGCTTTTCCTCCTTATCTAACCTTTTCCAACTTAACGGCACTTTCTGGTGAATCTTTTTAACCTCCCGCCCATTTCAGTCGGTTAGCTGGCCTGCCGTGTGTTGTTTTACAGGACCGGGACCCTTATCCGCCCAACCGCCACACGGCCACCGCCACACTCACCCTGGACGTGCTGGACGGGGACGACCTGGGACCCATGTTCCTGCCCTGCGTGCTGGTCAACAACACCCGGGACTGCATCCCCGTCCTCTACCGTGCGGTCATTCCCGAACTCACCGAGCCGGTGAGAGAAGCACCCGGCCGTCTAACGCGACGCCGCGGCACGAGGCCGTCTGGGTTTTGTTTCGCTCGTTTAACGAGGTTCTGGGGTCTGTTTGGGGAGGCGCTTGACTGGGAGGAGCAGCACGACTGGTTAGGCTGTTGTGTCCCATTAACCGCACACCACTTAGCTTCATCTCACCCGTCAACCACAGAAGAAGCACTTGCTGTGTGAAGGCCGATCTGAACACTTGCAGCACTTTTACTCAAAGAACATTTGGAAATATGTGTGTGTGTGTGTGTGTGTGTGTGTGTGTGTCTGTGTGCTAGAGTGTGAATTGTATGCATGTACTTGTGAGCATTCATCGTAGTTTGTCCCTGCATGAGGCACATTTATACATGGGAATGCTATCTAATAAAATGAAAAGAAAGTATACCTCTGCTAATGTAAGTGTCTGTGATATTTGAAGGATTACGCATTCTTGAGGTTTTTTTTTGCATTTGAATGCATTTGAGTGCGCTTGTTTCCAAAGGGAAGTGCACCGTCTTGTTCAGGACGCCGGAACGCCACTTCCTCCACATCCCCCTCACTTTAGTTGGCAGTCTGGGCCCGTGTCTTAGAGCTTTAGCTTTAGCTTACACTTGGCTTGAGATAAAAGGGTCAAGACAGGCGGAGAGAACATGATGGCGGTGGAGGGATGGAGAGAGAGGTTGAGATGAGAGAGGAAAGGTGGGCAATGAGAACACCGCCCCAGATAGTGAGATAAAAATGGACAGCAGAATGAGGAGAAGGGCGTCTTCAGCCTTGATGAAAATCCCCAGGCCTTACTGCCCATCAGGATGAGAGAGCATGGGAGAGATGATAAGGGGCCCTGGACCGGAGCCAGCCCAGGTGTGGGGCACTGATGTGGGGCCCAGGTGCGGAGCACTGGTGTGGGGCCCAGGTGTGGGGCACTGATGTGGGGCCCAGGTGTGGGGCACTGATGTGGGGCCCAGGTGTGGGGCACTGCACCAGGCATCCTGAAGGCCCTGGGGAGCCTCTCCCAACCTTAGAAAACAGGTGGGGGGGTAATAAACAGGCATCTCCTCTGCCTGTGGTTCAGTGTGGCTTCATCTGTTTGCCATCATTTAGAGATGATTAAGTGTGCAGATGTGGGGCGGTGAGGAGGCAGGCAGGCTCTCTGTCCCCTGGCCTGTCAGGTGCTTCTCTTCAGCACCAACGCTGCTCATCCATGCAGCCCTTACTGTTGGCTGGGGCCATCTGAATGAAACAAGACTAAGGAAAGAACCTGGGAACACCCACTGGTATTTGTGCTTTGGATCTTTTCATGCAGTGCAGGTTGAATCTTTTGACGTCATGGACCATATGCTGATTCTGTTGTTTAGTCCAAAGTTGAGCAGGAGAATTACAATTTGCTTGGCAAGTAATTTGCTTGGCGAACTATTTTTACCTTGTGTGTGAGAATTCTGTTTAAAAAGTGGCATGTTAGAGACGCAATACACATTTGCTATGATGTGGTGCTACAGGAAGAGCAGCATGTGTGCAATGCAAACACAGAAATCGCACGTAAACCTTCAGTGTGCTAACTAAAGAGAAGAGCGAGCAATAGCGCCCCCCACCTGCTCTAATATAAACGTGAATTTTCAAACCCAGCAAAAATTCCAGGATTTCTTCTTGTCCCTCGTATTTTCAACCCCTGCTCTGTCATGTTCTCCCTGAGAATGACGGTGGCCAAGATCAAAGATGTAGATATTGGTGTTAAATGTAATGTGTTGAGGGCTCTGCGGATGGCTGCTGGAGTGTTGTGGGTGTGGCCTCAGGTGGGGGTGGGTGTGGTGCCGTAGATATCTCGCATGTCTTTATTTTTTCCCCCCTGTTTGCAGTTAATAAGGTTTTGCTTTTGTTTTTTTTTCTTACTAGAGTCATGTTCATTTTTGTGCATTGTGTGCATTATATGCATTGAGTCTTTCTGCCTATCTGTCTGCTTTTTTGCCTAAGCGTTGGCTTATGTTTGCATCTCTGTATCGGCAGGTAACGTGTGTAGCTAACGCTGGACGGCATTTAGGAATTGATAAATGGATAAAAGTGCATAGATATGCCTGTGTGCCTCTGCCGCTGGGCATATTTTTAGAGCAAAGCCAGACTGTGTGCTTTTCACTGATGTAAGGAGCCGTACAGTTATTGTACCATGACTGGTTCTTTATGGTGAGTAGGTAGATCCATTAATTCATCAGAAACAGCTCTCATTCTTTTAGCTGTCAGAAAAACCAAGGAATTCTTTCCCAGTTACAGTTGACCAGCCCTTCATAAAGCTGTTTTTTTTTTTTAGAGCAAGTTGAACCCTCTAAATGTGACTCCGCCCATTCGAGCAGTGGACCAAGACAGAAACATCCAACCCCCCTCAGACAGACCTGGTATCCTCTTCTCCATTCTGCTTGGTAGGTTTCCACACGGCATGTTTCCTCTCTCTATTTCTGTCTCTCCTTCTCTCTTTCCCTCCCTCCCTCCCACCCTCTCTCTTTTACACACAAACACAGAAGGTATTTAAAGCAATTAGAAACACTATTACTTATTTAGATTACTTGATTGAGCAGATTCTGTTCCTCCTGTGTTGTGCAGGCCAGCCACAAGTGTACCCGGAGTTCTTCTCTCTGAACTCCACCACAGCAGAGCTACGCCTGCTGAAGCCTGTCAGAAGAGACCTGTACCAGAGCTTCAGCCTCGTCATCAAGGTCAGGAAGCATTATTTCCTCTCCTACATGTACCGTCTCAAACATAATGTAACGTGACCTAACGTAAAGTAGGTACTGAAATGACCATCAGGGCCTAAAGGACTCACCTACATTACATTATTGAAGTGTTAGCCCAAACTATTAAGATAGATTTTTTTTATCAGTTTTTCTTTTCATTTGATAGGTTTTCAAATGTTCTTTATTAGTCTTCATGTATTCTCATTATAGCCCTCAATATCATGTGGTGTAGTGCAATTACTACTAATTACATATTCACATTACCGTAACATTGAGATATATTGGAAACTCTTTCAGAATAGCATATACCAGGCATGGTATCTAATCAGAATGCATTTCCATCAAACCCTGCCGATCTGCCTCGAGGCCAAGTTAATTAAAGCAAATTACAAAAATTATAGCACTTTGTATTTTAATGAGGCCTTATTTCACCATTCTGAGTGGACCCATGTTATGCAAATAAGAAGTGTAAACAGGGCTAAAAGCGTTTAAATGCTGCTACATAGAAAGACAGGAAAGAAAAAAAGCAAGAAAATAAGAGAACCATGAACAGAATGGTGGTTTTATTAAACAGGGTTTGTGGCCCCATCTTGGGTTAGCAGCACAATGTTGGAAAATGTCATTGTGCATTTTGTTTTCTCTCTAGCTGAAAGCTTATCTTTTAGCTCTGTACTGACCCGGCTCAAAGTTTACCACCTCAGGACTGGGCCCTGTATTACTGACCCAGATCAAAGTTTACCACCTCAGGTCTGGTCCCTGTATTACCCACCCAGATCAAAGTGTACCACCTCAGGACTGGGCCCTGTATTACTGACCCAGATCAAAGTTTACCACCTCAGAACTGGGCCCTGTATTACTGACCCAGATCAAAGTTTACCACCTCAGGACTGGGCCCTGTATTACTGACCCAGATCAAAGTTTACCACCTCAGAACTGGGCCCTGTATTACTGACCACTCTATTAAAAAATCATGTCGCTCTGGTAGAAATGTTTGTGTCATGTGTAGTTAGATCTGCAGGGTTGAGTGTCCATATGTGGCTGAAAAATAAAATGGATGTTGTTGATCTCATATCAATATTAACACTTGCTTTATGCTACATGGTGAACACCACTATGTGTGTCTGAAACAGTCTGGAGTGGGTATAAGTAAATGTTGACATAGAGACTCAGTTAAGTAAACAGACAAACACACAAAGACACACACACACACACAGAACCTTTCAATTAAGGTAAACACATGCCCTAATTCATTGAAACAACAATGGAGAGAGAAGGATTGGGGGGCATAAAGCATATCAGTGTTCAGACAGTCACAGCTAGATCATTTGGAGATATTAAGTGCATATATTTTCCCTGCAAATTGCTGCAGGCTCCTTTGTGCTCTTCTGACGCAGTTGCATTATAGACCAGCTGCTCTGTAACATTACAAATGAAGCTTTGTTTTCATGAAGTAATTTTACAGACGTTTCGTAAAAAGATGCACTGAAAAATAAACTATTAAACCAATGTGTAGTACCCACATTATGTTGCTCAGGAAAAATAATATCCTTTTGTGTTTTCCTCTGCTGGCTTGTGTGTTAATAACAAGAAAAGAGATGACTGTGCCAGCAATGCTGGAGTGTGTTAATCATATAATGAAGTATATGTATAAAAAAAAACACTACAGTTCCTTAAATTTGCCGACATGTATTGGATGTGAGGTTAATATATCAGTTAACACTGGACTGTACTGGATTCTCTGTTATGTTTAATTATTTACCAAACTGATCTCCACATTCCCATCTGAAAATAGAATAATTAGTGTAAGCAACAAATGGAGCATCTGGCAAATGTGTGCTATGTAAATCGAGCTCCATGGGTGAGCATAGCCTCAGTCAGTTAAGCTGTAGCTACAGGGGAGCTCTCCGTGGTGCTGAAACGCTCTCCTGCTGGGCTCCTGTGAGCTGACAGTTTCATATATATAGAGATGACCAGATCCTCTGTTGGTACTGTTGCTATGCATTTAGCCCAGTGCGTTTGTGTGCTTGTGTTTGTGAGCAGGCTCAACAGGATAATGGTCACCCTCTCCCCGTACTCGCCGATCTGCGCATAGATGTTCTAGATGAAAACAACCAGGCCCCGTACTTCCAGCTGTCGTCCTACCAGGGCTTCATCAGCGAGGCTGCCCCCGTTGGAGCCACCATCTCTGGTGCGGCCAATCTCACCGCCCCTCTAGCCATCGTCGCCCTAGACAACGACATAGAGGAGGTGCGTAATACCTTCACACGAAAACCCAGGGTATTTTTGTTTGGCGAATTGAAGTATGCATTACCACTGTGACTAGAGTGGTAAGTGGCAGGTAGTGATATCAGTGTGTGTGTGTTTGTGTGTGTGTTGCAGCTCCAACCAGGTGCCGTACCAGTAGGTATCAAGCTGATGTGTAGTGTTGTGTGCTATGTTTATTCTCTCTCTCTCTCTCTCTCTCTCTCTCTTTCCCTCTCCCTCTCTCTGGTGTTACTCTGTTTTACTCTGGGGCAGTCATGGTCTGGTGGTTAGGGAACCAGTCTTGTGACCGGAGGGTCGTGGGTTCGATTCCCAGGCCTGAGGCCATGACTGAGGTACCCTTGAGCAAGGCACCTAACCCCAACTGCTCCCCAGGTGCCGGGCTAGGGCTGCCCACCGCTCTGGGCACGTGTGCACCACAGCCCCCTAGTTATCACTAGTGTGTGTGTGTGTGTGTGTGTGTGTTCTGACTGCACAGATGGGTATCAATCACTCAAATGTATTTAGTCAATCAAACTGAGAACGATCCATGGGGTGAGGGGCACTGTGGCATAATATTCATTTTAATGTAACTAGAAAGAGGTGCTCATCATGCTTATTGTCAGGTTGAGAGGGCATGAATTCCATGGATTCAGTCTGTGTGGGATTCTGCCGTAAGCCACCATGCACTGCTCTATTATTGCCTGCAACATTTCTCACAGGAGCCACATTTCTCTGCCACTGGCATATTCACCTTTGAGCTGCTCCATCTGCCTGAGACGCTGAACCTCTTCCAGCCCTGATCTCTCGCTCCTTCTCATTGCTCGTTCTTCTCCCAACTCACTTGATCTCACTCATGTCTCGCTGTCTTTATCTAATGTTCTACCTCCTCCTTGCATTCTTCTCTCTGCGCCGTGTTCAGACATTTGTATGTGTGTTTATGTAATCACAGGCAAGCAGAGAAACTAATGTGATTTGAGACAAAAAGCAAATCAGTATAGATATTTATCAAATTATTTATTTACTAGTTACCATATTGTCAAATGTGTATCATTAACCACGCAGCACACTCTCTCCTATATCATTATGGTACTTCAGGAATGGTTTTACACCTGATTCATTTCATGATTTTCCAGAGACGTTACAAAGTAGCTGTGGAATGACCAAACCCCAGATCATGTGTTTTCTGAGGGGGGATTTGGTGTTACTAATAGAGGATTTTTGCTTTCTTAAAGAGTAAAGACCCACAGGTGAAGATTTCCCTGGGTGACTACACCGCTGTCTTCTCTATCACCTCTTCTGGAATCACACGTTACCTCACTCTGCTCAGGCCTGTGGACAGAGAGACACAGATGAACTACACCTTCACGGTACAAGCAAACACACACACACACACACACACACTTGCTCACTCACCTCTGCCTCAGATACGTCCTTTATAGTAGGACAAAAATTTTAGTGAGGATAAGGAATCTGTGAATGTGATCATCTCCTCTGAGGTTTCTTTCTACCTGTTTATATGATGTCAATAAATTTTTTTAATGATTCTTACTTCCACTGGGACTTTAATGTTTCACCAATTACCTCAGAAATCAGCATGAGGTGGCCATTCTCTTGGAAAGGATGGGTTAGCATTTGAAGCCTTCTTGCCCTTCTGGTTGTCATTCCATGGCTGCTTCCTTACGAGAGCTCTGGCTCCTGAGCAGAGTTCAGGCCACTCGGATCTCCCGCCAGCGTCTCTCTACCTGAAACAGTCAAAAGCCAGTAGGCCAGAAGAACCACAGGGTTTCAGAGCTTCGGTGGTAGCTGCCATGGTCTCCATCATTATGAGCATGTTGGTTTTGGAAGCATGACTCTTCCATATCTTTCAGTGCTTGAGGGAAGGGATTTGAAACCTAATCACCAGCAATAATACCTTTGGTGGGCTTATCAAAAGTCTGCTTATCAACATAGAACAGGAACACATTCGCATTTCATGTGATTTCATTCATGAAGAAAGAGCTGAATGAAAATTAGTTGATTGTGTTCCTGAGTGGAGAGGAACAATTAAGCCTAATTATGTTGGTCGATGGCAATGCACCCATCAGCCCCATTTGCATTTTAACGCTGCCTGTGTCTGAGAACTGTACTTTTTTTTTTTTCTTCTGTGGTTATCGTTCTAGTGTTTCAAGCGCGCTGCGTTGTCTGCGCCATTTCTTCTGGCAAATTAAAGTTCAGATTTTTGGTATTCACATCCGCGTGCTGTCACCGACTTGCAGCTTCACAGTTGTTCGCTTTCACTTCCTCAGTAATGTCCCTGACAGATCCAATTACAAGAGTGCATCTCTGAAGGCCTTGCAACAGGAAATAATATCTCACGCCAGATAGGTTCAGCAAGTTCAAAGCAGAACCAGCCTTCAAAGCCATCGAGCAGGCTTCTGTCTCAAGCACATAGCAGGAGCCCGTTGTGAGCTTCCTGCTCCTCCCCTGCTGTCCAACCGTGTTCTCCCGCAACTGGCAGGTTAAAAGCATCATGCATATGTAAAGCTGGTGTTCTACAACTCCTCTTCTTAAAGAATGGGCTACGCTCATGTAGAAATCCCCCAGAGGTGAGAAGATCTTCCACCAGGTGCCCTGGATTCATGGCAAACTCATGCATCACTACCTGCTCTGGCAATCAGCACATTCTTGGTGAAAAGGCAGTTAGCTGCACACGCCATACGCAGTTGCTGTAGGGCTTCATCTAGCCCGGAGCTTTCCCCAATAACCACAGCTCCATGCCCTGAATACACAAACGCAAGTATTTATGTATTCAAGGGTGTCTATCCCTGACGTAGGCAGAGGAGCTATTCAGCTCTGGCCCACACTTACAGCCAGGAGGCTCTTGGGAATGTGCTTAGGAACACCACTGCTGCTTGGAGACTTGAGCTTAGAGCTCAGCTCCTCCGGGTTGCCACTGACTCATGTGCCGCAGCAGGAAAAGCAGGTCTGGAAGCTGATGGTCAAACACACGCCCGCTGAAGCCTAATGCATTTAGAAGCAGTGTGGCTCTTCTGTAACAGGCAGTTTCTGTGTTTTCCCCCAGTAATTGCACACCATTTTATCCACAGATGCATGTAATCGCTCACATTTTCTGCTTCAAATTGCATCCTGTTAGCCCTCACAGCAGGTTCCCGGCTCCTCCGGTTTCAATGTCTTTTAGTCTAAAACGTGAAGTGCCATGTTAGGCATTAATACGGCATTTGCTTTCCAAGCTGTCTAACTTGTGTTTGTCAGTAATCTCTTCACAGTTTGCCAAATGGCTGTTCACTCATATCGTTTCCTACTCATCTTGCAGATAGTGGCATCTGACGGTGTACAGCAGAGCAGGCCTGTGACAGTGAACATCCTGGTCATCGATGCAAATGACAACACGCCCACCTTTTCGCAAGTGTCCTATACCAAGGAGGTGTATACCAACATGCAACCAGGGGACACCGTAATCCAGGTGAGCAGATCCATGTCACAGAAAGGCTCCATACTACACTCAGAAATGTTTCAGCCTGAAGAAAAGCTCGTAATGTATCGCAGGGAATGTGTAATACGGTGAATCCTAATGAGACGGTAAAAGAAATATCCTATCCAACCAGAAGGCACAACGCTGACGCCTTGTGAATGGCCATGATAGTTCTTTGCTCTTTTCACAGCTCTTCAGCAAAGCCGAGGAAGTAAGGGGCCGTTAGGGTTAACGACAGGAACCCTGTCAGGCTGTTCAAAGGCAGAGTTGCTTTATTACTTAGCCGTCCGAGGCTCCATGAGTTCCGCACTTACAGAAGTCTCTATGACGTCCTGCACGCCATAGACTGTACAGCAGTAACAATGTACTTGATTAAGGTTGCAAAACATTACTGCGAACAAGGAATCTCCACCAGGGAAGTTTTCCTTGTGTATCCATAGATGTGCAAGGATACGTCTGTTTTTCCAAGCTGCTGTTGCTCACCATAGTATTTCCCCAGAGGCTGAATGAGAGTAAGAGTGATGATATGGATCACTAGTGCCACATACCTGAAGGATTTCAGGGTGAGACAAGTGGGACATTATGAGGCTAGCAGCTGTGAGAGGTGTTCTTGTATTACTGACACTTTAATTAATCGGTCCTAAAATATGTTTATTACAACCCCTGCTGACTCAGCTCATGCACGGCGCTGCTGCAAGCAGCCTCTGCTCTTTTTAAATTGATTTAGAAAGACTAGGTTTACTTCTAAGGAGTATTTTAAAAAGAATCTAGGGCTCTTATTTTGAAGTATTTCAAAAAAGAACGTAGAATGGTTGTTCACCATGTTTTTAGTGATAGTCAAGACAGGCATATTCATTTGAAATCTCATTCAGACCTGGCATGTATGCTCCATATCAATAAACCTGGTTGCTGAACACCGCTGAGGTATTATGGTAAATGCTCCCTTTGCACATGGCTAAGCGTATGCTGTTATGGCCAAAGGTGGAAGCCACGTAGCAGGGTCATGCAGTTTCAGCATGAATCGTGACAATTGTACCAACTTCAAATTGACTGACACATTCTTCTGGAAGGAAAGCAATTTGAACCCTTGGTCCACAGTAAGTGGTGCTGCATTAAACACCATTCCAGTGCTGATGTGGTTTGTGTATAGATTACGTGTTTACGTTTTAGACAAAACTTCAGCAACCCTGTCCTCCCTACTGAGTAGGTACTTAATGTCATGAGAAAGCAGATCTTTGACACTGTTCTCTTATCAAACGTCAGTTATTATTGATAGCTGTTTTCACTGGTCTGAAGAAAATCCTTAAGTCTAAGGTCCGTAGCTTAGTACAGATTTCTCTCACCTTAAATGCATTTTTCAGACGTCCAGCCCAGAGTAATGAATTTTGGAAGGTCAATCAATCCACATGCGTATCTTAGATAGGGCAATGCTTTCTCAGAACCACTTTTCGTGTCCGTGTGCCACTTTAAAAAAAAGAAATACTTCAAGTCTTAACAGGACACAGTGCTCAGATTTCAGACATGCTGAAACTGCTGGAAATCGGGATGAACACCTGGGGCTTGTCGCCGTCTGCTTCGTTCCACCAGCTTCCTGCTCAGGACGCAGATGAGGGGATGAACGGCCTGGTCACCTACACCATCTTGGCAGGTGACCAGGGGGATTTCGTGATCAATAACCGCACGGGGCGCATCACCATAGCCCCGGGGGTCAGCCTGACCATGGGCCGCACCTACGCCCTCACCGTCCGAGCAGCAGATAACGCCCCTGTGGCCGAGCGGAGGTGAACCCTTTTTTGCCCCTTATCCCACTAATCACTCTGAGCTGCGATTGGTCCCTGCCGATCTGTCTCCATGCCTGCTTGGGTCTGCTCTCTGCCTTTAATTTAGCTGTATATAGCGTCATAGCCATATTTGTTCATATTTTGTATGATTTATGTTCGGCTTTTTAGAATTGCTGTTCGATTGTGTAATGTCATTCAGGATTCCTTCCAGCTAAGTGCTTTATTAATTAATTGATTGCTTTATTTATTCTTTGCTGCAGGAGCTCCATAACTACAGTTTATATTGAAGTTCTCCCTCCCAATAACCAGAGTCCTCCACGCTTCCCTTTGCTGCTCTACAGCCTGGAGATCAGCGAGGCCATGCGGATAGGGGCCATACTCCTTAACCTGCAGGTCAGAACACACACACACACACACACAGTACTGATGCCAGCACCTCCTTTCCTGCTTGCGGTGCTCAGAAATCACAATTTTCCAACACATTTTTAGTGTCATTTTGCTAATGTCTTTTGTGAAGTTCAGCTATTGCAAATTTCAAGGGTTATCATTTGACTTCTTGACCAAAGAATAGCTGATATGTTTTTTTTTAAGTTGTAGATTTCATCAGGGAATAAAAGGTGACTTGGTCACCAGATTCTCTCACATGTACAGCTTAAACCCCCCACCCGAGAGCCTGAAAGGTGTGAAGGCATGTGGATCTTATTAACTGGCATTTGGAAAGAAGAAGAGATGGTGGGGGTGGGGGGGGATTAAGAATGATCTCATTTACCGAAATAAAATAGATACGATCCATGTCATCTGACTCTATTTCTGTGTTCCTTTAGGCTACAGACCGTGAGCTAGATCCAATTACATACCGCATTCAGAGTGGTGATCCGCAGCAGGTATTCAACCTCTCTCAAACGTAAGTGTCCAGGTAATACTGGATGGATCATTGTAAGCTGCTCCACTGATTAGATTAAATGTATTTCTGTTATATAATGTCTATTTTTTTTCTGCTTTCCATGCACAAACTGAGAAATAACACATTGCCATATGGAATATAGAAAGCTTATTTTGTTGAATTTGGTACATGTTTTATTCTTCTTGTCGAAGCTCAGTAGCTGGCAGAGCAGGTGAAGTAAGCTGTCTGAAGTGTACACCTTCTCTACTTGATTTAACTTGCTTAACGTGAACTTATGTGAATAAGTTTCAGTTTATTGTCTTGTGGTCCAATTATCTCACCCAGTGCTTCCCATGACACTGCTCTTATTACGACTCCCCAGGCAACCTCTTCAAGTGACAGTAATTTGCATTTTCCCATGAAACCAATGTGGACTGTGCTAGTGGCAACGCCTGATATGGAACTAATGGAGAAGTTTGTGTTTTGTCAGTGGGTGTTGGAGAGGAGGGGTGAAAAAGCAATACTTTTTAACAATTGTCCTAAGAAATGACCTCTGAAGAGCTAGGGACGTTTCCCTAGAGATGACCTGGGTGGCTGTAGTGAGAGGCCGGTGAAAAAATGTTGAATTTGACTATGTTCAATCACCATCCTTAATCCCTTAGCTGTAAATACCATTCGATGTTCAAAATGTAAGAAATTGCTTGCGGTGAAAATTGAAGAAGATAAAGTTTTACCGTTCCCTCTTACTTTGTGGCACAACCTGCAACGAAACATGCAACGGATCTCGGAGAATTAGGTGGAATGGCGTCACTGGAATATTTTGAAAAGGTCCCTGCAAAGGAAAGTGAAGGGAAATGTCAAGCAGAAGCCCGGGTAAAGTGGACCCGGGTAAAGTGGACCCGGTGGAGGCGGTGGAGGTGAAGGCTGAAACCACAAGGCAGAGCGGCTTGGCTTTGTAGTCCGGCCCCGCTGCTCCGCATGCGTCACGGGCATGTCAGCTTTTGCCGACAACCTCTGTACATCCTCCGGCTGTCAGCCCTCATCTCCACATCTCCTCGGCTCTCTGAACCCCTCTCACGCCTTTGCTCCCAGCTGCAAGCCGGAGACGTTTGGGCAAGGCACTTCAGATGAGCAGAGGGAAGATGAAAAGAGAGAAGGGGAGAGAGAGAGAGAGAGAGAGAGAGAGAGAGAGAGAGAGAGGCAGGAGGAAGACTTGTTACAGGGCAAATGTATAAGAAGACTAGGTTAAATATTAAACTAAAGAGGTCTGTGTTCAGTCTCTAGGATAAACACATAAATAAGAGGATGTCTGTCTGTGTGATGGCAGAACTTGAGCCATTGAGCATGGAGCTCACATAGCTATTGAACCTTTACTACTGCCCTTCTATATTCTTCCTGTTTCTCCTCTCCTCTCCTCTCTTCTACTCTCCTCTCCTCTCTTCTCCTCTCCTCTCACACAGCACTTTGCACTTCCCAGCAGAATTTCCCATGCACACAGACATTTTTATAGACATTCATGCATTCAAATGTATAAACAAATATCTAAAATAGTTCATAAATATAAAAACATACAAATGTGAAAATAATTGAACCATCTACAACTGTAGTTCACAGTATCGGTATCATAGAAAAACATGTGCATTGAACTCATAAGAGTTCTGAAGTCTGGTAGCTTTGACCCTCATAAAAATGCCGCCTGTCCCTGAGGAGGAAGCGGTTGGCACAGGTGAAGTCCAGGATGTTTCAGCGATGATTTTCCCTGCACATTTGCTGGTAAACATGTTGAGAAGATTACAACCCGTTTTGCATCTATAACCTTTTCTGCAGACCTGCTGATGTAGGTTATGCAGGTGGCAGAGCTGCACCAGATTGTTTCATTAGGCAGTCAGTGATGACTGACTGTGTGGTCACTGTGCAGGACAGGCCCTGTGCAGGACACGCCCTGTGCAGGACAGGCTCTGTGCAGGACACGCCCTGTGCAGGACAGGCTCTGTGCAGGACAGGCTCTGTGCAGGACACGCTCTGTGCAGGACAGGCTCTGTGCAGGACAGGCTCTGTGCAGGACAGGCCCTGTGCAGGACACACCATGTGCAGGACACGCCCTGTGCAGGACAGGCTCTGTGCAGGACACACCATGTGCAGGACACGCCCTGTGCAGGACAGGCTCTGTGCAGGACACACCATGTGCAGGACAGGCTCTGTGCAGGACACGCCCTGTGCAGGACAGGCTCTGTGCAGGACAGGCTCTGTGCAGGACACACCATGTGCAGGACAGGCCGTGTGCAGGACAGGCCCTGTGCAGGACAGGCTCTGTGCAGACACACCATGTGCAGGACAGGCCCTGTGCAGGACAGGCTCTGTGCAGGACAGGCCCTGTGCATGACACGCCCTGTGCAGGACAGGCTCTGTGCAGGACAGGCTCTGTGCAGGACACACCATGTGCAGGGCAGGCTCTGTGCAGGACATGCCCTGTGCAGGACAGGCTCTGTGCAGGACAGGCTCTGTGCAGGACACGCCCTGTGCAGGACACACCATGTGCAGGACAGGCCCTGTGCAGGACAGGACCTGTGCAGGACACGCCCTGTGCAGGACAGGCCCTACACATCCGGACACAGGTGGACCTTGGACATGAATGGCAATAACTGGGTAGGGAATATTGTACAGCAGGCAGCAGGCTATTTGGGACGAAATGCTTCACCCAAGGATAAACCACAGCAGTTAGATGGTAATAAAAAAAAAACATAAAATTAAATTAATTTTCCTTAGTCAGTGCAGACTCTTTGTGAGCCTGTAGAAACAGTGGTACTGCTGTTTTTATTTTATACTGTGATTTTACGAGCTACTGAGGACAGCTTCAATCTATCATTTAAGCGTCAAGAGAGAAGATCTGTTTCTGGGGGAATAAAGTAATACAATTCAATGTGCCAAGCATTCAAACACATACTCATACACACAAACACACCCACGCACAAACACGCACACATCACAGTACAGTTATCTCCTCTATCAAACTATCCCTAGTGACAGCAGTGTTAACAAGATCCAGCCTGTCTGACAACAGCTTGCTCTTTACAATCTTATACACAAACACACCCACGCAGACGCACACACGCATCTAACCACACACACACACACACACACACAAATATACCTTTCACTCAATCACACTGCACTCTGCGTAATGCTGGCAATAGCGTCCTTATGGCTTTACTAATGGTTACTATGAGTGCGTTTGTGCAGGCCGAACACGTTTCGTGTATACTTTGCCTTTTTTTTTCCATCCTCTCTGCAGCCTCCATTAATATACATGAAAACATTAGCAGGACTTATGATGCTGCTGTTTTGTGTGGAGGTGTTGATGAGGGGTCCCATGGTTTTGGGCCAGCTCTAGCCCTGGTACATGAGGGAACTGCGGCCTGCGTTAACAACCTGCTTTTGCAGTTATTAGGCTGTTAACTGATGCTTTATATGGGAGGACTGTTCTGCACAGCGCTGCCGTTAGCGCGCGCGCGCTAAATCACGCCACGAAAAACTTCATGGCCATTTTGGGAGTTGTCAAGTTCTGTTGTCAAGTTCTGTGGTTTGTGTACCACTTTGTTACCGCGCCTGGTCTGTGTGTTCACTCATGTCTTTCTTGAGTCTGCTCCGTGCAGGATGAGTGCTCTCTGATCTGAGGTGTAACTGGGGGAATTTCTGTTATCTCCCTGTTCAGTATAGGTCTGCTGCTCTTGGCAAAGGCATTGGACAGAGAGACCACTGACCAATACCTCCTCATCGTCACAGCCTCTGACGGACCCCCAGGGGGGGTAAGTCTCAAACCAGCTTCGTAAACTCACACGCAACTTCACATGGCTTCATCTCATCGACACAAAAACAATTAAAAGTCAAACGTTAATAGAACCACTAAGGTCCATTGATTCAGTTGTTTGATAAATTATTCATGGAGGGTTTTAAGTGTTGAGCACCTAAGCTGGGTCATTTTCTCTGGCCTGCACACCGATAGAGTGAAGCCTGTAGTGTGGGGGCCTCGCTGTGGTTAGCAGCCACCTGTGCACTTCATTAAATGCACACACACCTCCACTGCTAAGCTCTGATAACCGAATGAAAATCTTTCCATTCAATCACTCACCTTAATGGGCCAATCTCTCACAGCTGCTTATTTTCCTCAGTGCTCTCTCACCCCTCCCACTCCCTCCCCTGCCCCATCTCTTTTTTTACCCTTCAGTATTAAAACTGATAATGTAACAAACTTAATTCATGTGGTTTAACTCAGATGCAAATGCACTGATGGTGTTGCATCACGGCAGTAATGTGAGGCACACATACAAAGCATGTCTCCATGGAATCATAGCTTGAATAATTTTAATGCTCATTAATTAATTTAATTCTTTTTGCATTTTCATAGCTGCCAGACATCACTGCAAGGTCCTTTCTTTAAAATCTGAGATTAAATGCAAATCCATGTGCTTTTAAAATGCATATTCATCTTTTTAAGAGTGCATATTTAACAGCTTTGTCTGCACTCTTATTAGTTGGGGGGGGGGGGTGATAAATAAACACTAGCAGCTGATTTATCAAGCCCTTCCTGATGGGAGCGGTGGCAGACCTGCGGGACTGTAATTAAGCCGGCACCTCCCGATTCATGCATTACAGCTGCATAATCACCTCTGGAAGGACAGGAGCCTGGGCTGCCATGTGAGAGGCCACTGGCTCCAGCATCATGACCACATCAGAGGCACCCTGGGAACCCACCCTGGTTTAGGGCAGTAACAGACATAGCAGGAAAACGTATTTGACTTGGCAAATGATGGAAACAAAAACCAAGATCCCACAACTAATGGTGAATTGATTTTAGACGCTAGTGGGAGATGCACCAAAATGCAGTTAATTGTGTTGATATTTAAAGGAAAATTCCCACTAATAGGTTTTCTTTCAGCAAATGAGAAGACAAAGTATTCTGTGCCTTGTTCTTGCATAGGCAGACTATGAATTTGGGATTTGGTGGCTATTGGTTGGGTTGATAAGGAAATGTCATGAGTTCAGTGTAGTACCAAGCAATTAACACTAATAACTGCCTGTGTATGGAATTGGAAACCCATAATGAAGGAGCACAGGGAGCACAAAGGATGATGGGAGTGGGTGCTGAACGCATGAAGGTGACATTTAACGCCTCGTTCAGGAACTCTTCCATATTTCTTCATTTATGAGATGGTTTTCATTTATCTGCTGAAAAGATTCTGTGGAGGAATGTGCCTAAATACTTCATATATGTGCTTCTGTGAGTGTGCCTGTGTGTGCATGTTAAATGAATTTAATGTTCAGCCTTAGAAGCCATTGACCAATAACATTCGCCATTCACCTTTCTCACCACTCACGAAAGAGATATGGTGTGTGCTGAGATTTTAAAAGGATATTACACAATATATCAGAATTAGTTCTTACTCCTGGCACTAACGACCTTGATCAGCTGCTCAGATGTCTGTATTAGATTGGGGATCTGACTAAACTTCGCCACAGAAATGGAATAAATATGCGTGTATGTCAAAATATATTACAAAAGTAATGCATTTTTTTCAAACAAATCTTTCATTATGAAAGAAACAAATTAATTTAGCTCTTTGGCTCTAGATTGCAGCAAGCTGGGGTTGCCCACCGCTCATGTTTGAAGAGCTCTGCGCTCATTTGTTAACACCGTGATGGCTCACAGAACCAACAGGTCAAAATCAGTCTCGAACTGTGGAGCAAACAACCGTCCGTTCGTATTTCTTGAGCCTGGATATTTCAGTTCTTCATCTGAAAACTTTAACAGCCTGGCCAGACGTCTTTGTCAACTGATGATACTTTCCAACTCAGAAGTGGAGAAGCTAAAGTTAGCTACAAGTTGCGATTTGGCTAGGTTAGCTAGCTTTAGGATGCGTATCTCCAAGAAACCAAACTAGCTAGCTTCTGAGTTATGTCTTGTTGATAAACTAGCTATAAAATTTCTATTTACCGAACAAAGGGGATGCCGAGAGTTTATATTGAGGTTTATGTGAGTCCAGCTAGGAGAGAACTAGTTTGGTTTCTTAGAGATTTCCAATCCAAAATTAGCTAACCTAGCCAACTCGAGTTTGAGGTCCCTAACTCTCCTTATTCTATGCCAAGGTAAAGTTTTACATTCTATGCTGCCTTTAAACTCTTTAAAATTTGTGAAGGATTCAAGTTTGGATTTAACATCTCAAAACATTTCCCGTCCCTTGTTTTTTAATTTAATTTTTTTAACTATGTATGTCCCATGTTTTCTTTTTGCTCAGCTATTCCCAACATTAGCCAACTGCTCATTGTGTTTCAAAAGTTTCAAACATACAGTGAGTTAAGATATGACTGCAAACGTGTAGTCAATAGTGTGTGGGGAATAAGCTCAGAACATTGTTCCTTCAGAGCTGCTGCTCAAAGTCTAAGAAATGTAAAACATTTTGGTGTTGACCTTCCTTATACACTCTGTCTCATCAGTTCCTGATACATATAACATCTTGTACATCATATGGGACCACCATATGTATTAACACTGCTGTTTTCTACCTCATGTATTGGTTTCGTTTTGTTCATCAGCATTTGCAAATGTCAGTATAAATAAAGGGTAGCCTCATAAAAGCAACCACATTACAGATTACATTACCTCTGTGACTAACTCGTACTCTGTTTATCTGCAGACGTCGACTGCGACTGTCAGCATTGTAGTCACAGATGTCAATGACAATGACCCGACCTTTGACCTAACGCTGCCTAGGAACCTGACTGTCCAGGAGGAGAGAGCCAATGTTTCTGTGGGTAAAGTCTTGGTGAGTATCTCTATAAAATAGTCCTCTATGTACTGTTTCATTTTTAACACTGGAGATTTATTTGTCTTTTTTTATAAACGTTTCTTTAATTACACTTTTGAGGCCTTGGTTACATTTTCACATGTTGTATATTACTTGCCATTTCTTTAGGAGCGCCTTAAACAATATCGGTTGCGCATTTATTATTTCCCAATTAAGCCCTAGTAAATTACAATCATTAGTCACCTTAAAGCCTGTCCCAGATGACTAGGTTTGTTCTGCACTGTTAAGCATTGAGGATTTTAATTAGTGTCTTACATTAATCTGGCCTTGGTTGGTTAGAGCTGTAATCAATGGAAAATACATCAACCTATCCTTTGTGTTGCAGTGTCTCCCATGGCTTATACAGTCAGATATCTTTTCTTGATTTTTTTGGGATGTCTTTATCATTTCATTTGTACATTTATGATTGACAAGCACAAAGTGACCTATTTTAATCTTGTGATGTAGAATATTTATTAGATGCTCTGTTTTCACCTTTAAGTGAATCATTATGAAATAAATTATTATAGTGTGTATTATGCTTTACAAGTGAAGTTTTCCGTCTTGTATCACTGTCTCTCTGCCTCTGTCATTTCCTCCTGGGGAATGAATCCCTACTGCACATCAGTGGGTAGGCTGAGGCTTTTCTCTGTAATTTGGCCAAAAAGGGTGTTTTTCACCCAGCCCTGGTGGGAGATTCTCCTTGTTTGTGTTATTCTCTGGGAGTAAAAGAGGGGATTGTTAGAATTTCCTTCAAGGAGAATCTCTTTCTGTAGATAGACACTTAAGCAGAAGGAAACTCTCTATCCATCTCGTACTATTAGACGCTCTTTGCGCTTCTAGATGGCACACTCTTATTAATGTCATACTCTGCATATTCTATATTCATCTTTGGACAGAGTGTACAAACATCTGCTTGACCATTACACCAATACCTCATGTGGCAGTCTATCTTCCATAGAAATGTCCCTTTTTTTTTGCTGAGATAGCCTAGCTTGCTCAACAATCTATATAAACTTTGATGTCTTCCTTAATAAAGTGTGTGTGCTTCTTGGTATTACTCACCCTGAGTCCTTCATATTGAGAACAGCCAGGCATGTGAGGATTGAAGTGAGGTGAGGACCACAGGGCCACTCTTAGTGTTTCTCTGAGAGCACAGCATAGTGAGGATGTTATCGTTACAAGTGCATTTTCTCATCAGGGTCACTAAAGCCAGCTGACAGATCTCACCTTTTTCCCAGCAGTAAGCAGATATTTGTTACTGCAGATGGATTTGCTACACTTGGTTTTTTATATGCGTGTGATATTCGCGTCCTTGCATTGGGGGGAATGCTCATCAGCCCAAGCCTTGGTGATATTTTTATGAATGAAGTTACCCATGCTTTAGCACATCTGCTGTCAGTATCTGCTGTCGCTATCTGCTGTCAGTAACTTTTATTGTGTTGGTTCACTGAGAGCATGAATAGACAGTCGCTCTAGATGGTGTGTTGTGTTGTTCAGGTGCATTCCAGGAGAGCCTTTATATGTTTAGCCCACCTCTACTGGATTTTGATTTGGCCCATAAGGAGTTTAAGACCATCTGATGTTTACTGAGGTGTGATTGAGCTCCTTTGGAGACCCAATATGGTCTTCAGAATGCGATAAAAATTGTGTATGGCATTTTCCTCTGCATACATTTGGATCTCACACACCACAACTCATTCCACCGTTGCCTGATTTGTATTTAGATCTGGTTCGTATTTGCCACTGCTGTCTGGTGGTGCTGGATGAGTGGTTGTTTAGTTTTGCTGGTGCATGTTACTCAGCAGGTTGCCGATAGTGTTTTTATCAAACCAGTCTTGATGCTTTTTGTGGGCGTAGCCGGTGGTTTAGGCTCCTGCGTGCAGAGTTGATGCAGGCTCATCTGAGCTTCCCCATATCTTCTAACCTCAGGGATAGCTGGGGCTCCATTAGTTATTGTTTCAGCATTCCTTGGGTTGTGCAGTTCAGCTTTTTCTCACTGGACGTTCGCTGCAGTAGTTGGGGACCCACTGACACATGAAGTCTGGCCATAATCATATGGTGGTTGACTCATGACAGGCCATGTCCACTGTGTTGGCCTGCACTGAGCCCTGAGGACCACTGCTTCCCCAAGGCTCCCCTAACAACACAGAGGCCTGGCAGGAGATGGAGGTGATGTAGAGGAAATGTAGCAGCAAGGGAGGACTTATGAAACCATGCTGCTTCCCACATCACCACGTAGGCTTGCCAATGGCAGCAAGCTGTAATGAGATGGTGCAACAGGATGGCAAGTAAGCATGCACCTTGCCTCAAGATACTATACTTCTGCACTAGATATCGTAACACCATGTCTCACACACACACACACACTAGATACACCTACACACACACACACACACTTTAGATACACCTACACACACACACACTCAAACATGGAGTCTTTTCCTCGATTTGCACTCCATAGTTAGGATGAGTGCATGCATTCAGCAAACAGAAACCTGCAATTTGATAGAAAGGTGAATGGTATGCTACAACAGGACATGTGCCACTGGCTCCTGTACCCAGTAGCAGTGCTTCACTGGACATGTGTTAAATAAACTGAAAAATAAAAGATTAGTCAAGAAATTAGGCTTATCCCTGTTTTCTGTGAAAATACCAGACTATGACACTCCAGTTAATCTGCGTGTAGGTCTACAAGAGTTTGTTTAGTCTAGCAGATTATACTTGACGTGCTGGCTTAGCAGTTTTATTGACAAAGATTGTCAGATGGAATTGCGTATCACGTATACAGGACAACTATTCTGCCATCCAAGGGTTAGTTTGTTCTGCCAATGCTGCTCTAGTAATCTTAATGACACATTTCCCTGCCTGTTATTTTAGTCTTCACATATTCATTCATTCATGAGATAACTGTTGAAGACAGTACATGCTATTGGAGCTTGCTGTCACAAATGGCATTAGCAGAATACGTAAGCCACATTTCCCTCGGTACTAACCATAAATTAGTGATGGAAACCATTCATAGCTTGCTTATTTATCACCACTGAAATGCTTTCATTTATCAGGGCTTTTGATGGTCTTTTAATTTCAGTGCGTTTTTATTTTGCCCATGTTAATGGGATTTCAGCATAAAATGTATTTCACTGTACTGTCTGTATGTCTGCCTAGCAATCCTCCTAATCATCCATCCTACCATTTATGCATGCATCCATCCATGCAGTGTACTCGGATGCTACACTGGTCATACGATGCCTTCTGTCCTTTATCATCACTCTCTCTCCTTGGCTTTACATTCAAATGTACATTTTTGAAAAGTTGGTAGTTAATTCCATCTTTTTAGGTTATACAAAATCCTCAACAGCATGTGACCTGGTTAGGGAATAGAATCCCCAGAGTGTCTGGTCATTGCCTTGTACATGCAGAGAAACAACCGTGAAACACAGTGTAGAGATTTAACCCTGCGTGTATGTTTAGTGGAGCTCTCTACAGTTCTGTTATCAGTTTAAACTGAAAACTGTGTCTTCTGGGCACATTTGACTTCAGTTATTCAGGAAACAAACTTTCAAATAACCCTTTTTTGCATTTGTCTTTGCTGACATTCCAAGTTTTCTACCGTATTCACCCACACACCATACACACACACACACACACACACACACACACTCTACCCCAATGTTGATTCCACACCTTTCCATCAGCTGTAATTACTGTAATGAGGGATTAGTAGGAGCACTTATTACTCAACCTATTGTTTGCTTGTGCTGTTTGTATGCACATTGGTTGTCACTTTCAGATTGCAATTACAGTTTAAGCAAACTACCTTCCACTCAAGGCCTGCTGAACTAATACAAAGACTCAACAAAATGCTCTTTGTTTTCTTTACATCTTTTGAATACCGAAGACATTACTGTATGTATTATCAGACCCAAAGCATGTTACATGCCTCATTTCCAATATATTTACATATGAGCGTATCAGACGACCCTAATGTCACGGGGAGATTCTTCTCATGTCCATTCCCTTTCTTCATCCCTGATTTCTCTCTCTTCCTGGTAGGCTTTTGTTCGAGCGTGTGAACTATTCTACCTCCCTCCGCTCATGTCACACTTTTATCTTTTATTTTCTCCTATGTTTCATTGCCGTAAGATTCAACTCAAACATTTGCCTTTCAGCTCTTGTCCAAACTAATACTAAAACTCTCACAGTGAGCTGTTTACAGATGTACATTATCACTACACTGTCCTCACTTATCCTGTGACGAAGTGATCAGCATGGGCGTGGGGGGCGTGGTCAGCGTGGGGGTGGGGTTTCATAGGCTTCTGTTGTCTTTAATGGTTGGGAGAGCAGCTCATCCTGTCTCTCCGTCTTCTTCTGTTACCAGGCCACAGATCCCGATGCTGGGCGTAATGGTCAGGTGTACTACCGCCTGCTCACGCACACATCCCTCTTCACCATCACTCCCAACGGCAGCATCTTCACCGCCGTGCCTCTGGACCGCGAGACCCAGAGTCAGTACGAGCTGGTGGTGGAGGCTTCAGACGGCGCTGTGGACCCTCGCCGCACCACCCTCACACTGCTGGTCAGGGTGTTGGACATCAACGACAACAGTCCCGTCTTCTCCCAGCGCACCTACGTGGTGAACGTGGCCGAGAACACTCCGGCGGGAACCACCATCCTGCGTCTCGCTGTAAGACCCGCTGCAGTGTCCACGCCTGAGCACCCAGAGTCTGGAGCAGGCTGATAACATTGTTGCACTGGTTAGGTCTCAGATCACTAATCACTGGGATGGGTCTTAGCTCTCCTCTCTAAAGCCTGACCGTGTTTGACGTGTCCTCAGGTTTGGGTGAAGTTTATAAAAGCTCTGCTGCCTCATGCCACTTTTTGCTCTCTAGTAATTGACGCATTTTGAATAATCTTTCTTTACGCATATTCGTAGACTTTAGATCCATTAAGTCATCTTGCAAACTTTTTTTTCGTTCATCAGGGGCCATTCTTGGGCTTTAGAGAAGCCCCTCCCAACCACCTCACAGACGTGTAGTGCTTAAACGCTGCCTTTAACATCAAAGCCTCCGGCCCTATCGGAGCAGTGCGTATCCATTTAGTCATCCCTGTTTCCGAGGCCTCTCAAAGGAAAGCTTTCAAAACGATAAACTGGAGAGCCGACTGCTCGGTAGCCTCAGTAGAGACTTAATTCACAAATGAGAAGGGGCCCATTCTCTCATTTCCATGGGGGATCCATGTTTAATTTAACAAATGTTTATGATGTGCTTGACAGACTCAGCGGGTGAAAAGCACAAGGCTGCCTTGCCCAAAACGCCTCATGGAAATCGTGGAAACCGCGGAAATTGCGGAAAACATGGAAAAACACGCCTCTTGATGTTTACTTATTTGCTTTCAAGTACACTCGGGAATGCGACTGTCACGCTGACGTAAACGGAATGTAATTACCATCATATTCTGAGTAACTTCTCGGCAGTGTTAAAGGGCAGAGAAGCAGAGGTGCAGTTGGGGAGATGGAGGAGCAAGCGTGTGACTGACAGCGTGAGACGACAGCGCTCGTGACATATTTTTATCTCGCCGTCGCTGCCACCCCCAGGCCCCTGGGGTGCAGGCTGGTGTCAGAGTGCTGTGGGCCCTTGTGACAGCCTCCGATCTGGGCTAGATGAAGCGCTCAGCCTGCCTGTGCTGCTGACGACCCTTTATTTATATATTTCGGTGAATCTTTGAGATGAGTGTAGAATGTAATTCCCTGTGCATCAAAGGGAGGATCCTGAAAGGTTCCCTCACCCACACAGAGACCTGCCTACCCTTAGCTCCCTCCCCTCTGCCTGCCAGACTGACTTCCTTTCTAATCAGGCACATGGGCTTTGAGCCAGGAGAACTCATTTATGTATTGTGGGTGTGGGTGGGTGTGTATGTGGGAGTGGGTGGGTGTGTATGTGGGTGTGTGTTTTTGTATGAGCATGAATGTGCACACATGAGTATGTGTTTGTAAAGGTTCGTGCTTGTTGGGGGGTCCTGACCTTCTGACGTCCACTGTGCGTGCCCTCCGTGGTCGGCTCCGTCTCTAATGTCATTTCCTCAGTCTCACAGGCACTCGCAGTCTCCCTTCCTCTGGCACAGGCTACACAATGTCATGATTCTCACTGATTGATCCACATTTCTATTTTTTTTTTGCATTTTGTTTCATTTGTCATCTACTACGACATGTTTTGTATGTTAATTAAGTAGACTACTAAGCAGCCTAAGCGTCTCTCTCGCCCCCTGCAGGCCGTAGATGCGGATCTGATATCTAACGTGACGTACAGGATAAGCACAGAGGCGGCTCGCCAGCTCTTTGCTGTGGACCGGATCAGCGGAGCACTGTCTGTGCTGCAGGCCCTGGACTTCGAGGCTCTGGGCCAAGACGGTGCCAACTACACCTTCCAGGTGGAGGCTCTGGATTATGAAGGGGGTCTTGCCTCCTGGAGTGGCTACAGTAATTGTACGGATTACAGTAAGTGGACAGACCGAGCTAAGTGTGATGTGAAGGCCTCCTGCCCCATGGCCTCATGGGAAGGCCTTCTCCCCCACGCCTCATGGCCGCCTGCTTTTACTGCAGTGCTGGTCTTCACTGTTAAGGCTCCTTAAACTGGCAAGAGGGTTCAGAAGATCTCATTCTCTCTGCCAAATAATGATAAAACTGCAAATATTACTTACTTATGGGTAATGCCACCATTGATGGGCTTCCCACAATACCCATGGATTTGATCCTAGAATTCAGTTAGCCTAGAGAGGTACAGTGGCTAAAGGTTGGCGGTGCATCTGCCTGCCTGCTTCTGCAGTCCTGCTCTGCTTTCTCCCTGGCTGACGGTGACGTGGGTGACGGATGAAACTCGTGTGTGAGTGACTGTGCTGGCGTGGCTCCTCCAAGCGTGAAAGACTCATTAGCGTTGTGACTGCAATTATGTCCAGATTAGAGCAAGAACACTCTCCATTGCCACAGAAGATTACCCGCAGGATCAAAATGGAAGGATTAGCCACCTCCATCTTACAGATGTGTGTGTGTGTGTGTGTGCGTGCATGCATGTACTGGAAGATGTTATTTACAGCTTCTATCTATCAGACTTTTGGAACTGATAACAGTAGTTTTGAGATCAGATCACTTCAGGTTTTTCAGAGGTGCTTACCAGCAGTAAATTAGCCAGATCCTGCATCACAGCTACGCAGGAGGTGCCCGTGGACGTATATATGAGAGCGCAGTTTATTTAGAAAGTGTGTACATTTGCTAACTTGTGCTTGGCTGCTGCATTTGTGTGATTTTAAATCTGCTATATTTAAACCTCTGAAGTGCTTTACAAATCCAACTTTGCTTTGATTCTTGTTTATGAAGTTATGGAAGTTATTAGGAAAAGTACCATTTTCCTAAATCTAGTACCATTTTCCTAAATAATATTTAGTTCGTTATTGGCCACAGAGAGCAGCCGAATGAATGGATACAGCAGATGTCACAACTCTCTTCCAGATTTTCCCCTTCTGCTCTTGAAGTCTTTGTGTCTCCTGATTCTAGGAATTTCTGTTTTATTTGAAGGAACTTCTCGCGTTGTGGTGATGGATCACGCTGACTGTTCTGAATCTGCCTTCTTCCTTGCATTTCTTTTTGTAGGCATGGCAGTCAATAGCATTTGTACTGGCATGAACGACATCTTGAATCCTGCCTTTACTTTTACGTGTGACTTAAATCTTAACTTACGGTAGAAACAATCTGCATCTGAACATGTTCTTAAAAGGAAACCAATTAAATTCACATTCAGCCCATGGCGAAGTGTACCAAGCATCAGATCTCCTGCAATAAAGGTGTGTTAGAAAAATGTAACTTTCGCTGAGAAATTTCAGAAATTGATTAGGTGGTTGAATTCTGTTTAGATTTGTTCTGAACTTGTGCTAGAAGGCAAAACTCTGTCCATCCTCCTACGTGACGGAGGTAGAGAGAGAGAGCTGAGAGCTCGGGGGAATCTCCTAGTGTCTCTCTTTTTTTCTTACCAACCTGCTTTTCCATCTGCTTCCTCTTGCCATCTGCTCCCTCTCCATCTGTATCTCTTCTTCACCTTTTAATACATCTCTCAATATTTGAAACCATCACCTGTCAGTGGGTGTTCAGAATGACACCTATTACACCTCTGTGCAGACGTATGGAAGGCTTTGGTCCCTCGCGTGTGTGCCTGTGTGCCGCTTCCAGGCTGAGAGCTCCGTCTCTGGTAGCGTATGGATCCCTGTCGCTCCGCGCGTCTCTAGCGCCCGTAGCCGTAAATGACGGGCTGACGGGGCTGTTGTGGTGACGGAGCAGCAGGTGAACGGTGTCTGTGCTCCACTCGGCCCACTGGAAGACACAGCACCACCCTTTTACCCCGCCGAACACCCATTTTCTTAACACTTGATATCTGATTTTAGTTGGATCCTTCTAGAGAGAAACATGTGCACACACACACACACACACACACACACACACTACTGCAGAGATGCTAACTGATGAACTGATGACAGTGGACATGTGCAGAGGGACGAGAGCCCAGTGTGTGATCTGGACCTGCCGGCTCCATCGTCCTGTGCTGCCGTTACTCTGACGGAAATGATGGACAGCACTGCTTTCTCTTTTCTTCACACCCTCAGCGACTCGTATTGTCCACACTGGGGTATCGCTTCACGTCCGGGGTAAATCCTGAGTGACGAGTGTTGGGAGCATCAGGTCCTGCAATGAAATATGGCACTTCCCACCCAGCTAATTAGCTCTCCGTCCATCATCATGTCGCAGCCAGATGCAGGCTGGATAACACAGACATGGAGCACTGTGCTTCCCAGTGTAGTGTAAGTGTAGGGCTGGGGTTGTGCAGAATCAACCAGCCTCTCATCCGTCTTGTTCTATACGTCTGTTTCAGGATATGAATGACTTTGCTCCAGTCTTCACTCAGGCGGTTTACAGAGGGATGGTGGCTCCCAATGCCCTGAAGGGAACAGTCATCACCACTGTTCTCGCCACCGACCAAGACCCTCCTGTGAGTAGTTGCACGCTCTGGAAAGCCTCACACACACACACACACACACTGGCAAAAGCCAGCTAGCATCACTATGTTAATATTTGCTTGGCTCTGAAAGTAAAAATGTATTTTTGTGTATGAGTAACCATCATGGCAGTTAGACGGTTACGTAATTTCATAACGACGACTTCTGAACCCACTTAGTGTCTGTAAAAACAACGGTGAGACCCATTAGTGGACAACCGATTCGCGTCTCCCCTCCGGTCTATAATTCATTTAACGAGGCCGGTCCCTGTGGTGTTGGAGGGGGGAGTGTGAGTGGCACCAGTGTCCCCTCCCCTCTCCTGTCCCGCACGCCCACGCTTCCGACACGTGTCCTGATTAGCGCCCTGACCGACGAGTGCAGCTGAGCCGTTTGCCGATGCCGTGTCACAGTCGGCCTGCGTCTCCGTTAGACCCGCGTGACCCGCAGACGATCCTGTCCGTCACGCCCACGCTTCCGACACGTGTCCTGATTAGCGCCCTGACCGACGAGTGCAGCTGAGCCGTTTGCCGATGCCGTGTCACAGTCGGCCTGCGTCTCCGTTAGACACGCGTGACCCGCGTGACCCGCAGACGATCCTGTCCGTCACGCTGTCTGCGAGGCTCCGGATGAAACGCCTTGCAAGATCGAGAGGCTTTGGGTGTCGGCGGCCTGTGAGAGGGGAGAGTTCGCTGCCAGGCCTGCTGGAAGGAGCACAGCGCCCCCTGGTTCCCATAGAGATCTGCGCGTGACAACTGCACAAAAATAAAAGAAAAAGAAGCAGAAGGGAAAAAAAAACATATTTAATACAACATGAAAAAATGTGTCAGCATATTTTTTTTTAATGAGTGGTTGAGTCACCACAGACCTGTGGTGGAGACAGCCGGATCTGCTAACACATTAGCGGCATTTGCCTTTAGAGATGTATAGAGCACTCAGGATAGGCGGAGGGTCACTGTAATGTGGTTGATTGACTGCGTCATGGTGGATGCTGGGTGGGGTTGTGGTCGTATGTGGTGTTGGAGCGCTGTGGGCCAGCAGCCCGTAGGCTTCCTTGATTGGTGCTCATGTCCGAGTCCTCCAAATGACTTTCCTGCTTAGGTCAGTGAGACAGGCAGAGAGAGGTGTGTGTGTGTGTGTGTGTGTGTGTGTGTGTGTGTGTGTGTGTGTGTGTGTGTGTGTGTGTGTGTGTGTGTGTGTGTGTGAGAGAGATGGATAAGTGGTGCATTGAGTTTTTGCAATTTCTTTTTTTTTTTATATATATATATACACGCATCTCCTTCTGTAACAGAAACCCATAGTTTGCACTTACACACTAACCACTTCAGTAGACATACCTGTCTCACGGCTTCATTTTTGATGTGTCCAGTTCCATGTGTTCAGGCAGTCAGCTTGCGACCCCGTGACCTCTACTGGCAGGGTGTGATTTGGGAGACGGGCTGTTCTGGACACCGCAGTGACACTGACATGATCGGGACACGGACACTGCTCAGGGAGGAGCGGGTCTCCTGTAGTGCTACTGCAGTGTCTCTGGTGCTTTTATACATGTCATTGTCACGGCTCATGGACATGTCCAGCTAACAGATGTCCTGTGGTCAAACCCTCATCACGGAGGAGGATTTGGACGGTGGTTACCATGGCCACACATGGGTTGCACCTAACTGTTATATTACTTATTCTCTAGACTATAGCTGAATGCAACTAACAAGGTTTGCAACAAAGTTTATAAATTGCCATTTTATAAAGAAAGGAGTTTCAAAGATGAGCAGTTGTAATTGGTTATTACAATTCTTAACATTCTTTTGTTAGTTTTACATGTTCTGTTATGCAAATAGCTGTAATAGTTTATATTAGTTATATTATAATAGTTATATTACTGCTGTTTAAATGCACAGTGTTGAGAACTGTATCATTTCATTTTTATGTAGGAACAGGGTATGTAATTATGCTTTGTAGATGTTTGCTACTATGCAGGCCATGAATGCATACATGGACTTTTCATTCATTATCCGTACCGCTTATTCCAGCTAGTCGGCGTCACGGGGGGGCTGGAGCCAATCCCAGCATCTCCGGGCGAAGGCAGGGTACACCATGGGCAGGTCGCCAGTCCACCACATGGCCAACACGCACACACTCACACCTATGGGCAATCTAGAGTGACCAATCAACCTAACATGCATGTCTTTGGACTGTGGGAGGAAACCGGAGTACCCGGAGAAAACCCACGCAGGCACAGGGAGAACATGCAAACTCCACACAGAGCAGCCCAGACGGAGAATCGAACCCAGACCGACTTGCTGTGAGGCGACAGTGCTAACCACCACGCCACCATGCTGCCCGCATACATGGACTTTAAAGCTTAAATTGCGATGTTGGTCATAATTTATATGACCATGTATATTATTATGATTTGTGAAGAAAAATCCACAAATTCAGTACTGCAACTCATTGTACACCTACAAGGTATTTCTAAGAAATAATTGTTTCTTATGAAGGGGCTGGTAAGTGTATACATTTAAACATACAGGATCACTGAACTCCACACACACACACACACCTGCGGGTCTGATGTTATGTGGACAGGCAAAGCTTCATGGGATGTGAGTGCAAGACCAGCTCCCCTGATGGAGGGTAATGGACACTCGGCTGCCTGCCAGTGGACTGTGGTCCCAGCTCCAGCGTCCCGTCCCCCCCCCAGCAGGGTCAGATGCCCAGGAGCAGGGCCACCTCTGTGGGCCTCGGCACAGGGCGACAGGGCCCTGTCAGAATGGACGTGTATATCTCCAGCACCCGGATCCAGAGGTTAAACTGCCTGAGTGAATAACTGTCAGCATGGCACAGTGTACAGCTGAGTAGCTGAGACCACATTCGTTGGCTCGCTGCTGTGAAGCTCTGTACGTTACATCTGAGAATAGAAACAAAATATGAGAGTTTCCAGATGGAACTGATGTCTGAGGCTGTCGGGCCTTTGTGTGTGTGTGTGTGTGTGTGTGTGACTGTTTCACACATGTGCTAAGTTATATATGGTTTTCCAGATTAAGCTCTGTCTTGCGCAGCTATGGGGATTAGCTGTTGAAAGCTCTTTATATCCTAGAACTAGGTAGAATTGTGAAAAATAGTTTTGTGCCAATAAGAAAACAGACAGAATTTTTTTAATCAGTTTTGGTAACTTTAATTAATGACCCCATTGAGAGCCAAAAGGCCCAAAAGTGCCCCAAGCTGCTACGTCAGTGCACCATCCGTGCTGGAATACACCATGCAGACAAACTCTGCCATCAACATGTTGCTGTATTCCTGTATGAACTTCAGATGCAACTATATCCCAGTCCCTCTCTGCCTCTCACAAAGCTCTGAAATGGCCCCTGCTGCAGCCCCCAATCGTGTGTATCTGTACGCCCAGGTCAGAGTCCGTCACTCTGATGACCTTTCTTTGCTCTTCCCGTCCACAGCAAGGGGAGTGTAAGGGACGATGGCGGTAGGCTTGTGAAGATGTGCCAACATCCCTGCCCTTCCTCTGGGTTCTGTGGGAAGCCCCACATCCACACGTAAATGGTGCAACAATTAAAGGATGAATAATTAAGCTTTTCTCTGGGAGGAAACGCCAGTGCGGCGCCACGCCGAACGATGCCGACACGGCCAGCAATAAATCAAGCCGCCCCTGAGTAAAAGCTGTGCAGCGGGCAGGAAGCGTTGAGCAGGAAGTGCATTTGAGGTGGCGTGTAGGTGCTCGCAGGATCACCCAAACAAAGATGTTAAACAGTTCACAGGTTTTATCCCACCACGGAAACACCTTGATGTCTTTTTAGTGCTCTGATTAGGTGGAAAAGGCTGTAAATCGGTGAAAATCGTTGGTCTGTTAATGATCTTGGGGCAATTTTGGTGGTTATAAATGTGTAATGGTGCCCCGTAGGTGTTTGTATTGCTGAAACTACTTTGGAACGGAGCTGATTTTAATAATAGCAAAAGTTTAAAAACACACCCCAAACCCGAGCTGTGTCTGTGTGTGAGATGGTGAGTGGCTGTGTGCATGAGTGTGTGGTGATGTGAGCACAAGGACGTTTTTATGAGGTCCCCAAAAAACAATATCCATACTTTAAACAATGAAGTTGAGTGATGTTGCCATGCCAACACCTGCTTGTTTGCTCAGGCGCTGCCGTAATGTCAGGTTAGATGTGAGAGACCTCCATCATCAGCGTTTCCCTTGACACTCTCAGACTGAAGAGGTCAGGCAAGCATACAGGATCACAAGCTAATGGCATCTAATGGCAGATTAATGCTTAGTCATTTGGTCTTCTGTGTCTTTCCCCACAGCAGACTTTCCCCATAGCAGATGAGTGTTGTCATCATTGACCGTCGTGACCTGAGGTTACATTTGTGCCCTCCATCCTCCTCTTCCTCTTCCTCCTCTTCTTCTCTTTTTCTTCTCTTTTTTCCTGTATGTACGTGTCAGTGTTCAAGTCTTGACATTGTTTACTCTTGCCTGAAACTCAAGACGAGACTTTTCAGTGTTAAATGTTACATCGGAAACGTGAAAATCTCGTCTCAGAAAGACACAGATCCAGCGTGAAACAGCAAAACCAAATCATTTTTTAAAGCTCCCCTGTTATGTATCTTGGCTGTCGAATGTATGACTGCAGAATAACCCCCCACACACACACACACACACACACACACACACACACACACCCTTCTGGACACTTAATGGCTGTTTGTGTTTACCGTAGCACAAAGCGTGAAATGTTTACAGAGGAACAGTTGAGCCCTGAGAGACGCTCCTGAGCTGGAGCAGTGAGGTGTTACTCACTGACTAAAATCTGGCCCGGAGCAGACGCAGCACTCTGGACGACCGGGGTACACGGCGCGGGAGAGAGCAGAGCTTTTAGCACTTACTGCCTGCTATGTGCTCGCGTAGCAGCTTGCTGAGTGGTGATTCGCTGGTTTGCTCTGCACGCACGGTGAATGGTTGTTGTTTGAGTTGAATACTCATCTGTTTGCATCTGTTGGACAAGTGTGGTGTAAATGAGTTGTACAAATATTGTGCCTTGGTCTAAGTGCTTCTCAATGCAGACATGACGTGATGATTACAGTTACTGTGTTCTTAAAGAGGTTGAGCAGTTTGTGTCAGAGACAATTCAGAAAAATCCTTCTTTTTATTTTGTTGGTAATGGCACAGATCAGGTGAGGTGACTTTTTTTTCCCCTTTTATATGAATTAGAAGTTAATGTTGTAATACGCTTTAATAGAATGAAGTTAGACTTGGTATTACAGAACGTAATATAGGGAAAGCCCGTTTACGTAGAGCAGTGCGTTCTAGACAAAATGACGTATTGCAATTGCACTGTTGTGTATTGTTGCAGTGATGTTCCTTGCGCTACAGTGAAAACACATTGATACTGTATTTTTATTTCAATTATTCTTGTTGGATGTTGCATTGTGTTTTATTAGACAGCAACAGAACTCATCTGGAGCATGAGATGGTGTGGACACTTGCATCATACTGTTAACACTCATGTGATAGAGGACGTGTGTGTGTGTGTGTGTGTGTGCGCTGCAGCTGTCATGGCAGAGGCCAATACTGCAGTCCTGATTAATAAACAGGATGTTTTGGGGCATATTTACATGCATGGCTGCTGATGGCTCTTGTTCTTCCAGCCATCCCAATTATTTCCTCTCTGTGTAGAGTCAACATGGCGGTTTGGTTGCACCAGGCTGTAATCCTTCGAATCCGAACGTTGTAGGGAACTGTAGTTTTAGCAAATCTATAGGGGTTTGTATGGAACATAAACAATGGATGTTAAAGGTTTAGGCTTTGCGCTTTTATGACTTCACTTTAAATCCAGTGAAGTCACTCTAGCTCGTTATAATTCCTACGAGGTTTATGTAGGTGCTGCTAGCCAAGAGCAGGACTGGGGTCCCCATTGTCCTGGCCATTACAGCCTCACCCATCCCCATCACAGTGCAGTACCTCTGTAATTCCTCTTTAATCTCCTTTGCTATCGCTTCCCTGAGAAACCATGGCTTTCCTTCTGTCCCTTTCTGACACACACACACACACACACACACACACACACAGCTGCCTGCAGCGTCTACGTAATGCTCCCCAGCAGATGTGAATAAAAGCTGCTATAATAGTCATAAATAATCATTCCTATTGGATATGTATTTATGGTAAGTGGATGTGTCTGGCCACAGGGGACGGCGGCGGGCAGAGTGCGTTACCAAGTGGACCAGGAGAAGTCGCCCTACAGCGGCAGGATCTTTGACGTCGAGGAGTCGTCGGGGAGGGTCGTCACAAAGGTCAACCTGAACGAAGAGCCCACCGTTACGTTCCAAGTACGTCCAGAGCAGCCCGAACACCTCGGCCCAAACACCGTGTGGTGCACCTCTGACCTGCGTGTCCTGTGCGTTTGTGTGTAGCTGGTGCTGATTGCCTATGACGACGGCGAGCCGATGAAGCTGAACCGGACGGTGGTGGAGATCACTGTGCTGCAGCCCTCCAGGATACCCATCTTCACGGAGGAGGAGTACCGGTGCGTCCACTCCAACACGCCTGCAGGGCGGCGCTCTGACGCTGCCCCTTTCCTGCCAGAGCTTAGTAACCCCAGCACGCTGCCGCACCCCGCGGCTCCAGCGCGTTGCTGCCCCAGATCCCAGTTCCATTTCAGAGCAAAACAGATTTCAGCATTAACATTGCGATGGCCAATCGGTGAGGGCTTACTTGAGTTATTAGCACCTTCCGAGCTGCTTGCTTTGCTAATCTGAAATTGAGGACATGACTCATACGGTACTAGTGCAACATGAGTTCAAGCAGATGTAAAATACGAACATTCAGCGCTGTAGTTCAGAAGCAGAGCTGGGCTGAAAGCCGCAAGGTGCAAAATGCTGTGTTTGTGAAAAAGGAACAAATTGATTCCATCTGAAGGCAATAGCTTGCAGTGTTTTCTCTATGGAAAACTCATTTGGGCAGAGCAGAACTAGCTACCAAAGGTAAACGACAGAACTGCATTTCATTTGGGCTTATCTGTTGTTCCTGGCTGCTGGTCCATGCTCTGCTATGCTTTGTGCAGTTAGTATGTCTGTGACCTGTAAACGCAAAGCTCTCTGGGTATGGAGCCTGCTGTCAGTAATATAGTTGGTGTTTCAGGAAGAAAGACAGATAACCACCAGAACATGCAAAACCATGTTCGACATAGTGGGAGTGTGTCTGCCCGAGACACTGCAGCCGGCTGTGATGCTCTGTTGTTTGTCGCTATATAAAAGTGTGTTGCTCTGCCTCAATCTGCTGCTGTTGGATCCAGTGCAGCGGCGTAGTGTTGATAGCAGAGGGTTTGATCAGAGGCGCGATAGGAGGTGACTGTGAAGAGCTGTAGCTTTTTTGTTCACAGTGTTGGTTTGTGGGGGGGAAAAAAGTCAGCTAATTCTAACATTTCAGCTTTGATGCATAGTTATTTTCAAAATAAGTGAAGATAGCATTTGGATATCATGAAGAGTTTTTAGCTTCTCCTCAAGGTCAATCAGTCAGATCTTTAACATTCCCTGTATCTGTATTGAGAGCAACAATGTAAGACCGGTTAATGTGATTTCTCAGCTTCAGTGGATACCAGTTAAGAGGGAGAGCATAAATTTACCCTCCCTGTTTCTTTTCTAGTGTGGAGTTGGTGAAAAAACGCATATTTAAAATGTTAATAATTCTTACCACTAAACAGGGAAAGATTATTCAAAACTGAGCGTACAATGAATTCATTCTTGAAGAATACTGAACATACAATTAATTTATTCTCTTGAACTTAGAATTAACTAATTTTTAAAGAAAATTCAGCTTTTTATTATCATGATAATTCAGTTTTTTCATGGACACGCTGAATCGCTTTGGTCTTAATGAGGAAGTTGTATGAATATGCGGCTACAGGTGCCCTGAGCTGGACACTCATTGCCACAGGGCATTCTGGGGCATTCTTGGTTGTTTCCACACCAAGAGGGAACACGTCCGTCGTTTAAGCCCTGCCTCTTCTGGTTTAAATATTGGATGTGCTGCACTTCGGCAGCCTGAGTGTTTAAGATCATGTGATCTGCCCGGGGGGGGGGGGTCTAACAGAGGCCCTGCGGGGCCTGAGTGTCTGGAGGGTTGAGTCCATCCCACGGCCCTCACTGATCATCCAGCACTGGGTCTCCTTTGGGATTGACATTCTGCCATGTCGGTGGAATGACCTTCACACCAGTGAGGCGTTTGGCTTGTTTTGTTTGTTTTGGGGGTTTTTTTTTCTCCCCCTCTCAGTCAGTGAGAAGATTTTGAACGTTAATCTCCTTCGAGCTTTAATACTTCCATAACAAGATTTTGATCTTAATCTCAGTATTTATTTTCTTAATCTTTATGCAGTGCTCAGTTGTTGCATGTTGTACGGTGCATTAAGGAAACTGCAAAGCCACCCGCCTTTCTTCTGTTGCTCAGCTGTCGGGGAGCCATCGTTTCCAGGTAGAATAAACATGCTTCTGGCATCGTGCATGTGATTTAGGTGATCGGACAAGCTTTCCGGCTGTTCACTGTGCATGTGTCCTGGTCATCGGACACATTTGTTCACTGTGACACACCAGTTTGCCCCAAAGCTTCTCTCTGTCCCATCGCTCTGCAGAACAGGACGAACCAAGCGTGGTGACGTGATAACGAAGCAGTGCACAGCTGCAGAGATGACCTTTCACCCGAATCCCCAAAGTCCTTCCTTAGCCTACAGAAGTCTGTATTCATCACATTATGACCAAGGGCATTCGTCCCTTTATCACCACGTTATGACACACATGACGACCACACTAGCTTACCACGCTGCTTACGCTCCTCTCAAATCATACTGTAGAGATTTTTAACTGTCAATTAGCTCACGATAACCAGAATGCAATATTGACCAAAGGATATTTCCCACAAAGGGTGCAATATTTTATGCTGACCATGCCCTGCTGTGATTAAACCTTTTAATGAAAGGGAATTATCTAATGATGGGACTTAAATTACTTCATGTTCATTAAGTCAATGTTCCAATTAATAAAAGCCATCACAAATGGACCAGACCTTCAGTTTAGAAGTTAATTAAATCAAGTGAGCTAATGTAGTATCAAAAACTCTCCACTCCATGTTGACATGAACTAAAATAATTAGATGTCACTCATAGTGGTAAAGAGGTTAGCCTTTTTTTTTTTTTTTTTTTTTTTTTAAAGAGGGCAAAAGCATAAATTCCAACATACAGGCCTACATTTAGTCTGTGAAGGTTTTATTTGGGAATGCCAGAATGTGTGATTACAGTTAACTCTTTAATTTGTTTATGGTGACACATCTAAGTGGACTTCAAGTGTTCCTCAGGAGAGCTGCCACTTCCCAGCATACCTGGCACACTGCAGTCCTTCGGTTCAAGGTAATGGTGCCCACACATAGCAACAGTTGCCATAGTGATGGAACTTCAAAGGGCAGACCTCACTCTAAATTAGGGATGATGTGCTGTACTGTACGCATAAATAGCAATGGCACGCATGCTTTGGTTTGTAGGCAGGAGGGAGGGAGGGAGGGATGGGCACTGGATAAAGGCTAAAACTTCAAGGCTAAACGCTCTAATGTTATAGCTAATTTTAGCAGCTGCTGTTAGGTCAGGTCGCTGAATATGATCCCATTAGCATAGCAAGAAGACCAATGGGGCGTTTGGTTGGGCAGACGGTGAGCTTCCTTGTATTTATCAATAAAAGGCAAATCGACTCTAGATAGACAATGTACAATGTAGGTATTGTAAGTAAGTATAGCATAGCAGTGCTTTGCTAGGCCTGTCTGGCAGGGCTTGGAAAACGAATCCTGCAGGGAGTGGAATCATTGTCAGAGTCATTGATGGTGGAGGCCAAAGTAATTAAATACAGATCCAACATCCTGTCTGCTGTACACTTTTGAATGTATAGCAACGATGAGCTGGCTAATTCCCAGAAATGCTAACGGGATCTCATGCCATTTATGTAAACTGAAGGAGGCAAACCAAGCAGTAACAGTAGATGATTAGCGAGAACAAAGTTTTGGAGTTTGCATGCCATTCTCAAAGGAAACTATTTTTTCAAAACAGTTTTAGTAATGCCACTGGGATGGACAGTTAAAGGATTTTTCTTCCCATATAAACATGCAGTGCATTTTTAACGTTTCTTTGATGTTTTAGTATGGCAGCCAATTAAGACAAATTTCAGCTGAGCTAAATTTTTCGTTTTTTTCCCCATTATCCGTGCGTCTCGCAATGATTTCGCTGGTGCTTACACCAACCTCATTCAAAATCCGAACACGCTTTCACTCCAAAGGTCAGCAGAGGCACAGGTGGGCATCCGTCCAGCCCACACAGGGCAGGTGTTCCGCCCGTGGGGATGGTGGTGACGGAGCCGTGCTGATCGTGTTTGCTCGTGAACACCTCATCATGGGGCCACTGACAGGAGTCGCCCCCTGTGGGCGAATTGCCCCCTGCACGCCTTGGTTTTGCCCCGTGAGCTCCGGTACTTTTGTGAAAGCGTCATTTTAAATTTAACATACAGATTGAATATATAAATACATATATAACAGCCCCGAGACTACAGATTCAGTTTCTGCACACTCTTCAGACCGGCACTGTGGTGTTGTGTGCTCAGGGTAATAAACTGACATTACGCTATAATCTGCCGCACTTCTGTGGAAACCTTCTTTTGTGTGTGAATGTTTGTTTAGACCATGGGCTTATCAGTGGTGCACATAATTAATATGCCAGAGCAGTGTAGAAAAGGATGGTGTACACAGGAACGTATGAGCAACGTTTTGTTGACAATGTAATAATCTTGTTTAGGCGCACGCTCGTCTTATGTTTAGCCAAGAATCATTGTGAGTTTAAATATGTATATAACAGAATTAACATTTGTCTAAATATTATGCACCGACTCCTGAATACTACATTCGCTGTTGACTTTGTTGTGTTATTTTTATTCATATGCTTTTTGGTAGCTTTAGAACTGTCAAGTGTTTGGGGATTGTGGGAGTTTTAGTGCAGTACGATGACTTTGTGTTTTGCTCTCATGTCATGGGAGCAGGGCCTTGGTTCTATTTTGGCTGCAGGGTTATTCACTGTGAAGCTTCCTCTGTGCTGGGAAGTGCTCAGAAGCTGGGTGCTGACTGGAACAGAGGCAGCGTGAGAGAGCAGACTCCAGAAAAAAGAGCCCGAATGACCTGCGGTGCAGGGGAGATAGTGTTTCTCTACAGACCTCATTAGTTCCCTCTGTAACTCTTTGCTTCTGTAGAGCTGATAGCGGCACACAGGGCTTTAAGTCCACGCACACTTGTGCGGATGATATGCGTTCATATTCACGTCACAAGGGGTTTTTTGTTGATAAAAGTGTCGAGTTGTTATCCAGATCTCCATAAAATTCTGTCACTGCTCTTTGACCTTTTGCAACAGTACTGCAGTAGAAGAGGTTTGGCCCAGTGATGGTATCTATAATTAGTGCATGAAAGGATGTAAGACTGCAAGACAGACAGACAGACAGATGGACAAGCGCACAGGACTAGAATTGGTCCATTTTATGTTCTGTATTCAACACATCATGCGCCCACTTGTGGATGCCCCAAGTTAGTATGTTTTCAGTGTACTCTATACATTGCAGGATTATTATAGGTCTGTTTTCAGTGTACTCAAATCCCTGCAGGATTATTATGGTTCTGGGTATATTTTCTTCAAATCATGAAATTAGTCAGCAAAGACTGCAGTATGTTCTTCTGTAGTATTATGTGTTTTGTAATTGACTGTGCAGTCATTTCAGCTGAAGCACACAGATTATCAGGTGTGTTTTATGTGTATTGCTCCCATGAAATATTGAGAATATTTTGCTGTACAATAACAGGAGTTTGAAATGGCTCTGAATGGTGCATTAAGGAAATAGCAAACCTTGTTATCTTGCCTGAAAATTCCCTGGAACATGAGGTTTGGGGAATGTATTGCATATTGTGTATGAGTCATGAGCTTAAACAGGTTGTTGAACTAAATCTAAAATTCTGCTCCTTTAACTATTCACAATTGTGATGCCAGATGGGCTGGAAATGGAAGTGCAAATAAGGACTTTTGTTATTCTGTACTGAAGCACTGACAGCAGTGGGGAAAGCTCAGCAGTGGAGGGGAGACCCAGCCCAGTAGAGTTAGTCCCGCTCAGCAGCGGGGGGGAGACCCAGCCCAGTAGAGTTAGTCCCGCTCAGCAGCGGAGGGGAGACCCAGCCCAGTAGAGTTAGTCCCGCTCAGCAGCGGTAGAGTTAGGGGGGGAGACCCAGCCCAGTAGAGTTAGTCCCGCTCAGCAGCGGAGGGGGGGGGAGTCCCCCAGCCCAGTAGAGTTAGACCCAGCTCAGCAGCGGGGGGGGAGCCCAGTAGAGTTAGTCCCGCGGGGGGAGACCCAGCCCAGTAGAGTTAGTCCCGCTCAGCAGCGGAGGGGAGACCCAGCCCAGTAGAGTTAGTCCCGCTCAGCAGCGGAGGGGAGACCCAGCCCAGTAGAGTTAGTCCCGCTCAGCAGCGGGGGGGGAGACCCAGCCCAGTAGAGTTAGTCCCGCTCAGCAGCGGGGGGGAGACCCAGCCCAGTAGAGTTAGTCCCGCTCAGCAGCGGGGGGGAGACCCAGCCCAGTAGAGTTAGTCCCGCTCAGCAGCGGAGGGGAGACCCAGCCCAGTAGAGTTAGTCCCGCTCAGCAGCGGAGGGGAGACGCAGCCCAATAGCAGGTAGTCCCACACAGTGTGCTGATTGGGAGTGGGGCAGGTACAGGGTGTGTGTGTGTGGTGTGTGTGTGTGGCAGTGGGCGTGTGCCGTGGGCAGGGTGCCTGGTGCACTGTGACATGTATCTATTGCCATAACATGTAATATTATAATTGTAAAAGATTGTAATCCGTGATGTACCTCTTCACAAGATCGTGCCACAAAAATATTGCATAATTGCTATGTGTAAGTTTTAAAAAAGTTCTAAAGGTCTTTATAGAAATGCCAAAATGTGTACAAACGTAACAAATCTCGTAGCACTGCATGCTCCCTGTCCTTACGTAACCAAGGTAGTCCTAAGATTCCTGTACTAGGCGCACGCATGTCTGCTTTAGAAGCACGTCAGTCACACGCATGTCTGCTTTAGAAGCACGTCAGTCACACGCATGTTCAGACACTGTAGCAGGGCTTATGTTTGGATGCCAGGTCTATATTTTTTGTTTTTTGGGCCGCTGCATTTCTGACACCTAAGAGCATTTGGTGCTGCAACATCTGGTTGTGAGTGTACATTTGAGTGTGTGTGTGTGCGTGCACGCTTGTGTGCAGTTGCATGTGCACATGGTGTGTATGTGAGAGAGAGAGAGTGAGGGAGAGAAAAGTGGAGAGTGAAGCATCAGATCTCTATTTTTTCCTGGGCTACACGGTAGCCGTCAACACTCATCATTCCCCTAAAGACGGAGTTGTGGCTGCTGCATTCAGTGTTTGAATAAGAAACACACTAACGACCTTCTCCCAGTTAAGACAAGGAGGATAAGCTCTTTTATTAAGCTCTTTGGCTATTTGATTTGATTATCCATATTGCAATGACAATACATTGGCAGTCTTTTGTTTTTTGTAGTTGGCCACCTGCCATCTTGCGTAAGAAGACTCGAGTGTCTCGGTACAAGACGTGGCCCATGTGACATCAGCAGGGGCGGGTGGGTGGAGCCCTGTCAGAAAAAAGAGGCTGGATTATGTTGGTATAAGAAACTGCACCTACATGGCAGCGTTTTGTTAGGTTTAATTTTTAGCTCACCACACGCTGATGTGCTGATTTCTAATATGAACAACATGTTTGTTTCTTGATGGTGTCATGTTGTCAGTGGTCCCTGTTGGAGGAGATCAGAGCAAGTGCAAATGTGCTTCAGTAACAGCTCTTGTTTGTTAATAGCATTTAGGCTAATTAGTCATTATGCTCCCAAGCACCCCACAGTGAGTGTAAATGTATCTAATCTAGGTGCGCAGCTATACAGCCAGTGCTGCAGTGATCCGAGAGGCGGATGTTGGTCTGAGGTGGAGCCCTTTCTCTCGTCTTTAATGAAACGAGCTCGGAGGTTTCGGCGGGGGGCCCTAACGCCCCCCCTCCCCGCGTGTGAAGCAGCCCTGACCCTCACGCTTTCCCGCGAGTCTCAGCTGAAGTGCGGCGAGAACCCATTGCATTCAAATAGCTGGAGGTTTTGCCTGCTGAACGCCCTGTGAGGCACTTGAAGCACGGCGAGTCTGCGAGATGAGAGGAGAAGAGTGGCGGTGGGCGGAAGTGAGCGGACGTCTGCCTTCTGTCTGCTTCAGCCTGATGACGGTGTTTATGGCCTGAAATCTCCCTCCCCTCCGTTTGCCTCTTCTCTCTGAAACTTCCTCTGTGCACTGCTGCTGTGAGGGACTCTTGCTTCCTCTTTGTCCAGCGCGTGTCATCTTTAAGGAGCAGGGAGCGCGCACCCCCCCCCACCCCCCACTCCCTTCTGCCCTCTACATCGTATTCGTGACTTGGTGTCATTTCCATGCCGCCCAAAGGTGAAGCTTATCCAGTGCCCGAGTGCGGAGGCTGTGTTGCGTCGGTGATGGTGGTGGTGATGGCGGAGCCAGCGTTTCCCCGCCGGCCGCCTCCTGCAGGTGGAGAGGGTGGCGTGTGTCTGCCCTGCCTCTGCTCCCTCCATCGCCTTGGGGTGGTTGTTTTTATAGAGGTGCAATGGAGCGGACGGTGACTGCTGGTAATCTAGTCCCGCCATCCGCTCAGCCTCCGCACGCACGTCTGGGTGAGCCGGCCGGCCTGCCTGAATCTGTCAGTGCCACAACTGGACAAGCAGTGGAGCATTTCCTGTATCGTTATCAGATGACAGTATGATATTGAGGAGTGAAATTGCTGTGGAAGAATTGTTTTTTTTCCCTTTCGGAGTAGTGTTTAAATAAGACGGACAGTCCCACCCCTCCTGTTCTCGGCTCCTTGAACCTCTGAGTGTCTCTGTATGCTACCCCAAGCCTATTCCCCTGTCCTCTAAAACAGGGGGGTGGGGGTGTTATCCATGTCCACTGCTTTAATATCACAGAATCCCCTCATTGTCTTCTAGCGTGATTCTGAAAGCATACCATCCCTTCATCTCAGACGACGGGCACTGCTGCGCGTAAGGGGTCAAAGGGCACTCCACAAATGTTCCCCACGCTGGGGATCATGCCCTTCTCCACCACAAAATGTGTTTCTTCGTCGGCCTTGTGTGATGCCGCGGCTGAAACCTGCCGTAGCCTGTGAGGCTGATTGGAGAAGCTTGCGTGGGTGAGGGAGGCCACACCCCGCTCAGGGATGCTGATTGGAGAAGCTTGCGTGGGTGAGGGAGGCCACACCCCGCTCAGGGATGCTGATCAGGGATTGAGAAGCTTGCGTGGGTGAGGGAGGCCACACCCCGCTCAGGGATGCTGATTGGAGAAGCTTGCGTGGGTGAGGGAGGCCACACCCCGCTCAGGGATGCTGATTGGTGCATCTCGTTGCTCAGGTTCAGTCCGGTGAGTGAGAGCGCTCCTGTCGGCCAGGCCGTGGGCTTGATCCTAGCTGCGGCCGTCAACACCACCATCTTCTATTCCATCGTGGGAGGCAATGACAAAGGTGAGTGATGCAGACAGAGGGAGCAGGAGCTGTGCTCCAGAGCCAGCGTCTTCTATGCCTGTTCTCACACACACGCACACACACACACACACACACACACACCTTGTTTATTTTGTGTTGATGTAAAGCGAGGATTATGTTTAGGCAGCATTTGTAGCGCTGCCACCATGCGGAGTCGTTTATTAGCTGTGCTGGCTCCAGCGGGGGAGCTGCATGCCCTTGTTACCCCCCCCCCCCCCCCCCCCCCCCCCTGGGGGAGCGTGCTCAGTGCGTGTGCACCGTCCCTGCCTGAGGATCCCGTTTCCTGCGGCACCATTGTTCATTGTCACCATGCTCATTAGCCCTATGGACTTTTCTTATGTGAAGCAGCTAGCCATGGCACCCCCCAGAGACTTACGACACACTCGTCCGGGTGACTGGGTGAATCTTTAAGAACTCTGCGCATTAGCGAAAAAAAAAAAAAAACACCTCTTCTCTCTGTCAGCACCGTGTTTCCGTCCAGCATGTGTCTGGTCCGCGTGCTGCTCTCCGACCGGCGCGGCTTGTGTCTGTAGGTGTGTTCAGAGTGGACAACCGCACTGGCGTGATCTACACGGCCAGGCAGCTGGACTACGAGACGGTGGTGAGCTACGAGCTGCGCGTGCAGGCCGACTCGCTGGACCTCGTCCTGGCGAACCTGCGCGTGCCGTCCAAAAGTAAGTGCTGCTGCCGATCGATCGATCAATAAATAACACGACCTCAGATGTGACCTTTTGAATGAAGGAAGTGGAATGCTCTCTCTGTGTGTGTGTGTGTGTGTGTGTGAGGGCTTACTGACATGCAGCCCCTGTCTTATCTGATCGCTGCTGTGTTAAGGCATCCTGGAAAGGCAGCAGGGATCCCTCCCGCTGTGTACAGCACCCCCCCCCCCACCATCCCTCCCGCTGTGTACAGCACCCCCCCCCCACCGTCCCTCCTGCCTTTACCAGTGTACATGCTCGACCACGGGACTCACGCTGAGCACTTTTATTAAAACTTTATTGATGTGCGTTAAAAGGATCTGAGCGGAACAGGGTTGGAATCACCCGATTAAGATTGTCACAGGCCAATTAGGCTGATGTGCGCTCCCTCCTACACACACATTAAAGCACACTTTGCCACAAATAACAGCGCACACGCTTAATAATGCACCGTTAATGTTCTGAATCAATTTGGGCCGAGAGGTTTTTTTTTTTTTTTTTTTTTTGCTTGCGTGCAGGCTGAAAATGCATTTAAATCCCACTCGGAGCACATTGTCCTACACGGGGCAATGACTCTGCGGAATAGCGTCGCATAGGCCGTGGAGGGGTGTGCGTGTGTAGCTTTGCGTTAATGTGCACGAGTGTGTATCTTATATGATCTGTAGGGGTTTATTTGTCCTATTGCCCTAGAAGATCCCCAGTGCCTAGCCACATGGCAGTAGTATTTTTGGCACTGCACAGTGGAAGGAAAAAGCTTTTTTGACAGTGAATATTTCTCATTTGTACTCCTGCTTGGAGGTTGAGCAGCCTTTGTATACGTATTTATTCTGTGCACCTCCTAAGTCTAACTGTGACAAATAGGTTCAGCATTTCACCCTACTGAGAGGTATTTCTAGACTGCCCACATTTCTTTTGTATTTTTTTGTGTGTGTGTGTGTACGCAAATGGAAACAGCGAACACGGCAAAGGTGTTCATCAATGTGCAGGACGAGAACGACCACCTTCCAGTGTTCACCGAGTCTCTGTACATCGGCGGAGTAACTGAGGACACCAAGACGTTTACTTCGGTCCTGAAGGTTATTGTGAGTATCCCTGTGCGTGTCGCTGGTCGTGGGGTGTGAGCAGGCGTCCGTGCGTGAGTGTTTGTGTCTGCGCAAGACGAGGGACGAGGGGCCGCTTTGGCGCCAACATCCATATTGGATTGCTTTTAAAGTGCCCATCTCTGCAGCTCTGCTCTAGGACTTCTGGTTCCAGCAGCTAGATTGCAGTGTGTGATTGGTGCTGTGGTGAACACCTGCCCCCACACACCTGTCAGCAACGGTGCGATACCAACCCCCACTCCCCCCCCCCCCCCCCCTCCAAGCTCTATGCCTGTCCAATTAGACCCTCCCCCCTCCCCGTTAGAAAAAGCCTTCCTGCCAAAAGTTTCGGCAAATATCCCTGCCTCTCTCCTGCTCTGACTCTCCCTCTGCCGAGCCCTGTGCACTTACCCGCCATTATACGGTCTCCATGCATAAGCAAGTGCATTGTCCTCCCCCCTGGCAGGCGGTGTAGTGTCTGCTTTGGCAGAGTTGAGCGGAGAGGGTTTGTGGCTGGTGCTGCCTGAAGACACTGAGACAGCTTGGAGACTGGACTATAGCAGGGCTGCACAGTGCCTGAGCAGGAATGATGTAGGAGCAGGCACTTCTAAGCTAGGCAGCTGTAGTCTTAAGAAACGCTCCGGGTGACTCTCGCCGTGTGCAGCTAGCACTGAGAGTCGGGCCCAAGGAAACCAGATACTGATGAAATGGGTGACTCAGAGATTTCAACACGAAAATCAGGACAGGAAGTCCTGGCAGTGAGACTATAACAGCTTCTTGTGTCTGTCTCACTGGAACAGAAATGCCTTTCCGTTTACCACCTTACATTGGCATGCATGTGGTGTTTTAACGAAATAACCCAGAATTAAACCAGAAAAAAAAAAATCATAATAAGCATACAGACCAGTTCATGAGTATTCAGAGACGTGTTTTGTCAAATGACTTCCACAGGGTATAATTCCAGAGCATTTTGGTATTCTCAAACCAAGCATTGATTAAAAAAACGCCATAACACTATTGTTAAAAAACGTTGAATGCAGATGAAATGTGTTTTTTGAAATGTAATGATAGAGTAGTCCTTTAAGGTTTCCTTTAAGGTGTAATAAGTGGAAGACAGATACAAGCCACGTCTTCCCTGTACTCTAATTCCTACCACTGAGAGTCTTATTATAAAACACATTTTGCTTATCCGACTACAGTGTGGAAAGAGGTTAACACTGTTTGCCACCACAGACTAACCGAACTACCTCACACTGTTGCTGATAAAGACGCGGACACAAGTGAATGAACCAAATAACTCACAATGCCGTCCGTGTAAGAGCAATTTTGTAGACTTCTACATTTTTCATGCATTTTTGTAAAGTCAGTTCGCGTGTCGCGTCAGATTCACCTGACACCGCGGTGTTGGTCACAGGGCACTCTGTCTGGAAATGTCATGTATTCTACGGGTCAAAAGAGCAATGATTCAGCTGTCAGAGCTCTTCTGGTCTGTGGGCAACGTGGTCATAGGAAGCATTATTTAAACATCATCATATGAGAGGGAGTGTGTCACTGCAGCTGTAATTCAGCTGAGAACATGCGGCCTGAGGCCCGGTGCCAAACATCATTTCAGCCATACTGATGTTCCAAACATAATGACAGTCGTATTATAGCGCAGCCTCAAGTGTGATATTTCTTTTATTCAACGGTTCTACTTAACAGCAACGAGTGACAACTGTTTGTTTGCTTATTTAATAATGAATAATTCGTTTGAACAGAAATAGTCCCGCAACTGAACAGGGCTTGCCAAGCAACACCTAAACATTTGGACCTAAACATTTAGCTGTATACTAATTTGCTACTGTGTGTTGGTCTACATTACTGCAGGCAAGCTGTGTTCTTACATGTTTTCCACATAACAATTGTTAATGTAATTAATAGATAATGTGGTTAATAGATAATGTGGTTAACAGAACACACCTGTAAAGCAGAGTGGTACGTGTATATTTAAAGGCCCCAGTGCTGTTTTACCCTGTTTTACCCTGTATCTGCACTCATGGAGCAGACGTGGTTGGAACTAGCTGTTGTGTAAAGTGCATTAGGCTTCAGGTGAATGTAGTTTTGGTTCTTGCATGAGCCTCTTGTGGCCCAGAGTGATCAATGAAATATTCTGGTCAATAAACTATTCTGATCAATGAAATATTCTGGTCAATAAACTATTCTGATCAATGAAATATTCTGGTCAGCAAAATATTCTGGTCAGCGAAATACTCTGATCAGTGATGCATTCTATTGTGTGTGTGTGTGTGTGTGTGTGTGTGCGCTCTCATCCCAGGCTACAGATAAAGACACAGGAAACTACAGTAAGATGGCATACAGACTCATAATCCCGCCCACAGCAGAAGGGCAGGATAGCTTTGTGATTGAGAAGTTCACAGGCATCATCAAGAGCGCCATCATGTTTCGCAACATGCGACGTTCCTACTTCAAATTTGAGGTCTTTGCCACTGATGACTATGGCAGGGGGCTCAGCAGCAGTGCCCAGGTGGTGGTAAGTGGAGACCAACTGGTGTGTGTGTGTGTGTTTGTTTTCGTTTAATACTGTTGTGTACGCAGTATTTATCAGTGTTTGCGTGTGATAAGTGGTGCCTTTATGAGACCATCAGAGTGAAATGTGTCCATAAGCTTTCAACCTATAAACTAGACCCTTTTTTTTTGTCGAAGCCATTTGGTATATTGGTTGGTTGATGTTTTATTAATAAACTCTAGAGTCACATGAATTATGAAAGCTCTTTACTCTGGGTCACTGCTGTCTAAGGAAGACAAACATTCAAATTTACAAAAAGTCATAACACTAAATTATTTAGAGTTAGAGTCTAAATTGGATCTGGGAATACACCATGCAGTCAACTATCATGATGTGAAGCTACTATCCTATTAAGCTTTTAGTAGAGTTTGTTAAATCTTGATAAGCATCAAAATGTGTGTTTTTGTCTGTTTATGTCTGTGTCTCTACAGACTTGTTAGAGCAGTAATACATTTACATTTGTTTACTGTCAACTGAATCAACTTTCCTCCTAATTGTATCTTTCTGGTACTTGTACAGCCAGTGAATTGTGCATTTGCTAGAAATCTATGGAACTAATAAGTACCTAATAAAGTAACAGGGATTGGGGGAATTGTGTGTGCGTGTGCGTGTGTGTGAGAGACGAAGGCTTTCCAGAGTGATAGAGGGAAAGATGTAGAAGGGCTCTTAACGGTGAGCAGAAGTTAAGGTCAATAAATCACCATATGGCAGCCAGTTACAAGAAAGATCCTCTCTCTCTCTCTCTCTCTCTCTCTCTCTCTCTCTCTCTCTCTCTCTCCTCTCTCTCTCACCCTCCTCTCTCTCCCCCTCCTCTCTCTCTCTCTCTCCTCTCTCTCTCTCCCTCTCCCTCTCCCTCTCTCTCTCTCTCTCTCTCTCTCTCCCCTCTCTCTCTCCTCTCTCTCTCTCACCCCCTCCCCTCTCTCTCTCTCTCTCTCTCCTCTCTCTCTCCCCCTCCCCTCTCTCTCTCTCTCTCTCTCTCTCTCTCTCTCTCTCTCCCCTCCCACTCTCTCTCTTTCTCTCTCTCTCTCTCTCTCTCTCTCTCTCTCTCTCTCTCTCTCTCCTCTCTCTCTCTCTCTCTCTCTCTCTCTCTCTCTCTCTCTCTCTCTCTCTCTCTCCCACTCTCTCCCCCCCCCTCCTCTCTCTCAGGTGTCTGTGGTGAATGCCTTGGACATGCAGGTAGTGGTATCCAATGTACCACCCACAGTAGTGGAAGAGAACAAAGAGCAGCTGGTCAGGTGACTCACTGAACTGTTGTACATGTGCTGCTCAGCCTGACCACACAGCACACACTCCATTAAACACTCGCTTCACTCATTTGCATGTTAATTAGGGGTTGTCCCATTTATCAAGGTGAGTCTCATTTATCAAGTCTTGTCTATCATTGACTGATCATCAAATCATGTTTTTTTTATTGACTTTTTGCTCATTGATCCATATTCTCATTTATGACATTGGTTTCCATTATTCCACACCAGACTAAACATCCATTTACTTATTTATTAATTATTTACTTGGGTAAGTAAATATAAGTAATGAGTAGATAAATAAATGCATCTTATTGATTTGGCATAAGAATTTATTTTATAATAGGACATTACATAACTTTTTGTCATTGTTTGTAATGCCTTAATAATGACGAGCATATGCTGATGATACATGCACACATGCAGAGACGAGTGATGTTTTTTTGAGGCCATATAGAGAAGAACAGTTCATATTAGCAGGAGTTGATGTCGCGATTCTGGAATACATCCTGGTACAAACGAGAGCAGAGCGATGCGAAGAGAAACCACTGAGCACAAGCAAAAACCTGATGAAACACACACACACACACACACACACAGGTAAATGAACAGAAACCAATACAAAGCCACACGGTGGACATCACTATGGGAAGAGAATGAACATTACAACGGAACATTAATCAGTTAATCATTACAGTAACTGTGACTCCGAGGGGGGGGGGGGGTGAACCCTTGACAATAACCAAGTAATTCTTCATGAAATCAGACACTCAGCATCCCCATGTAGCCCGAATGGAACGTCTTGTTTCATAAGCACGTTTTGCGATGATTTTACATCAGCAGTGAGACTGCCAGTAAAACGAGGCTCCATAAATGGAATTGTTGAAATAGTGGAGTGTTCAGGGTCACCCCTAGTGTTCATCATCTGAGCTCAGTAGCGTTTGCCACAGGTGTGCTGCACCGTCCAGGTGGGGGGTGGGGGGGTGTTCCTAGAGATTAGCCTCATGCCTTGATCTGGAAACTGTTGATGAGTGTGCAGGTCTCCTGTCTAATCCACTGACATCAGTCTTGTAAAGGAAGACACTTGGTCCTGATGTGCATTAATAAGAAACTATGCCCAATAAAGTGCGAGTCCTTTGAAGCACTTTGCTTGATCTCTGCGTCGTTTTTTTTGAGTGTTATTAAAATATTAATAAGTATAAATAAATAGGTAGATGCTGTATTTCTTAGTGGTAACAGGGTGAAGGTGGTTTTGTTCATGTATGCATGTGCATGTCATAGTCCAGTGTGTTTGTGTGTGTGTGTGTGTGTTTCTGTTGACGATCTTATTGTCTTGATCCATATTCCTGATGGCAGCCGTTCAAACAAAGAGTGACTGTGTTGTGCGTTGGCTAGCATGGTATCAACATGTACACTGATTTTGATGTTTTCCATGCGCGTTACAGTTGTGGTTTGGCTCTGGTTAATCTTTTGGTCTTCTCCTTGCAGGATTCTGGAGCGCTATGTACAGGACCAGATTCCTGGTGCTAAAGTGATTGTGGAATCTATTGGTCCCAGGAGGTATGGGGAAGGCTATTCATTGGAGGACTACAGCAAATCAGACCTCCAGGTGTACGCCATTGATCCTCTCACCAACAGAGCTATATCTCGCCAGGAGCTTTTCAAGTAAGCAGGAAATATAACACTTCTAGAATCAGTCTGTCCATAGTGGACAATGGGACATAAACAATATAAACTCTTTAGGAAATACACTGTGCAGGGAAACATTTGCCACCAGGTGGAGCTGGTCATGCGGGCTGTCTTACACTGACACTGTGTTGTTGTTGTTTTGTGATGTCTCAAGCCATTTTTAATCACATAGGACTGGTACATTCATGTAAACAGTTTAAGATACATGTTTGAATCCACAGTTTTAAAAAGATCGAAATCTTTCTCTTCTTGGAATGGTTTGACCTTTGTTTACAGAATAACAGTGATTATTATGCATAATTGATAGTTAACTGTATCTATTGTGGTTGAAGAGTGATTTTGATAATTGCACATTACTGCTTTAAGTGAATGATACGTTTTAAATGCAGGACACCGCATATTTACTAATCGTTTGATTTATTTACCAAAGAGAGTAGATGTATGATTAAATATTTGGTGCATTTTATATTAGAAAATCTTTTCAGTTCCAGTCTTGATTTCAGCGGAGATGTACAAAGAGCTCATTAAACAGTGAGATTATTCGAGGAGCTCCACAAGGGCGGGCGTGCTCTCTCTCTCCTGCTCCCGCGCTCGCGCTGATCACACTCCGCATTGGGAGTGGCCGTCATTACGAGCATACACACGCTACACAGTGTTAATAGGTACACATCAAATGCTGGGTGAGTTGTGAGTAACTGCAGTGTACTGTAGTAAAAGACACACAGGGAAAGAGGTCTCATCAGTTGTGCAAGCAAGCAGAGGGCGTCCCAGCTCGTATATGTATGTGTGTGTATATGCATATGTGCCTTAGTGCGATACTATTGAATTATTGCACATTCCGAGATATTTGTTTTCGTTACCAACTGGGCGCACGTAGTGAAGCATAATGTCCAAGATCACAGACAGCAAGACCCACGTGTAGCAGATCCGGCCGAGCAGATCCGGCCGAGCACCAGCGTCCCACATAGAAAAAAGCAATTTAAAAGAAAATTATGAGAACATTCTGCAGGCTGATATGTGGATCAATCAGCTCTGAAGTGGTGGAAGCCGCTCCTTCATGTCCATGTGCAGTAAACCCTGTAAATAACGGCCCACTCGTGCATTAACGACACTTTCTTTAATGCATACATTATCCATTGTTCACTCATCTGTAACTTATTTAAGATGAACATTTAATTTTAAAAATTCATAACAAATTGATCACAGTAGAGCTGCTTCGCTTGAATGGTAAATGTGTGAATTGTGCTACATCAGTCTCAAATGGTATTTTCTCACTATTTTGCTTTCCTTTTGTGGGTCTGAATAGATAGGCTTGAATCTCATTCTCTGCAGTAGCAGTAATGATTCCTGTGCGTTTGCCAGGTTTCTGGATGGTAAGATTCTGGACATTAATAAAGAGTTCCAGCCGTATTTGGGTGAAGGAGGCAGGATTCTGGAGATCCGCTCGCCGGACATCGTGGCCACGGTGAAGAAGGCCGCCCAGGCTGTGGGCTACACGGAGGGGGCGCTCCTCGCCCTCGCCATCATCATCATCCTCTGCTGCATCCCTGCTATCCTCATCGTCATGGTCACCTACAAGCAGTGAGTATTACCATGGACACCTGCGGGTGGTTGAGGAGGACCATGATGGGGGTTCGATCAGAAAGGCTGTCTGAAGGAGGTAGAGGGAGGGAAAGTTAGGAATGGTTGCCAGGTATTAAGCTGGGTCTTTCTCTGTAATTAGCCATGCCAGCAGGCTAATCCCCCCCCCAACCGGCAGTGTGTGTAAGCAGAGTAATTAAAGCCATTTGTGAGCAATCCGCCGCATTCGCTCTGCCCATCACCCAGTTCTGTTACACCTCAACCAGCCCCAGAGAGATCCAGCAAGTACCCCTGCCTCTCCAGCATTGCCTCCATACCCCCTCTGCCTCTCCAGAACTGCCTCTCTGCAGTGAGGCAGACTTAGAAGGAGAGAGAGAGAGAGAGATGGAGCTGCTATCAGACTGAAAAAGAGTGAAGCACAGGGAAAAGCACATCAGTACATCTGCCAACAGTATCACTGCAGTGCAGGTACACAGTCACAACACACACACACACACACACACACACACACACACACACACACCTACCTTGATCTGAACGTCAGGCAGGCACTAACAGACATGTATAAATAGATTTGAACAGACAGAACACGGCATCATAGAACAGACACTGTTTCATTCTGTTCATGATAATTAAATATAGCTTTATTTGTATCTTACCGTATACAGACGAAAAGGCCCTGAGAGGCCGGTGGGGGGGTGGGGTGGGGTGGGGTGGTGAGAGAAGCAGTGAGACAAGCGAGAACCAATCCTGTCCGGGGAGGGACCCACAAGTCGAATTATAATGACAGCTGTGTCCTGCAAAAGCAGAATTATCACAGAGACAGAGTTGTTCGGATCATATAGAGCAAAGACGTGGGTAGATAAGCCATTGACCAGTGTTAAAAGTCTGTCAAACAGCGCAAGGCCAATCGATCGCACACACAGTGAAACGAGCCTAAACAAAAGATCGGCGCACACCGTTAATCCGGACAGCTGCTCTGTTGAGGTGTAAAGATTTTTTAAGTGGAGCGTTTCGTCTGATAACTTTGCTGCTGATTATGATGACTATGGTGATGGAGATGCCAATTTCCACACATGTGCATAAAGATAGGATGGATAAGGAGTAAAGCGTACGTCTGTCTTAACGATACACCCTCACGTCGTTCTACTGTAGCCAAATTCCTTAAGATGTTTGTCTGGGAAACGGCACTGTGTGACACTCTGGTACACCGTGAGCTCACTTGTTTTCTGGGTAATTGTTTTCCAGTTAAATAAATAATGCTCAGAGGTGAGAGAAGGACCATGTGACTCTCTAATAGTAAGTGTGAAGCCTGAGATCAGCACCAGAGATGCAGCCTAAACACAGGGGGGGGATGGAGAGAAAGAGGGGGAAAAGAGCAAGAAGGAGAGGGAAGAGAGAGAGAGGAGGGGGGGGGGCAGGGCGAGCACTACTGAGTACTCATTCCTCTCTCAGCAGAGCAGTTGGGAGTGATGGGTGATAAGTGTGCGTTATTCTCCTTCCTGGGGGGGGACGACACTCGTCTCACCACCTGCAGCCGCTGATTCATCTCCAGCCACATGGAAGAGGGCCACATTATTATTAAAACCCAGCAGCTCTGAAGGGCCACAGAGAAGCATGTGAAGTCCTCCTGTTTAATTTAGTCTTCGTGTCATGTTTTGATAAGAAAATACTGCTGGGCTAATTATCTAACAATACCACTTATCCCTTTTCATTTTTCTCTCCTTTTTTCTGCCGCTCCATTGTGGCTGTGTGTGGACCCCTTCATCAGATTCAAAGAGTAAGTGCTATTCATCCATTTCATTAATTATTCTCTGAAAACTCCCACATCCTCATTATTCAACTTAGCCCTCTAAATGAGAACACACAAATCAAAAGGTTGAACAGCAGTGATGAATAAAGGAGATTCACACCCCGACTATCTGCTCCGATGCAGTTATAGATCCTTTTGGAAAAAAAAAAAAAAAAGAACAGAAATGTCTTGCTCTCAGATTTCATCACAGTCATAAAGTACAAAAGAATTGGGCTCCCTTCCTCCTAATCAACCCACCGCAGCCCGTCTGAGACCCTCGCTCGGCTCTCTGAGGTTCTGAATAACAGGCAGGAATCTCCAAAGTTTGAATAAGCCATGCAGAAGTACGTCAGTGACCTACAAGAATTTTATTTGATTTTGTCTTTGGCTGCTAGGCTCATATTCATATATCATGAAGTTTGTGTTGTGCCTGTGGGCGACCCGTTAGAGGTCATAAAGGTTACCACCATGATTTGCAGGAGACAGGCGGAGTGTGCCAAAACCGCCCGCATCCAGAAGGCACTTCCTGTTGGCAAGACACCTGCTGCAGCTCCAGCCAATCTCTACGAGGAGCTGGGAGACAGCAAAACGTGAGTCCTTAATCTCACCTGAACATTTAGAAGTGTGTGTGTGTGTGTGTGTTTGTGTGCGCGGGTGCATAAGATGTGTGTAGGTGTGTGTCGTGTGTGTGGGTTGAGTGCATTGAGTGTACTTGGTATTCATGTGGACTCTAGCAAGTGTATGGTTTTGTGAAACTGTGTGGTTGATGTCACTTGTATCAGTGCCATCTGGGTGTAGTGTGTGCTATAGTATGTCCATGTAAAGGTCATCTTAAAGTCAGGATTGAATTTCCACAGCGTGCTTCAGAGCATCCTGCTACGAACAGGCTTTTTGTTCCACTCCATGGTAGACCACCCCATCCTTTAACATCGAACTGTACTGGCTTAGTATCAATATCAAGAGCCTTGCCATTGTTATGATTACTGCTTTGATTTCCCAACCCTGTACTGCATTTAGATATCACCCCTGTGCCTGTCGGAGCGTGCTGATTGGCCCGACTGAAGAATAACCGGAGAAACGCCTACCAATGGGAGCTTGAATAATGGCGAACAGAATCCATACAACAAAACAAGCTAGTAGTGACCTTATCTGTCATTTAGAAGAGAAATGAGATTTTCTCTTATAAAAGACTTTTATTGGTGCTGTAGGGACGTTAGACTGGGCTAAATTAGCTTTGCCTTTGTCCATTTTATGGCCAGTGTGTCTGCAGTGCAGTGATCACTGGACACATTCAGCTGTTGGTGCGGCAAGGGCCGATTGCCAAGTTAAAGACCCACTTAAGTGTGTAATGAAATGTTGTTTGTTAAGATTTCAGCAGAGACTTAACCGCCTCTCCCTCAGGTAAACAGTGTTGATTTAACGTAATGAGAAAAAATGCAGCTGCTAACTCAAAAAGACGAAGCCATAGGATTTTTCTTTTATAATCTATTTGGTCAAGGAAAATAGCTAAAGCAAATTCCCTTAGCTGCAGATGAATAACAAAGAGTTCAAATGAGTGTGTGTGAGCGCGTGTGCGAGAGTGCCTATATGGGACCGGCTGTGTTTGTGATGTGCCCAAATGCAAAATGAGCACCCAACAACATTTTCAGTGGATACAGAATAGCGTTGGGTTCCTTTGGGCTTTTTAATCCCAGAAATCCTTTAATTTCTTCTGGGATGAGCCATTAAATAGCTGTTAATTTAAGGTATCACGTTTTCATACTGTTCACTGTTACAAACTTGCTGTGCATACTAACACTCGTGCTGATATATATTGCTTACATCTATGCTAACATATATCTCTGCCTGTGTCTGTGTGTGTGCACCGCTCTGCTTCATGGCAAAAAAGAAATGTTGGCCATGTGAATGGTGCCCCTGAGAGGAGCCGCTAGGGCTGACATTTGGCATATTTCACTGAAACAAAGTAATTAACAGAAAATGTGTTTAATCAAATTTAGTATCCACAGTAACTTAATTGGGGTTTCTTTGGGATTTCCTGAGCTATTAGTATTCATAGCAGCAAAATAGTGTTCCGCTCGGCTGAACTACTAAGGGAACCATAAATACCACATATATATGTTTGTTTTGACAAAAGACTCAGTCAACAGAAGTGAAGGATTCTGGGATGGTATATAATTCCCCTTAAGTGCTTTCCTGCTTTATTCCCTGTAACCCTCCATCATACTTTATGCACATATTTCAGGTTTTCTTTCGTGTACCATTCCTCCTTGTTGTCACAGACACAGGAAATTAGTTATCCTATCAAAGAGGCTCCAGAAGCTATTTAGCCCCTTTGCCCCTCATGCCACTGCTGCCAACACCATCATACCCTGCCGGAGTCGGGGGGTAACACCGCCTACGTCTCCAGCCCGCCACCATCTCATCACCCTGGACGGATGTCTGTAGCATCGCAGGCCCAGTACAGAGAACCACAGACTTGCCTGCTTCTGGGACACAGTTATTTTGTTATTCATTCACCCTTCTTCTACAAAGAGCTCAGGGAGTCATATTTTCATCTGCTCCCTTCCAACTCACAGTCAAGGGGGGTTTACAGTGCACTGAGGTGACCATCCCTTTGGGACCCTGCTTGGGATGAGACGGGGGAGTTGGTCTTAAGGACATCAGGGAGGAACTTGATGTTGAGGTGCATAGTGGCAGTAAATACAAGGTTATCAGCCAGGGAACAGACCAGGTAGTTTGAGCAGACAGCGCTAGCTGAGAAGAATCCCAGAGACTATTGTACCTCCATGGATATGGATGATGTCCTCACCACCATCAGCTCCCCTCATAGCCCAGTGATTGTGGGAAAGAAGCACCACCCCTTTGCACCATCACTAGTCGTGGTGGAGAGAGCCCTCATATTCAGCAGCCTACAAAATTCTCAGAGTATGTTAATGTGAGAATGTTAATGTGAGAATAATATGAGACTTTTATTGCATTTTTCAAGCATGCAAAGGTGCTACATTAATTCTAAGGGAACACTTTGGAAAAATGAGAAAACATGGAGCTGCTCTGGAAGAGAGCTCAGTCTCCAAATCTATGGAGGTTAGAAGAAGAAACTCTTAGCAGATCAGCAGAAAATGAGCAGAGAATACAAGTGGGTTTGTTAAGGAAGGAGATGGACAAACAAGTATGAAGGTGTGACGTTAGTAAGGGCTTTGTAAGCGAGCAGAAGGAGGTTCATTTCGATTTCAGCCTCTCCAACTCCCCTGTGAAGTCCTGCTAGAGATCATATTCGACTGTGCTGTCCCCAATCTGTCCAGTGTGCTGTCCCCAATCTGTCCAGTGTGCTGTCCCCAATCTGTCCAGTGTGCTGTCCCCAATCCTCCGCCAGCTCCTGTTCTTCATCCTCCCCTTTTTCCTTATGCCCTTGTATCATTCCCTTTTATCCACATGACTCCTTCCCCCAAACTTCCTCTCCAATCCATTTCTGCCAAGCCAGGATGAGGAAAAAAACATAGACCCCATTGCCACTTGCTGAAGCTATCTGAAGGACAGGAGGAAACCTGACGTGATTCTGAAGTGTTCACCTCATGGAACTCCCATGGACCAATCTGGAAGCAGTCCCTGTAACCACACAGACAGGGATAAGATAATCACAGAGAGCCCCCAAAGTGAGTTATTAACAAAGCTGGTGTCTGACTGAAGGAATTAAATAAAAGCCAAGCAGACTCTTCAGTAGAGAAGTCAGACTGTGGTAACTCCAGCCTATATTCAAAGACGATGTCCTCTGACTCATGTATGTGCTATTCTGTCTAGCACTCATGGTTGTCTGTTTAGTTCTGTAGATGCTAAATACATAATACATTATGAAATTGAACAGAACACTTAGCTGTTCCAAGGAAATGAGAAGTGTAAAACATGTTTACAGTACATTTACTTTCAAAACAAAGTTTGATGAAGATATTTTTGTTATGCATTTTGTTGTGTTGAAACAAGAAAAAAACAATATTATTAGCAAAATTATTAGCTTTCTGGTCAATAGTCTTAATAGTCAATAGTGTAACCTTTCTGATTCACAAGTGACAGCAAACTTTCCTTAGCAGGTTGGCACACGTCTGTTGAGGGATCTTGGGCTATTCCTCCATGGCAGATTGTGCCAGCTTAGCCAGATTACATGGATTTCAGGCATGGACTTTAACCTTGAGATCCTGCCATAGATTATTAATAGGATTGAGATCTGGGGCCTCATTTATAAAACTGCGTGGATTCCTGAGTGAAAGTGTGTCCGAAAAATCTGATTATAAAACCTTGCGCACCTGAACGCTGTTTCTTCTTTATAAATCAAAATCTTCTTCAAAATGTCCGCAAGTGAGCGAGCCTCACGTTCCACCTCCTTACCACCCACACTTATCCATAAATGGTCCATGCAGATTACCTTATGCATACTTAAATGGGGCGTGTTCCATTCGTCGCTTAAAGGGATTCTGGTTGCATCACAGATTACTAGGACAGTTCTAGAATGAAATTGCTTTCGATTGATGAGTTCAGCTTCATTCTGACTGGGTGCTCTTATAGCAGTATGAGTGCAGTCAATTGCTCCGATCACATTTGGGAAACTGGCCATTGCTGCAAATTGTGCTTTGATGTTGACGTGTAAGGAAAACCGTGTAAGGAAATCTGATGTACCGATGTGGCACAATACGGTTGGCATAATGGAGTTTAAGCATGGCTGGGATATCCTTGACCTATCAGCCAATTCCTTCTGAGAGCTATCGGTGGGCAGGAATCCAAGAGTCGTCAATGCCTGTAAATGGATAGGTATTGCCCGATTTCATAATGTTGATCTCTCTAAATCTGGGTTCAACTCAGCACACAGCTACAAGAGAATGACTCTTGGGAACTGGCTCATTAACCAGTGATCATTTAGCTGTTTAGGCTAAATAACCAGCTGCCGGCTTATAATTATCGGCAACTATTACCAGCCTATGACTTCAGGAGTGGAGGTCAAGAACATTCAGCGACGCAAGGTAGTTTGGAGGAATGAATGTCAGTACATAAAAAATAGGCTAATTAACTGGTATATCCAAATAAATTAATGAACACATCAAACAAAATAATTCGGTATGGATGATTTTCGTGAATATTGACCTATTATGGTTGTGCGTTTAGCTGCAAATCTCTATTTTACCACAGTGTCACCAATTCCTGCTGTCTCCCAAACATTTTAAGGCTGTACGCATGGGTCAGTTACTGTAAATGTAACACTGTTTTTCCAGAAAGTATTTCTTTATATCCCGGTTTGTGCCATATGCACATTCCTACCCCATTTTTTGTTTTGCGTATGCTCCTTTTAGAAATGATGCCCGTGGGCTTTGAGAGGACCATTCCAGGACCTTGATTATGGTATCTTTCAAAATATTTTGGACCAACCTAGATATATCTGCTCCTGGTCATTGTTTTATCATGATTAACTGGAATTTTCGGTTTGAAGGCCTCTTCCTTCCTTTACTAAACAAAAGCTTTATTTATGTACTCGAACAGCTCCCATTTAGTTTCATCATACAAAAGGACAGACTTCCAAAACTGTTCCCCATACCCATGTTTCAAATGGCCATGGGCAAACTGCAGTCTTACTTTGATGTGCCACTGTATGAGCTACGGTTTTCCTTGGGCGATGACCTCAAAGTCCACCATGATGGAGCCTTTACACCAGTCTTCCTTTACACTTTTAAGTCCAAAAGAGGTGATGTTCATCTTCTCCGAGATTCAGGGCTCCTTGTGCACATATCTGATGATTTTCTTCTTCAGTATCTTGCACTTGTGACCACACTCAGGTTTGCTTCTGACAAAATATGCCTCCTTTTACTTTGCAAAGTTGTAGCATACAGCAAACGTATAGCTGTCCTACACACTGTAAAATGTTTGGGAATGGCAATATATACCTGTTCCCCTTAGGAAGGGCAGCCGGTACTTTCTGAGGTCGATACTTATTTCTTTGCTTTTTGGCATGATGAAATTAGAAGGTAAGAGTGCTGCTTCTCAGCCAGTCCTGCTCCTAGTGCTCTTCATTGGAGGACATTTAATAGAGTTCGGTGCTGATTGATTGTGCCAATCAACAAGTCAGATGGGGTTCAGGTGTGGTTTGAAAGCTGCTCATTTCAATATGCAAATTTTTCTTGTAGAATTTACATGAGTCCAAGCATTTTGACCAGTCCAATCTTCAATACATTTGTTATACAGTAATCTTTTTAAAAAGTCCAAAGAGGGAACTTTGCAATCATGAATGATTTACTCTGAAGTTTTTTGTATTATGTATTAACCCGCGATAGAATTTTAGGGAAATATTCCATATCTCATTGACTTTAACTGTATTTTTATGTATAGTTTATCAATTAAAGACACTGTGACTTTGAAATGTTTCATTCATAAAAACAAGACAGTAATTCAGAAATGTATTTTAAGATTTACAAAAATTTACATTTTTCTAGAACACAGTGTTGGTGGTAGTTAGATTTTGCAGTGCTTTCTAAGATAAAATGATGTCAGTAGATATTATGACCATAAAAACAAGGATGATTATGAGGATTAGTGATCATCAGGAAGGTGCATCATTATACCATTATGTTAAATGCAGCGTGCTCTGTTCTCCACACCTTGCCCTGCTGCAGGCCGCCGAAGCTCACGTCTCGCGTCTCACGTCTCACGCCTTGCGTCTCACGCGCCCTCTAAGCTGCTCTTTGAGAATGGACAGAAGCAGCGGCGAGAGCCTCCGTTCTCCATGCACTTGTTCATCTTCTTCACCGTAATCTCCGTTGGCCTCTGCTGCGCACTTTTCCCTCAGCCGTGCTGCTGGCGCACTCAATAACCCCCTCTAAAGAGCCGTCAGACCGCCTGAGGTCGCCCTGCGTCTGTACAGTTTTGCGGATGTTTTTGGCCTTTAGAAAATCAAAGGAGTCAAGAAGTGCACTGGGCCCAAACAATGGAGATAATAGGCAGCGGGGCTGGGAGACAGGAAAAGTGTGGCCTGCCACCAGCCGGCTGCCTTCAGCTCCGGCAAGAGCACAATCAATCTCCCCGAGTGGCTGCGGATGAAAAGCTCTCTGTGTACACATAAAGCAGTCCCACCCCCTCCCTCCCATGAGCCTGATGACACCTATTCAGGCCGCATTATTAAATCTGGAGTCCAAATGATTTATTGTGGTATGTTTACTGCTGTGCTCGTGTCGGGGTTGATATGGGTATGGAGGCAGGCGTTTTGTAGGCGGCAAGATCATTTGAGTTTATTTAATAATCTTGTCTTAATGTGACTTTTATCTTTATTCTAAAAGTATTCTTTGCGTTTTCTTTGCATTTGTTTGCAATTTCGTGCCGAGCCTTATATGGAAGAGAAAGAGCTTACAGTACAACACGCGTGATAACAGGGAGTGGTGCACATTTCATGACAATGCACATTTGTGATGTGTCTATTGAGTTTCATAGTTTAACATGATACAGTGCAGCAAAGTATAAAAAGCCGAAGCAGTGCTCACCAATTGTAAACAGGGTTAGTGGGGAATTACATCTATATATTCCTGGCTTTCCCTCTTACATAACAGCAGGCAGATGTAAAAGCCAGTAACGCATCAACCTTATTTGCAAACTTGAGTTAAGCATTTGTCTTGTTCATGATCAAATTGACACACTGTTGTCATGCTGATACAGTTATGTTACTCTTTTTATAACAGTTGTCAAATCTAAACATATTGCCAGATCTGTTGCCAGAAATGTAGTAAATGTGATGCAAAAAAATATCACCTACTAAATTTGTTAGATTTCTTATAGGGTGGAAGAATAGGGAGCGTTTTGTGATTAGTGAGGCACTGAGAAAGGGTATATGTGATTAGTGAGGCACTGGGAAAGGGTATATGTGATTAGTGAGGCACTGAGAAAGGGTATATGTGATTAGTGAGGCACTGAGAAAGGGTATGTGTGATTAGTGAGGCACTGGGAAAGGTTATGTGTGATTAGTGAGGCACTGGGAAAGGGTATATGTGATTAGTGAGGCACTGGGAAAGGGTATATGTGATTAGTGAGGCACTGGGAAAGGGTATATGTGATTAGTGAGGCACTGGGAAAGGGTATATGTGATTAGTGAGGCACTGGGAAAGGTTATGTGTGATTAGTGAGGCACTGGGAAAGGGTATATGTGATTAGTGAGGCACTGGGAAAGGGTATATGTGATTAGTGAGGCACTGGGAAAGGGTATATGTGATTAGTGAGGCACTGGGAAAGGTTATGTGTGATTAGTGAGGCACTGGGAAAGGGTATATGTGATTAGTGAGGCACTGGGAAAGGTTATGTGTGATTAGTGAGGCACTGGGAAAGGTTATGTGTGATCAGTGAGGCACTGGGAAAGGGTATATGTGATTAGTGAGGCACTGGGAAAGGGTATATGTGATTAGTATGGCACTGGGAAAAGGTGCTCAAGTGTATTCCCGATGGTCTCCACTCAGCAGCGACTAGAAAGTCTTCACGCACTAGGAACAGTACTAATTAGTCCACTGATCCATCCAGCTCCTGTTCATTCGTCCCTCTTTGTCTCCTGGTCCACCTCTTCCGTCTCCCCATCCACATTACTTCCCTTCAGCTTCTCCTGCTTCACCCAGATCCTCTCTCCCCCGTGGAACCCTCTCCTTCACACAAGCACAGCCTCTCTCACCCTGCACCTGAGTTTCCTTTATTAATTGAAAGGGAAATTAGAGCTATTCAAAGTTACAATTGTTCTAATAAAATGCAAATCAACTAGGCATACTCGCCACACACCTTACCATGTGGTTTTAGATTTTGCATAGTTGACAGAGAATGAGAGAGAAAGTCCTGTACATTTTTTAACATCATGTTATGTTGATTAAAAGATACTACAGACGGTCCAGATTTGGATGAATATGTTCACCGTACTCTTGGGACTAATGAAATGCCAGGGGACAAACCTGAAACAAAAGGCCCAATTGACTCCAGCTGGTCTATACGTGTGTAGAGCAAGCAAAAGCATTTCTGGCAACATCAGCAGTTTCTCCTGTTAGGACTAAGAGGACATCTTTATTATTGGTCCTACTGCAATGCTTCGTTGGTATATTTACATTGTTATTTTGATTTCTTGGCATAAAGTGACAAATATATGTTCCTGTGGACATATAGATCTTGGAGGAGTTCTAGCTCTGTGAGGAACAAACCAAAGCACTGCATTTGTGCTTTACTGAAGAGCTGAACTCTGTGTTTGAGTGTGAGACAAGCAGTGATGTGTCTGCATCCTGGTACAGGAGGACAGTAGCTTTCAGCACTCGTATCCCATCAGCCCTCTTCCCAACGCTAACACCCATAGCCGCTCATGCACATTAGCCATCCATTAGTCATCTACCTCACATCTAGCAGAGAGGTCTACTTGTCTAATATAGGGCAGTGTGTGTGTGTGACAGCATTTATGTGCATGTGTGTTGTGAGGGCATTTACCATGATGACATGTTTTTTTGTGTATGCATGTGTTAGAAAAATTATTTACACAATCAATGAAAATCTGTAAGCAACTCCTCACACACTTCTACTTAGTGTGTAAGTAACATGGTCACTGTTATGTTTCAATTAGTTTACGGAAGAATGTGACATTGTGATATATGTGTGTGTGTGTGTGTGTATACAAGCTTGCCTGTTTGTGTAAATACGTTGTTTCAAATAAGCAGGCAAAGACGTGTACGCTGTCGGTCAGTGGTAAAGTCCCCGTGTCAGCACTTCTGCACTTCTGTGCTCCCATTTTAGGCCCATATTCCCTTTAAATGGTTTCCAATGTCACTTTACCAACTTTATTTCCACAGACTGTTCTTTTCCTGACAATGTAATGATACTTATTAAAGATGAAAAATTCTCTGGCTGAACAAGCCCCTGTTTCAACCGCACTGTATGTAATGAAAACAGTGGAACCTAGTAAACCTAGTAACTGGACAACATTGTAATGAATCCTTATTTCAGGGTTTTCTGTTTGTTTGTTGTTTATTTCCACATGGCTGGCAGGCGTGGACGTGGCAGAGAGGTATGTCCTTCTTTCACCTGGCTGTTACTGGTGTGTGAAATGCTTTATTTATTATGGCGCTGGTCGTTTTTGATTCCGCTAAGGTAGGAAAGCTCCCTGTTCCTCATCTCCCCAATCTGCCAATAGTGCCTGGGGGAGAATTCGAGTAGAATCTCAATGAGATGGAGGCAGAGATAGAAGGGTTGCCATTACCTCTGCTTTTACACTCAAGCGGAGAGACGAGGACTCTTGTTTTTATTGAAAAGACATATCTAATCTGCCCCGTGCCTTACATGACTTTCCTCGGGCAGCTTTTGGGGGGGGGGAAGAGATGTGTGAACGCACTGTGCCAGCGCTCGAGTCAGAGAGTCTCTCCTGATGCGTGCACATTCTCTCCGACTTGACCTTTTCACGGCCGATCCGCTTTACCATTCGCGTTCTTGTAATGGCAGCTTATTAGGACAGTAGCTCCACTGCTCCACTGTGCTGCTCTGCGTTCCCCCCCCCTCGCAGGACTGTCTGCCTGACTTGCTCTCCGTCCTGTCGTCCCAGCTGTAGTCTTTAACCCAGTTTGGTTACCGCCCCCCCCCCCTTATTTCCTCCTAACCTACACATCTCCTACTCTTCATCTTTTCTCTTCCCAGTGTCTTCATTTTCCCAACCATTGTCTGCCTTCCCTCGCACTCTCTCTTTTGTTCTCGTCATCCCTTTGCTCTCCCTTTTCTTCTTCTATTTTCTCTTGATCGATGCCTTCTCTCCCCCGCTCTCTGCCAACAGCAGCAGCTGCTGAGGCCGTCCTTGCTCAGGCCGGAGGTAGTGTCTTCATTTTCCTCTCATGCCTCTTTTGGCTACGTTCACATTGTAGGCACATTGTTCCATTGCAAATTTTGGCTCAGATCAGATTGGCATGTCTTGACTGTTCACGTTCATAATCGCAAGTAACCCGTATCTGTAAAGTGAATTCATCTTTCCACATGTGCACAATGACACCAGCAGCAAAAACATCATGTTTGTGAGATGACTCATGGTCTTAACCTGCAAAATGAATGTACTAGCTGGTGTGTGTTCCACATTCAGCTCTGGAGGACGGGTGAAAAACATCCCGACTCCTAGCTTTTGCTGTTGTCACGGCTGCTGTCGTCACGGCCGTCGCTCTCCTCCCTTGCTGTTTTCACAACAGCAGCACCAAGCGCATGTGTGTAGGCAAAAAAAAAGCCACATGAATTCTGGTCTCGTTCTCATTCAAGTCACCTGTCCACAGATAGGAATATGATCTAGGACCACATACGAAAGTTATTGACTTGAAAAGATGTGCAGCTACACAGCCCAGAAAAATCTGATTTGTGTCACATCATGGCACAAGTCGGATTTGTGTCACTTAAGGTTGGTAATGTGAACGTAGCCTTTTTTTCTTGAAAATTATATCCTCTTTTCTGTAGTGGCCCTAGTAGTTGCTATATGACAGGTCAGATGAGAATGTATTCATCATGTTGAATATGATACAGTATAGTATCATATAGTACAGTATAGTATACAGTATAGTATAGTATCTCTGAAGTATCTTCATTTCGTCCATACAGTATCAGGTCCATTTCCTGTTGATAATTGTGTAAGGTTAAATTGTGTTTCGTCAGTTTCAACTCCTGGCAGTGTTTGTTTATGACTTGTTTGGCCATTTGGAGTGACATCTGTTTCTGTTCTTGATTCAGGCACTCTCTATGGAGTCGGGTATTGACCCTGGGCCAGACTACATCGCACCAGACTACTATAACTATGATCAAATGTAAGTTCAGAATGATCAAATTGACATGCAGTAACTGAAAATGTTTTTCATTTTGTATCTTCTTAGGAGTGTTTGTTTTGTGTTTCTGCATGTGTTTGTGCATGCATGCGTGTGTGTGTGTGTCTGTCTGTCTGTCCGTCTGTCTGTCTGTCTGTGTGCACCCGTGTCTGCATGCATGCATGTGTGCGTGTGAATGTGCTTTGTGGTAACCAGACTTAAAAAAACCGCAAAACCAGCACACGACACTTTGATGTTTAAGGATTCAGCATTTACTAGTTTATTCTTGTGTAGGGACATAATTGAAAGACCTGGAGACGATTCCTCTTCTTTCTTATGTCTGTGCACTTAGTGGGGTCAGCTAGTCACAGCAGATCTGGCCTTACCACAAAGACAACACACTTCCCACCCCAACCATTTGGCTACATGCTGAAGGACGGTCCAGTCTGAGCCTTTTGCTAACATAGGCGCTCACACAGCTGCAGCAGTGCCAGAACTGGGCCGCTTGCCACCAGTAGGACTGATATCACTGCCAGCTGCCCACCTTATCTTAAGTTTCACATTGTTGTTGATGTCCGTGCTGCTAATATGAATGAGGAAAATAATGGTTTGTATTGTCTGCAGAAAGCAGACTGGACTATCTTGCAAAGAAGTGGAAAAACCTTTTTTGCGGCATTACAAATAAGGCTCCTCTTCAGAATTGCAGCTAGACTGCACATTTGAGCCAGTACTAAATAATGCAGCTCAGCTGACATGGTGGTGTGTACCACCCCAAAGAATTATAGTAATGTAGTAATATGTAAAGTGCATTTTATATCTTGTTTATTTGGAATGTAGTGGCACTGAAATCAGGATTAGCCTAGTTGAACTAGTTATAGTCGGTCATCACAGCTGGTGTGTGTGTGTGTGCGCGCGTGTGCATGCACGTGTACGTACATGTGTGTGTGCATGTGACACACTCGGGTGATGCAGATATTTTCCCTAATTGAATAAAAATTTAAATGAAGGCATTAAAGAAGCACACACTGCCTATGACTGTCCAACTCTGAGAGATATTCAGGACTACTAGAATACTACAGCAATCTGAGGAAATCTGACATTCTAGGACCTGAGATTATGCATTAGGCTCCCTGTCTTCTACCCTTTCCTATCTCTCTTCTAGCCTTTTGTAATTCGTCATCCTTAATGTTTACCCTTTCCCCTCCCCCCAAGTGGGTTCAATTACTCTGGCTGACACCAGGCACCTGAGCCCACGGTGAAGATCCGCTCTGAGTGTGATGGGAAGGAGGTGGAGGAGAAAAGCGAGACGGTCGCAGAGTTGAACTGCACAACAGCCTGAGAGCTGCGAAAAGCACAACAGCATCCAGAGATGTATAAACACGGAAGGGAAGTGGCGGAGAGAGAGGGAGGAGAGAGAGAGAGAGAGAGAGAGAGAGAGTTGAGGGGCAGTTGGGGGAGCGAGAGGGAGTTGAGGGGCAGTTGTTGAGCGAGAGGGAGTTGAGGGGCAGTTGAGGAGGCGGTAAACTGGCTGTGACACAGCAGCCCATGTGGTGAATGGAAGAGAACCGGCCAGCACTGCCATAGGAACAGATGCTAAGCACATATTGCGCTGATCTGCGAGGGCGAGGAGTGTCGAGCACTGGTGGGAATGTGGCCACCTTGATGAGGAGAAAGACTTAAACCACCAGCAGTATCCACATCTCTGCTCAGTTAGACCAGATGGATTTGTTAGGGTCTTTTGTCTCCCTCACCAGCAGACTTAAGAGTCACTGCATTTCATCACCCAGTGGCTTCCCATGTTACCAGCCCATCTCATGCTAATGCTATATTCATGCAATAAAGTGGCCCAGATGGAACCTAATGAGCAGTGTGGTGATCTGAGATGAAGCTTTAACCTCAACATGTTGTATAATATCAAACTTAAAACTATGCGGTGTATTTCTCTTTGACTGCATTGGAATCACTTTCTCATCATCTTTTAAACTAAGATTCTGTCCATGTTCCCCCTTACGCTGATCTTGAGATACTAACATGGTAAAAAAAATGCTTGATTTACTCAGAAGGTTGGAGCACTCAGTATTCCAGATGTCATTTGGTTGCCACTTTTAAGTAATAGGCTGACGGTGTCCAAATGTCCTGCAAAGCTGGAAAGCTTGTGTACCGCAATTTAATTGTGTGTGTGTGTGTGTGTGTGTGTGTGTGTGTGTGTGTGTGTGTATATATATATATATATATATATATATATATATATATATATATATATATATATGTGTGTGTGTGTGTGTGTGTGTGTGTGTGTGTGTGTGTGTGTATTGCCTTGTAGGGTTAAATGGGCAAGCACCTTTTCTTATTATGTTACCAAAGTGCACTATATATTTATACATCTCTTCTAATACGTTCCATCCTGAAGGTACGATCCCTATCCTGCATATGGAAGCCGCAGGAGGTTGATCTCTCCCATGTACGATGAGTACGGAGAGGCCCTTGGGGAGGATGAGGACTATTACTACAATCCCTATGGGCCAGAGGTAGTATGGCCCTTTATTCACTGCTAGATCAAAACGTGTGGACAGAGGTTTCATGCTAAATTTATTGAATGTAAATCTCAGTTTTCTGAATTGATTTTTCATGTTTTTTCATATTTATCACTTTTATTAGACAAGTATGGGTCTGATGAGACAAGCTTTTATTAATCTCAAAAGAGGAATTAGAGTTTTGTATTGAAAGATGTCTGAGTAAATGCAGGATATGAGGATTTGAATAGACCCCATGTTACCTCAGATTTCCCTTTTGCTGGGAAAGTTGTTGAGACCTAAACAAAAGATTTGCTTGTTCCTTGTTTAGTTTCAGGAAGTACATATGATTGTCATAATGCTGTAATAGTTGTAATAGGAACTGATCTGACTACAGGCTGTGGGCAGAGGCCGAGGTGGGCCTGGTGTTGGGCGTGGGCGTGGACGTGGTAAGCGTGTAGGATTCAGAGACTTTCCTCCAGAGGATGAGATTGGTCCCGCCGAGCCAGAACCTCCTGCTGAGGATGAGATTGGTCCAGCAGAGCCAGAAGCACCAGCAGAACCAGAGGAGTCCACAGCTTCAAAGAAGCTGAGAACAGTCTTGAAACTCAGCAAGCTACTTGCTGCAGGAAAGAAATTAGAGAAGGTTCACACCTCACCTTGGAAGAAGGCCAAGATCTTCCCACTGCTGTTTGGGAAAAGCAGAAAGGACAAGGACTACGCCAAGCTGACGTCGGCACGCCGCATCGGCAGTCAGGAGAGTCTGACAGAGGGACAAAGCCCCACGGGCTCCGTTGACGGCGGCGAGCCCTCGGCAAAGGCGCAACTTGGGAAAATGCTGAAACGCATCAATGGGGGTAAAAAGGCGCAAATCAGGAAAAAGTCCCAGGGCAGTATCAGCCGGAGCTCTGCTAGTGAGAAAGACGAGTCGGCAGCTGAGTCGGAGATGGAGGAATCCAAAGTGTCCATCAGTGTCAGCGAACCCGACTATAGTGGCTCTGAAGCAGAGAGCAGGGAAAGGAAGGGATCAGACGAGGACGACGAGTCCGTGGGGAGCAGCGCCGCAGACAAGGACTACCTAAAGGTGGATCTGGAGAGGGACGATGCGAATGAGAGCACCGTTGACTCGGAGTCTGAGCCAGAGGAACCGGAGGAGTCTGATGAAGAAAGTAGGTCCAAGTCAGGGACGGAGAAATCTGGAACTGGAAAAGATTCGGAGTCGGAAAAAGAGTCTGGGACTGAGAAGGAGTCGCGCTCAGCAGAGAGGTCAGACTCGGGGGAGCAGTCAGAGTCAGATTCTGAAAAATCCTCCAAGACCGAAAAAGATTCCAAGTCTGAGAAGACATCTGCGACAGAAAAATCAGGAACCGAAGAAGAATCCGATGAGGAAGAAGACGGTAGTCCAGAATCCAAAGAATCTGAAGCTTCAGGGTCTAGGTCAGAGGTTTCATCTGCTCACTCATCCATGAAATCGTCACGCACTGGAGCTAGTAAAGAATCTTCAGAGAGATCAAGCGCAAGGAGCAGTGTAAGTGCCAGCATTTCTGGTACAGCTAGATCCAGTGCTAGTGTCTCAAAGAGTACAAGGGCCTCTAGCAGCAGATCTATGGACTCCCAAGGGTCATCAGCTCCGTCTTCTGTGAGGTCTGGAAGCATTGGTAGCAGTGATGCGGAGTCAGGAAGATCCGTGCGGAGCGGATCCAAGACGTCTGCCTCAGGACGTAGCAGATCTGTGGCATCCGACACAGAAGCATCAGATGCTGCCTCTGTGAACGGCAGTGAGAGAAGCACCACTAGCTCCAGATCTTCGGGGGGAAGCAGACGTTCCCTCAAATCAGTCTTCACACACTCCTCCCAAGACGTTATAGAGGAAGAGAGTGAGGCGGGCTCAGAAGAGGAAGAACATGACAGGGATGATGAGGAGGAGGAGGCTACAGAAGAAAGCAGGGAGTCTTCAGATGGGGCGGCATCTGTAAACGAAGATGATCCGAACTCGTACACTGACACTCCTTACCGAACAGAGAGCGTGACCGAGAGCTCAGATGAGGCATTTGGGGGCCTGCCGCCCATCGCTGAGGTGGATGAAGATGCCTTAACATCTGGCAGTGGGAGAAATGAAGATGCACAGTCAGAATCGGGGAGTTCCACAGCTTTCTAAGGACGGACAGGGAGGGGGAAGTTCTAAAGTAAGACTGAATTTAATCTCCTCCTGCTCTGAAGTGCTGTGCATTTCCTTTCTGCTGTTCCAGCCTATGTTTTCTTCCCCCCACATTTCTGGAGTGCCTCTCACTGAACTCTTACCACTACTGCATGGACATGGAGACTAGGACACTTTAATCTTTGTCTGCTCTTGGGTGAAATGTTTGGGTGAACATTGCTCCTTTACTTCCTTTACTTTCTTTTGTATAAACTGGAGGACCTAAAATATTCTATTACTTTTATTACTTCAGGTAATAATGTGTAGTAATATTAACGTGTAGCTCTTTTAAGTTCAATGTTATTTAATTATTGTTTTTTTTCTTTTCCAATTCAAGCCTAATGTTAACTCCTAAGTTTCATATACGTGGTTGTTTACAGTCTGACTGTGTGCATCGCTGTGCTCTCTCTCTCTCTCTCTCTCTCTCTCAGGCTGGAAGAAAAAAAATAATCAAGCTAGCTGTGGAGAGGGACGGTGAGTCAACAACTACAGGGGAGGACAGTGGTCCAGACGTCCAGCGGAGCCACCTGCCACTCAACAGCAACATCAATGGCTCCATGTACGTGGCACAGAACGGGACTATCATCAGAACGCGGAGACCACCGTATCCAAACAACCTAAAGCTCAACTCACCCGGTCGACTAGGCAAGCAGTTTAAGAAACTGGACAAGCTGGGAATTACACATGAGGAGAATCTACCTTTAAATAGTACAGCAGATAATGGGCCCAATATAGGATCCACTGGTGTGCTGTCATCTGTGGTCGACAGCAACCTCAACATCAGGTCCTCCAGTGGATCCTTTGGGTCTAGTATAGGGCCAAAATCCAACATCGTTAAAGCCCAACTGGACAAGGACCGGGGGGGACAGGAACTGGAGTCATCCGTGGACAATGAGGAGAACAGAGGGACCTTGGAGTCTCCGAGTGAGCGTACGCTGTCTGACGAGGAGGAGCTGTGGATGGGACCCTGGAACAACCTTCACATACCAATGACCAAACTCTGATCCTTTATTCTTTGTCCTTTTTTCAAAACAGAAAGAAAAAATTCCACTGTCTCTGTTTCACATGCACAAGTCACCAACCAAGGCTGACCAAAAATTGTGTTCATACCTGGAATCCATTTTTTAAAATGAGTGTATTGAATACTTTTTATCTAAATTGCTGATTAAAACTAATGTCGGCAACAAAATGTGGAAAGAAGAGAGATTTTCAGTTTCATTTCCCAAACCATTTTACTTTACTGTTTAAAAAGCAACAAATGTGAAGAATGTGTAGCTAACTAAAACTCTTTTAGGAAGAGTTTGAAGAGTTTGTATTCATATTTCAGTGCAGTCACACACAACCTCTACTTTTAAGTTCTCTACATGAACTTTCTCTACATGAACAGTGCAAAACTAGCAGGACTTTTATTCTGTGTTCATGTTGAATGATTGTTTTCCCCTTTTTTCCTTTGTTTTTTTTCTTACCCAAAAATTATACAGCTGTGATGGCCCTGATATTTTGAATTAAAAAATGACAATCTCCATATGTCTATATTAGAATATATTCTAGATAGAATATGAACAAATATTTTCATAACTTCAAATGCTCATGCTGCATATAGAAAATGAAATAGTTTTTCTGAAGTGCCGATGCCAGGTTCTGTTTTAAGTTTGGTTTTAAGGTTTTTGGTTTTTTCTAGCGTTTGCCCCATTCCTGCTACAGGTATCTGTCAGCATAATCTCCATATGCCTCACAAAAGATAATTGCTGTGAGATATGTATGTTTGTCCATCCAAACCTTGATTGCATCTGTGGGGATAATAAAAAAAAAACAGACAGGGTAAATCGCTGATGATGATTATGACTATGCGATTCTCGTTCTCACCCCAGACCCAAACTCCAACCACACTCACTAGTGTGTGTGTGTGGCTAAGGACACAGGCGTCCCACTAGTTTCACTTATTGTTTAGTAAAAGTGTGAAGTTTGGGACACAAGAGAAACATATTCATTTATTTATTTATACGCATTTTATTTTTGTGTTCCCTTTAGCCTCTGCAGATGTCTGAGGCCGTACTGACTTATGAGATAATATTTGCAGATGAGATGATGATTTTGACCCATTATAACGTGATATATGAAATGTTCCGACACGTTTCTCTAACTTGCTTAGAGCGAACTAATGTCGTCTGCCACTAGGTGGCATTGTTCTCTTAGGAGGGAGAGCTGCACTTTTAGCACATATACATCACTGCATGACTTCTACTTCCTCGCAGGCTGTTCTGTTTGAGTGTGAGCTTTTCAAACATGCATATTGGTGGATATACTGTTTTGTCTTCACATGGCGTGCGGTGTGCAGAGTTTATAGGGTCTAGTGATCTAGTTCTCCACTGTAACTAGCAACACTCACAAAGCTGTCATTGTTCCATCAAATGCATTGGAAATTTTTCAGTTATTTACAAGATGACATCCGGATGCCTGTGGGGCGTGTTTTATAGGGAACCTTGTATTATACGTAAACAAGAGATGTGTCATTAGTAAACAGGGTCTCACTTTTGGAATAGTTTATCTGAGTATAAAGAGTAGTACATAAAATGGCTGTCTCTTCCACAGGTGCTGTAAAGCTTCTCTTCCTTCAACCCCAGTCAGATGTGCTCTGACTCACACGCCAGTGACTGATCCAGTTTGGCACTGTGCCACCATTCTGTCTCAGTCCTTGTTAGCTGAATATTTGTGTGTCAACAGACTATGCGTGTGTGTGTGTGTGTGTGTGTACACCTGGCTTTTTTTCATGCGAGCTGTTTTTGTGGGTGACTGTGTCTCGGAAAGTTGCAACATCACATTCCGCAGGGCTCAGGGGATCCAGCGCTTCTTCCTGTTGCTGATTCAGTGAAGAATGGGGCCCAATTAGGGGGGGGGGTGTCTCACCTCACGTTCTTTCCTCAGGTACCATTAGCAGATTCGCACCTACACACAAAACTGATAATGCACTGAACGCTTGTGAATGCGCTCATGACTAATGTAGCTGCAGAACCGCACCGCGCGATCCTCGCTGGCCCCCACCAGAGCTGATAACCAGCCTTCCAGGAAGCGTCTGCTCTTCACGCTCAGCCTGTGTGTGGCACGCACGCGGCTGTAATGCGCTCCTGGCACCCGGCCTCAGTAGCCAAGGCCTTTTGATCAGGGCTAGATGAGCCTTGCCTGAGTGGTCTCAAAATTCAGACTGTAGCTTAACCAGCAGGTTGCAGAACTACCATTACTGCTGAATGAGATGACTTATTATTATAATTACCCAAGATTATATGATTAGCCTCCAAGTGTCAAAGTGCCGGGTAGGAGGACACTCGGGTAGGTAAGTGTGTGTGTGTGTGTCAGTGCAACCTTGTGCGTGCCTGTGTGCATGCACCGTGCAGAAAGATGAGCGTGTTTTGCATGGGACGTGTGTGTGCGTCGGCGAGGCATGGTTGAGGATGGGTGTGGATATGTCATCGTGTCTAAGTGATATCCTCACTAAGGCCCGTGACAGACAGACATAAATGCAGCTTGTGAGGTGGAGAGGGATAATTGTGTGGTATAAATGTTGAAAATGAATTTTCGCACTGTGGGACAACCACACCGAGAGAAGAAAAGGCCGTTCTGGTTTCAGACACACTCTCTCGCCTCGGGACGTACGGGGGCCGTCGGCCGCACTCGCGCACCTCCTATTTGTTTTCATGTGCCAAGGAGCCACAGCAGTTGAGGATATCTGGGTGGGGAGATCTGCCTACTCCGTATCTGCAGGCATGTAAATAAAAGACAGGCTGAAATGATAGTCTGCAATCTGCATTAATGTAGTGGCCTGCAGATTATGGCTATAATGTTTCTTGCAGCACGCGAGGAGCTGCGCCGTCATCAGATGACGGGCTGTGAGCGTGAGGACCCATCGGGCCGTGCTGCACCCTGGACTGAAGCGCCCCATCTCCTCCTCCGCCCAACGCTTCTGCCGTTTTTCCGTTTCTGGCTTCTGTCTGAAATTGATTACATATGTGTGAAGGAGGCTTGTTCTCTATAAAACAGGATTCAGGTTTGCCGGACTTTAGAGCAGCTCATTTGACAAGCTCATGCAAAGCCCAAGTGATGATCTGGGCTTAGTGATTGATTAGGTGTGTGTATGATATAAACACATCTCTACTGCCCCCTACTGTGGCTTTTGCAGTCGCCACTCGCCACTCATTCAAACTGGTGGCTCAGAAATTGATATTTCGGAAGGGCACAGAACGTTTGTGTCACGTGAGCGGCCATCACGTGAGCGGCAGTCTCGCCATCACGCGTCTGCTTTTCCACTCCTGCTGAGTTTTTGTTTTTGATTTGGTTTGGTTTCGTTTCGTTATAGTAAGTGCTACATGTAAATGGACATCAGTCATTACTGTTGTGGTCAGCGCCAGCAGCAGATGATGTGTGTAATGGTCACTGGCTCTCAGCACACCAGCTCAGGTTGGCAGTGTTTTTGTTGTGACGTCCACGCACCTCCGCCATGTGCTGTGGTTATTTTTAGTGCTCCATTTGATGTTTTTTTTTATTTTTCAAGGCAATTTAAAAACCCCATTTCTGGCTGCATAAAATATACATTGTTGGTTTTGAGCACTTATAATTTCTGACCTGCACATAGTTATTTTTAAAATGTACTCGTACTCAAATTATGTTTTAACTGACAGGCAGACAAGCACTCACGCACGCACACACACACACAAAATAATCCAGAGTAGCTATTCACGGAGTCATCCCACCCGAAGGGTTTTATTATTTCTGAACTGCTGGGTGTGTTGAAAAATAGATAGTTCACAGTCTGGCCCGTTTAATGAGTGGGTGTTCAGTTTCATGGTTTTGTATTCTCATATGTATTTATGTATGAACGGTGGCCTGCTGTGCCACCGTACTGCATACTACCAGCACAGTGACCTGATCCTTTTTTTTCAGCCTGATCAGTCTGTCGTGCTCCTCTCTTAATCTGTAGTGCAGTGGAGCAAATGGGGAAAGAATGTTGGCACATGCTAAATGCACAGGGTGTTTTGAGCAGATAAACAGGTGTAAAAGTCACTGCAAAGGAGAAGAATGTTTGGTCTTCTGTGCTCCGTGACGCGGATCAGTGGGTCCAGTTGGAGAATATATAGAAGCCGTAGGAGCTTATGAGTCTGTACGCCTGAGTAAAGTCATGCTACTGATGTAGCTCAGTGGAATAAAAGACTTTTCAGTCCTATGGAATGTAACCAGTCTATGCTGTATAGCTGTATGTGTGTGTGTGCACGAGTGCATGCGCGTGTGTGTGTGTGTGTGTGGGTGCAGTCCAGTGGCGGCTGGCGTCTGTGGCCAGGTCCAGGATGATGTGTGTGTGTGTGTGCTATTCCAGGCCTACTGTGTCTGGCTCCCTTAAAGCCTCAGTGCACAGAAGCAAACAAGGCCCTCTGCACACTTTACACACTGAGTGTAAATGAACACATCACCACCACAAAGCTCTGATGTGGTCCTGCATCTGTGTGGTCCTGCTGGAGAAAAGGAGAGAGGTGAGAGGGTCAGCCTTGGTGGGGTGTCTCTCTCTGTCTCTCTCTGTCTGTCTCTCTCTGTCTCTCTCTCTCTCTCTCTCTCTCTCTCTCTCTCTCTCTCTCTCTCTCTCTCTCTCTCTCTCTCTCTCTCTCTCTCTCTCTCTCTCTCTCTCTCTCTCTCTCTCTCTCTCTCTCTCTCTCTCTCTCTCTGTCTCTCTCTCTCTCTGTCTCTCTCTCTCTCTCTCTCTCTCTCTCTCTCTCTCTCTCTCTCTCTCTCTCTCTCTCTCTCTCTCTCTCTCTCTCTCTCTCTCTCTCTCTCTCTCTCTGTCTGTCTCTCTCTCTCTCTCTCTCTCTCTCTCTCTCTCTCTCTCTCTCTCTCTCTCTCTCTCTCTCTCTCTCTCTCTCTCTCTCTCTCTCTGTCTCTCTCTCTCTCTCTCTCTCTCTCTCTCTCTCTCTCTCTCTCTCTCTCTCTCTCTCTCTCTCTCTCTCTCTCTCTCTCTCTCTCTCTCTCTCTCTCTCTCTCTCTCTCTCTCTCTCTCTCTCTCTCTCTCTCTCTCTCTCTCTCTCTCTCTCTCTCTCTCTCTCTGTCTCTCTCTGCTAAAAAACATTGTGTGTGTGTAACAAGAGAAGAGAAACAGAGACTGACTTTACTACTGAGGGCTGCTGCCAGAGCCCAGGACAGTGTGGGGTTGGGGGGGTTGTTCTTCAGATCTGCCATGCAGCAGCTAAACTGGGGAGAGACGGGGGAGATGTGAGCACATGCCCCTGTGCTGGGGGGGGGCAGGGGGGTAGGGAGTGTGAGCACATGCCCCTGTGCTGGGGGGGGCAGGGAGGTAGGGAGTGTGAGCACATGCCCCTGTGCTGGGGGGGCAGGGAGGTAGGGAGTGTGAGTACATGCCCCTGTGCTTGGGGGGGCAGGGAGGTAGGGAGTGTGAGCACATGCCCTGTGTGGGGGGGGGGTAGGGAGTGTGAGCACATGCCCCTGTATGGGGGGTGGAGGGGGAGTGGGGGGGGGGGGTGGGTACTGGGGTGGGTACTGGGGTAAACCTGCAGGCTTGGAGTCGCATGCATGTCCACCTCCTCCGGCTGGTTTAAGAGCCTCACACCCCATCACAAGCCATCAGACCCCATCAGCTGTGAGCACAGTGGTCTCATCTAGTCATCCATCACAGTTACGAAGTCTTGAAAGCTCCTATGTTTGAATCATGGTGATTTGGTTAAAGTACAATTTATGAGTAAAAGCATTGGCACTTTCCATGCGAAGGTTTCCAGCAACTCCCATAATAGCAAAGTGTTGCCATTTCTATTGCTTTGTTTGGACAAGTGTGTTTAGTTATCCCTAGTTTTTTAACTAGACTGCTTGACAACTACTTATATAAAATTGGATTGCAGCATAAGACAACAATGTAAACAGGAAGAACAACAATGGTGCAGCTTTAGTGATAACTGTCCATTAGAGTCCATCAATACACACTGCCAGAAGGACTATGACGAGTCAGTGGATACGGAGCCCTCATCGTTGCCTACGGTTACGCCATGCAATACGCCTGCAGTAATGGACAAGTCCATTATAAGAAGATGATCAAATAAATGTCACCATCATGGCATGATGTTAAAATGGAAGTGAGGGTAGAATGATTTCTTATGCACTCTGCTGAGAGCTGAAAAGCCCGTTAAGATCCCTGTCAACAGGAGGAAGGCAGGAAGGGCCTGGACTTGTTGACACCTGCTCGCTACAATAAATGGAGGTTTGGTGGAGGCAGTAAAGCTGAGTTAAGGACACTTCCTCCTGCTGCAGCAACACCATCGGGCGTCGTGCTGGGACCCTGCAGGGACGCTGCTCCCTCGGGGCTGGTCTCGGCTCTCACCGGCCCTCCGAGTCGGAGCTTAAACGGCGGTTTGGCAGTGGCTGGGTCACTTGTGTTGTGCTCTGCTGTGTTGTGCAACAGCGCTGCACACATGCGTGGTTGGGGAGCCCACACAGGCAGGCATTGTCCTGCTAATGGTGTGTTTACCCAAACCTGCTCTTATCACCCAGGGCTTGATTGCTCTCGTATTGCACATCATCCACTTAATGCCTTCTCACCTCTATCATTATGCAACCACAGAGGGATTCAAAGTAAGACGTTAACTCATTGTGTCCAAAACTAACAAGCAGAAACACTTGTGTACATGTACAAGTGCACTTTGTTTTTTTGTTTTTTTTTAATTCAACATTCTGGGGGATTTTGTTTTCTTTTTTTTTTCTTTTTTCTACAGAGCGTTTGAATAATTGAGAGTAATTTATCACCAGCGATCATTTGCTGTTAATTTGGTGAACACCGTGGAACACACGAACACATGCTGAACAAGCAGCAACACGCATGTGGCCACGTTCAGCCTTCTGCGTGTCGGAGGCTCCTCCTCCTCCTCCTCACCACCACCACTTTCACTCACCCGCCCTGAGGTTCTCGCCACCACCGCTGTCTGGGGTGCTGAGGTCACAGGCCTGAAAACATGCACATGTGACCACGTTCTTTCCCCCATGTCAGTTCCATATAGTTTATTATTATTATTATTATTATTTATGTGATGTGCATGCTCATGTTCTGAATGCTTGCAAGTCTGCAGCATGCCTGAGTGTGTGCACGCTTCTATGGATGTATATCTACCTGTGGAGAAAGTCTACCTTCACACATTCTGGCATTGCTCTCCAGCCAATCATGTGCAAGGTGCGAGAGTGCACGTGTGAGCGAGAGTGCACGTGTGAGCGAGAGTGCACGTGTGAGCGAGAGTGCATGTGTGTGCGTGCACACGCATTTGTGTGGGGGGCGTGTGTGCATGTGTGTGTGCGTGCATGAGGGAGAGAAAGAGCTTGGAGTGTAAGGACGCGTGCTCAGATGAGTAATCCAAACTACTTTTCCACCTGTCGTTGTTTTCTGATGGTTGACTCACTTGATGGCATCTTTAATTAGTCTCAAATGGATGATGATTAGGTGACCAGTAAAATGACATGATAAATATGATAAGCAGGAGAAAATCCTCATTAGTCCAGTGAACAGAACCGGCCAGCTGTTCACCATTTCCCACTGCTCAGCTTTGGCGCGGTGTGACTGTGGAATTCTTATAGCTTTAATCAAGAAGCATTACTTTCCTCATGGGGCTGTGGTATCTTAAGGGTAAAACTCATTTGAAGAACATTACCGGTACCCAGTGATTGAGTACACAATGATTCTGTCATCAATTTCAATTTCACAACTGAATCACATTGCTGTAAGGTGAACAATTTTTATGAAAAATATAAATTACAATTAATACTATTTTTATTAAAATAGTATTCAATGTGCTTAGACTTGGACACTAACGTCTACAAGAACTATATGGCATCTTGACCTGTTAGACTTGTGTTCATTTTTGCATTTTTTGGTTTGACCACTAGAGGGAGAAGGGGGTCTTCCTGTACGATGATGGTGAATCCTTATTGTCTGCTGTATATATCACAGTATTTCAAATAAATAAATAACTAAATATATTGGGGGATTTTTTTGTGGGATGGAGGGGAGTGTTTGTGGTGTGTGCATGCATGTGTGTGTATATTTTACTGGAACACTACTGTAGCAGTGCTGTTCTGCTCTTTAGACATGAGTGTATGTGGCATTAATGTCTCATCCAAGACCACTTTGAAACCACAGCAGCACAGCTAGGGTGATATATGGTAGTGTCCACAACACCACACATGCAGTCATAAGAAACGCCACCGCCCGACACGTCTGTCTGAACTTCATGGGTGATGCTCCTCATGTAAAATAGATTTTGAAGGATAAATAACTATGCTGGAGTTACTCTCAGACTGCACAGATCTTTGGTGTCCACTGGCCCTGGACCAGAATGGGACTGTAGTGTGTTTCCCTCCCAGCTGAGGGTCTCACTCGCTTCCAGGGATGTGAGGGTGAATCTACACACCTTTTCTACGCACTTTTCTACATCGCTACGCACGTTATGCTTTCTAATTAACAACAATTATTTATTTATGCTAGTGACTTGTTATAGTCCTCTCCATGTTCTTGGTATTGTTCATAAACGATAAGGGTTAACATGTAAATAACAAACTGGCCAGCGTGTGTCTGGCTCGTAGTTTTATGTATAGAAAGTTGGGGCAGAGTGTTTATCACATTCGGGGCAGGGCTGCGTTTCCTAGGCAACGGCGTGCCATTGCCAGCCCATAATGCTGCCCTGCTGGACGGGAGGCCTTGGTTCTGAAGCGCAGCCCCTAACTCAGCACTGCTGCAGCCGTCTGGGAGCAGCTGCACTGCACATGACGGCTGAGTGGAGCTTTTGTAGCGCTCGGTCTGGTCACCATCCTCTTCCTCCCTGCTCAGCGTCCTCTTCCTCCCTGCTCAGCGTCCTTTTCCTCCCTGCTCAGCGTCCTCTTCCTCCCTGCTCACCGTCCTTTTCCTCCCTGCTCAGCGTCCTCTTTCTCCCTGCTCACCGTCCTCTTCCTCCCTGCTCAGCGTCCTCTTCCTCCCTGCTCACCCTCCTCTTCCTCCCTGCTCACCCTCCTCTTCCTCCCTGCTCACCGTCCTCTTCCTCCCTGCTCAGCGTCCTCTTCCTCCCTGCTCACCCTCCTCTTCCTCCCTGCTCAGCGTCCTCTTCCTCCCTGCTCACCCTCCTCTTCCTGGAGGAGGTGGTGGGGGAGGTGGAGGAGTTGGGGGAGGAGGTGGCGGAGGTGCATGTGCTTAGCATAGCCTCACCCAGTCTGTCTCTGCCTGTCAGTCTGCCTGTCTCTCCAACCCCACCCCACTCACAGTGTGTGTGTGTGTGTGTGTGTGTGTGTGTGTGTGTGCAGTGTTCTGAGTAGAGGGAGATCCGTGTGTGTGTGAGAGGATGCGGATCATTACTTGAGGAGTGTGATGAATGTGGGTATGTGTCTGTGCTCGGCTGGGCGACAGGCTGACAGTCTCTGCATTTCGCTTTTGAACTGGCGATGTGGCTCCCTCACAGAATCATTCACAGCTCCCTATTAACGAAGAGCCTCTTGGCAGAACTTTGCAAAATCAATTTAGCATATTATTAAATAATATTTGTTTTATATTATTTTATTTACATTATTAATGTAATAATGATAATGTATTATCTCCAAAGTCTGGGTCCTTGAGTTGGTTGGGAGGAGAATATTTAGATGTTTTAGTCATCTGGCTACACAAGATCCCTGTCATTTGTTAGCAGGACTTTGGGACAAGTTTACATCTCAATCACAGCCCAGTAGGAAATTATTCAAATATTTTGCCAGTAATTAGGCAGATACCAAACCAGCTGACAATGTGCAATCTTCCAACACACAAAAATATGGACTACACATTTAGTTGTACACATCTCAGCTGCTAATTAACTCCATCATTACAGCATCGTTGCTTGTGTCTAACTTCATGACCAGGGTTATTTTCTATCACCACAGTTTCCAGCTCTTACTAGCAATTGCTCTGTAAAGCGCCCCCCCACACACACACACAGATATGTTTCTGATTATTTTTAATGGGGCTGCTAAATCATGACGCAGTGTGGGACTAGTTTGTGGTAGGTGAGAAGTGGAGTCTGTTTTATGGATTGTCATAGACATGACAGGTCCTAATATCACACGAACAGAGAGAAATAAAGGTCTAGTTTTAGAACAGTCTATTGAATTCTATATTTAGAACAGTCTATTGAAAGATTTTACCTTGTGTCACATTCA